>SJXQ01010069.1:107939-233825 GCA_006408695.1 Aepyceros melampus
GGTTGGTAACGAGGCCAGGAAATCTTGCTAAGTTGGTTATTGAACTTGTTGCAGTGGCGGCAGCAGGCCTGAGTGCAGAGCTCTGTGTGGAGGGAATGGTCTCAGGTTGCTTCTCAGGGCGGTGCCAGCCCCTTACAGTGCCAGCCACAGCAGCCTGCCCTGCGACCACTTGGCCCTGGCTCCCTGGCAGCCAGCACCCATCCACACGGCCCTCCTCTCCTGTCTTCTGTTTCCACTAGGACGTTCTACTGCTCAGTCAGTTCATCCGGCCACATGGGGGCATGCTGCCCCGGAGGATCACCGGGCTGTGCCAAGAAGAGCACCGCAAGATAGAGGAGTGTGTGAAGATGGCCCACCGAGCAGGTATAGGGCCCTCAGGGGGCTTGGGCGCCATTACACCTTCCACACCTAGCTCCTCCTGAAAGAGCAGTGTGTGACCAGAGACTGCATTATACTCGCCCCCCAGTGCCAGCCTCCCACCCCCTTGGGCTTTCTGTTCAGCCCCCAGAGCTGCAGAGGGAGTGCAGAGACCATCCTCTTAAATGCTTTTCCCTCCATTCAGGTCTGCTCCCAAATCACAGGCCCAAGCTTCCTGAAGGATTTGTTCCAAAGACCAGACCCCGACTCAACAGGTACACAGGCCTGGGCTGGGGAGGCCAGCTCCTGGAGCTCATCCTGCAGCTCAGGAAAGCTGGAGCACTCTGTCCCTTCCAGCCTGAACACCACCCCCACCACCCCATCAGTCCCACCACTGTGCACGCCTGTTACTCTCCCTCTGCCGGCCTCAGCGTCTGTCCTTGTCCCTCCCCAGCAGGGCACTTAGCCCAGGGGTAACAAGGGTAAGAAGATCTCCTGGTTGGGCATTAGAATGTGCTAATCCTCTGTTTATGACATCATATTGGGTTGCTATGGGAATGTCAGAGCAGTTCTACAAACTTTCAGTAATAGCACTGGGGTTATTAAAGGGCAGAATGAAACTTTAGAAATAGAAATGGGAGGGCTCTCTGGGGTAGGGCCACCATATAAGCTGTCAGATCGTATACTGTAAAACTTGAAGGCAACATCCATGTAGACTAGACTGTGAATGTTCTCCCTGGAGTTTTACAGTTAACAACCTGCTGAGCTGTGTGTGGCACCCAGGAGATCCTGAGATTTTATGGAACAGGACAGAAAGGTTTTATGGAACAGGAGAAAAAGATTGATTCTAGAAAGATCCTAGAATCAATCATCTACCTTTCAGCCTGAGCAGGGTGGCCCCCTCTGGTGTAGGAACAGGTTCCTGTCTAACACTCAAATAGCTGTCTCTGACATTACCACACTACACACTCCTAGAACTGCAATACTCTTATTGAGAGTAGATCCAGGTCTGTAAAATTGATGTTGGTGTTTCTTGTTCTCTCCTATCAACAGCCCTCCCTCCTTCAGCCTGTCCTAACGCCACTAGAACTGCACTTTTCCGGTAGAGCAAAGCAAGATCCCCCACCCCCAGCAAATCTCCTAGGCTGATCCTCAACAGAACCCAGGAATGGAGGATGGAAGGCCAGGCAGATACCAGCACTAGATTGCTGGGCCGGGGTTGCAGGGCCAGAGCTGGGTCTTCACTGACTCCTTGCCAGCACCCTGGCCCCTTGCCCATCTCCACCTGCACCTCCCGCGCTGCCAGCTGGCCCATCTGCCAGCAGCCCTGGGGAACGGGACATATTAACTTCCTCTTGTCTTTCCCAAATATGCTGTGGACCATTTGGGAGTTGAGCCCACCCCCACTCCAACTTGTTAAGAGACAGCAGCAGGCCTGAGGACACAATCCATCCTGGCCTTGGCCTCTGAAGCAAACCCAGGCTCCCTCCCGTATATCCGGTGTCCATTAGTGTGACGCAGGATTGATGGCGTGTGGGGGCTCGTGGGGTTGCAAAAGGCCCTCCTGGGGAGGAGAGGAAGTCCTGGCTACAACTAGGGACTTGACAATTGTCAAGCCGTGCCATCTCCTTCCCTGCCTCTTCCAGAGAGGTAGGAGGAAGGAGCTCGATTAGCAGGGAGCCGTGGTTCTAGAGCTGGAGTGGTCCCAGAGAGCTGACCGGAGGCCCCAGCCCTTCCACAGCAGCTGCTTGCTCCTTGTGGCACAGGCATCAGGCCCAGGGCCAGCCGAAGCCCAGCTTCCCAGGGTCTCTCCAAGGTGGGAGGACAAGGGTGGGTGGAGGGGTGCAATAGGGCAGCAGCTCTGGAGAGCCTGGTGTGCCTCAGGAGCTTCAATCCCAAGGAGCCTGCTTCCACGCCCCCCCTCGTCACCCACCCCCTCTGAAGCCCGGGAGACGCTAGCACAGGGCCCTGCCAGGGCCCAGCGCCACCAGCCGCAGCAGAGGCGGCTCTGGGGCCAGCTCACTGCACAGGGGCCTCCCTGCTGCGGGGCTGACAGCCACCGGTGGCCGTCAGAAGCCCTCTTGCCTGCCCACCTTGCACGTGGCGTGTAGTCCTACAATTTTTACTTCCTCTCAGAACTCAGTAGACAGAGGTCCAGGGGAACGCCGTTGAAATGTCTACATTAGCAGTCACTTTTTTTTTTTTTTAACTTTTTCACTGTTATCTAAAAATTTTCAGCCACGGTTATTCATTTTTTTTTTAATTAAAACTTCTCATGGGAGGGTCTCTAGAGGCACTGGGTTGAGCCCTAACCTAGTGGAAGCAGGGGAGGATCCTGGCCTTTGCCGAGGCTGAGCTTTCAGGACGAAGGGTGGGCCTCTGGATAGGATCCCAATTTCGTTCTGAACAGAGTAAACCCCAGTCTTAGCCGGCATGAGCCACTCTTCCCGGAACTGTCAGGGCCCTGCCGTCCCCAAAGGAGGCCAAAGGACTGTGGGCGGCAGCCATCTTTCCCCACCCCCGCTCGTATCACATGAACCTTCCTGGGCTACGTCTGCACTCACGGCCCTCACCCTTGGCTCCCATCATGGCCTGCTTTAGGGTCAGGGGTCAGGGGTCCTCCGCCAACTATGGCTGCCCAGGCTTGTTCCCTGAGGGCTGGGGTGGCAGAGTGAGCCAAGTAGGGGAGAGGGAGGGATTCCTCCAGGCCCTACATCAGCCTCTCCTCTCCCCACGACTGGGCCAGAGAGGGCCGATCTGCTCCCTGAGTAGCCTCTTCCTCTGCCTCCTCCCCCAGCAGATACACATGCACTCACACTGGCAACTCATAAAGACAAGTGAGCACGTGGCCACACACGCGTGCGGCCGCCAGAGCCCAGCCCACCTGTTTACAGCACACCGGGCAGTTGCTCCCAGGAAAAGCCCCTTCTCCTCAAGAAAGGAAAGCTGGTGAGAGTGGCTGACCAGTGCAGCTTCGGTCCAAGGGGCCCACGCCCAAGGTCCCTGCCGCGTCCTGGGCAGCCAGCCCTCACGGCTGCCCCCCATCCTCCCCCGACAGGTACCTGACGCGCTGGTCTCCCCGCGCCGTCAAGCCCATCTACAACAGAGGCCACCGCTGGAACAAGGTGCGCATGGCTGTGGGGTCCCCCCTGCTGAAGGACAACGTCTCCTACACGGGCAGGCCTCTGGTGCTGTACCACTGACTGAGAGCAGGGCCTCCTGGGAGCCTGAGCTCCTCCTGCTCTCCCACCCCGTCCCCGCAGGGCGGCCCGGCTCCTCCAGTGCAGATGGCACAGGGGCGGCAGGTCTGCTGCAGTGCCCGGGACCTGCACCTCCACGGTGCTGGGCGCTGGGGGCAGACAGGGCAGGCGACCCTGCGCAACTCCGGTGGTCTCACGACTGGCCTGGGCTCAGGGCTGGGCACTGGCCCTTTGTCCAAAGGAATATTAAAAACCAGGCTTGTGCTCCCCCGCTGGGTGTGTGCTCACTGCTTGGGGAGCGCGGGGGGCTCAGCCCATTTCTGGCCAGTCACTGCGCATTGAGTCACTGGGCTCTGGTGGTGGGCCACGTGGGCGCCCTGAGCGGAGCTCATGGCCACACAGCTTCCTCTCTCTTGACAGCCGTTGGCTTTTTGTTAGGCTGTCCGGCCTACGTGCAGCTCTCTTCTGAGTCCAAGAAGCTGCCCTCCTCAGAGGCCTCCTGGCTGCCACCTTCTCCCCCATGCCGTTCCCTCCACTATTCTCTCTCGTTAGCACATTCCAGCCCTCTGCCACTTGCTCTATTTAGAGCTGGGCCTCTCCTCAGCCTGGACACCAGATGGAGGTGGAGGTGGGGGGAAGCAGCAGCACAGAACAGGCCGACCAGATTCACCGCCTTTATGAAAATACTGCTCAGACTGTGCACAACCCCCGGGCAGCCCGCCTACAGCATGAAGGGCAGGTCTAGGTTCTTCTCGCCGGCGCCCACGTAGATGTAGCCATAGTTCTTGGTGCGAGGAGCGTGGTAGAAGGTGAGGCCGGGCCAGAGCAGGCTGCGCAGCACCACCAAGGCGTTGCCCCTCTCCATCTGGACACTCCAGGACCCTGGCGGGTGGGGAAAAGGCAGCAGAGGGCAAGGCCTGGGCATCATGGAGGCAGAGCCCGGCCGGGGGTGTGGAGACCCCCGCTCCAGGCAGCCAGGCCTGAGCATGAAGGTTCCACTGGGAGAGGGGAAGACAATTTAATTATCCCGGCGCTTTACTCCTCTGATTGCCTTTGAGCCATTTCACTGCTCATTAAAGCCACTTCCAGAGGGAGGGCGAAGGAAATGAAAAGAGGTGAAACTCAAAGCAGTCCGTTTTGTTCCTGTCAGCAAGTCCAGTGACAGGTTGCGTGGGGGAGGAAGCTGGGTCACCCGTGCACAGGCGTAGCGGGGTTGGGGCTAGGCCGGGGAGATGCCAGGCTCCTCTCTTCCCTGCACTCAGGGGCTCGCTGGTGGCCTGCTGTCCTGGTGCATTTCACCTCTCTTGCAAAATTTTGCTCCAGGCCCAGCAACTTAACTCTGAGATGGATGAGACCTGCCCAGGCACACATAAAAGTGTGGCCTTTTCAGGCCTCCAGCTCAATAGCCCTTTTCTGGCAGCTGGTAGACTGAGAGCCGTCCTTGGTGGGAGGGGACTTGGGCTGCAGCTAATGAGCCTTTGTCTGTCCTGGGTTCTGCCCTGGTTTTTGCTCCCCAGACGGGAGCAGCCCAGCCTGGGGCTGAGTTGTGCAGCCACAGGACTTGGCGGGAAGGGCCTGATCCAGCTCCAGAACCAAGGGAGGGAGCCCCTGTGTGGGAGGACGGAGCCTGGGAAAATCGCCCCTGGATGCAGATCTGGAGCTTCTATTCCCTTGCGCCAGGCCTCTCCCAGCCCGGCCGCAGCGCTGCCCCAGCCCCTGCCAGAAAGGCGAATGCTTTGAAGGTTTTGGTGCTGGACCAGCCAGTGATGCACTGAGAACTGCGCTGAGGCCTTCATCAGCTGCCAGCCCAGCCCGGCTGCCTGGCTCCCACTGTGCCGCTGCCCCCAGGCTGCCTCCAACCATGGCCCACCCCGGTCACTCCACACCCAGCAGCCTTGAGCTCAGGCCCCACCCACCAGAGGCCACCCTGATTACAGGAGACCTGACCACCAGGCACTCTTTGCCCTGATGGCAGCTCAGCCCGTCTCAGGGCTCCAGCACCTGCCCAGGTCAAAGCTAGAGCTGTTGGGGTATGTGTAGTCTGGTGGCCTTCACCTGCTTGGGGGGTGCCCACGCAGGGGCCACCTCAGCACTATGCGGTGGCCTGCACCAAGTACCACCAGCCAAGGGTGAGGTGGTGAAGCAGAAGCCACAGTGTAGGCTTGACCCCACTCCCCCAGGCCCCCTCAGTGCCAGCCAGATAGCATCGAGAAAGAAGAGTGTCCCTGGGTTCCCAGAGCTCTGCCTGGGGGGTTGGGGGTGGTCAGAGAAGTGGGGAGTATCTCCCCCAGCTCCTGCAGCTTGCCTCTCTGGATCCCTGAGATCTTCCACCTCATAAACCTGCCTGCAGGTTCTGGAGCCATAGCCTGTTGCTCTGCTAGTCATTCATTCCAGAAAACAGATGGCCTGGAGTAACAGGAGAGGGGGTGTGACAGACCAAAGTGTTCCAGTACATCGTGTGTAGCTTCAGGCCAGAGCACAGACCCCCGGAAGGTAGCCCCTGTCAGCTCCCCATGCCAGTCCCCGCAGCAGCATCTGGGGAGTCCCTCTCTGCTCCAGGAGTCCATAGCCACAGCCCCGGAACTGAAAAGGGTCAGGCTCTGACCACCTGGAGAAGGCCGCTTGCCACCCCACCACCCTGGGCCAAATGCTGCCCTGGAGAAAGCATGGGAGTTCCCCAGCCAGACACACTCAGCAGTTCCCTGTCCCCAGCGCTGTGGGATACACTGAGCAAGGACGGTCCTGGCTTCCCCGGGACCAGCCTGCCCACCTAGGGCTTGGCCACCTCTTGCTTCTAGTGGGTGGGGGAGGGGCCAGGCTCATCAGGGCTCCCCCTACACCGGCCAAGCAAGAGCAAGGAGAAACGGGGTTCCCCCACCAGGGTTGGGGATCTGCGCCATGCAGGCCCAGGGTGCTGGCAGAGTACAGAAGTGGTATGTGCAGCGCTGGCCAGCCAGTGACACTACTTCCTCCCTCCCTCGCATTCCTGTCACACTTCTGTCCTTTCCTTGTCCCTGGCTCAGCTTGTCGCCCAGGAAACACACACTCTCAACGTGCCAGGAGTCACGTAGCGTCTACCTGGGAAGCCAGACTCTTGCTTTCACCTTCACCCAGTTCTATTACTGCAGCTGCTGGCAAGGCTGGGCCCAGCCAGCCACCACCACTGGGACTCTGGGGAAGCAGCCTCCTGCAACCCATGCTGTCTCCCAAGTCTCCCCAAACCTCACCCTCCAGCCCCCTGGCAGCCACTCTTCTCCACAAGCTCTCTTTTCTGAGGATGTGGTGGGATACAAGCTGGTAAATGAGGAATGGGGCCTCCTGCAAGAGCAGGAGTCCTCCTGGGCCTTGGGGATCTCACTCACCTTGCCAGTGTGGGAAACTCAGGCTGGGAGATGCTCATCATAGTTACATTCCCCTGCCCTCCAGGAAGAAAGGCAGCCAAGTTCTGAGATTAAGTTGGAGGAGAGTGAACCAGGCTGGAGATAGGGCTGTCCAGGAGCGGCAAATGGCTTAAATCCACTCAGACCAGCACCGCACAACTTGTCTCTCACACACACAAAAATGGCCACAGGCCCCTTCTCAGAGCAACCACTCCCCGACCCAGGGCCACAGCACATGGGAAGGGGTGGGGGCGGGGACACGCCGGAGTTCCCAGTCTTACTGATAGGCAAGGCCAAGCCCCTTGGTGCAGAAGGCCGAGTACCTGTCACCTGAACCTCCACTGGACTGGAAGGGAGGTGCCACCTGCATACCCCCCTGAGAGAGGGCTGATCCCGGACCCTGCATTGCCCACCCTCTCCAGTGCTGTCTCCCCTGTTCCCTACCTCTTCCCAGCCATCACTTACTAAAAGCTGCTTTCCAGGCAGGCAGGCCCCTTGCTGCCCTCTGCTGCCTACTCGGCACTGTGCTGGAGCCCTGGCTGCTTCGTAGCTGGCAGTCCCTGAGATCTCTGCTCCAGCCCAGAGAGAGCCACTCTGCCCTCCACCCACGTGCTCTGCTTCGCAGGACACCTGTGCGGCACCTGCTGTTTTACATTAACACTTCCCATCCTGTTTCGTTTGATCTTCCCAAACGCCTGTGAGGCACGGACGGTGCCTTGTTCTCAGCAGCATCTCCGGTCCCTGGGACAGACTAGCTGCTCAGTGACTGTTTGCTGACAGCATAGAAGGTTAAGGAGCGTTGAACAGCAGAGTACTGCCCAGAAATCTGGCATCCTGACTTAGTGCTCCATGTCTCACCTAGCAGCAGCCCAAGCTCAGTGAACTCTTCGCTGTTGCCCTGTGTCTGCCAGAAGGATGCTTCTGCTGCCAAACCCTATCCCACAGAACTCCACAGACCCCACGGCACAGTGGGACGGCTCGGAAGGCCACAGGTGGCTCCAGGCAACATTCTTACATCCTCTCTCCAGCCAAGGTGGTCCAGGGACCAGCTGCTGAGCGCCTGGCCAATCCACGTGGCCACAGAGAGCAGGAGTCCCAGGGACTGCCTGACCCATTCCTGCTCACAGGTGACACAGGGTTCCCCTCAACAGTTGCCTCAGACCCAGAAAGGAAGCTGATCCTACCTCGGCAGATCCCATCCTTCCCGCCAGTCCTGATGCCCTAGGGAACTCTTCGTTGGGATTTGCTTCACTTAGCAACCCAGCCATTCCAGCTACTGTCTGCTTGGTGGGGCAGCCTCCCAGCAGCTCCTTCTGCTCTTTCAGGGGCAGATACTGCAGGGAGTCTGGGAGCAGAGTCAGAGGGGCTGCTCTCCCCCAGCCAGCCACATTTCCACCGCCATACTGCGGGCCCCACCAAACCATCCTGAGTAAAACCTGGCCAGGCTTCCTGCAGGCTTTCTGGTGGTGGCTCTGGGAGAAGGGGAGCTGGAGGCCCAGAACTGTGGAGTTTCCCAAAGTCAGGCCAGGAGCATCTCTCCCCTCCTGCCCTCCGACACAGGAGACTCCGAGAGTCCTTCACTCCTAAGGCTCCAGCACTAAGGACAAGGCGCTGTTGGGGTGTCAAATCATCAGTTGATCTCTCAGCCCTGAGGCCCACTGTTAGTGCAAGAAGTCTAGGTTCCAGGGGTGTGGGGAGGAGGCCCCCTTGTGTCACCCAGCGCTCTGAAGGGAGAGCCTCATCCACTGGCCCTGGGCTCCCTTCTGCTGCAGCTAAGAAGTCCTCACTGGGCAGAGCTTTCCAGCCACGCTCCGAATCGAGGAGGGGCTGCTGCCCCCAGATTAGGGGTGCTAAGAGGACTTTTTTCAGTTGGCCACGCAGGCCCTGGCACTGGGTCCCACTACCACAGTGTTCCTAACTCCCTTTACCAACCAGGGATGTGCAGTTCCCTCCAGCCCCTAGTCAACTGGGGAGCACAGAGTTGGAGGAGGTAATGGGAATCTGGAAAGCGTGTCTGATGGTTAAGAAATTCTCACCCTCTATAACCATCTCCCTGCCAGGTCTGGGACCCCTAGTCTATGCTCAGGGAGGCTTGACTCTGGTGCCCCCGTGTGGTGGAGGCCAGCATAGCCACTCTTTGCTGGCATCCCTTAGCCACCTGTGACCCGGCCTCTGAGGCACGGCAGTAGCCCCAAAACGGTCTCCAGAGCCCTGGCTTGCCCTCTGCATCTGTTCCTGCGCCACTGCCTTGTTATCGCAGATCTCCTACAGGCCACCAGCAGCTCCTACTGCCTTGGTCTACTCCTAGGGCTTCCCAGGTGGCTCCGTGGTGAAGAATCTCCCCGCAATTCAGGAGATGTGCATTTGATCCCTGGGTCAGGAAGATCCCTGGAGAAGGAAATGGTAACCCACTCCACTATCCTTGCCTGGGAAATCCCATGGACAGGGGAGCCTGGTGGGCCACAGTCCATAGCGTCACAAAGAGTCGGACACAGCTGAGCAACTAAACCCTCCTACCCTTCGGCCCTCTAGGCTCTCCCAAGCCTGCCCAACCCCCTCTAAAGCCCTTTTTGCTACTGAAAAGAGTATCAGTAATACTTATTGATTTTTACTTGAGTCCTTAATATCTTGTTAAGTCGCTCAGTCGTGTCCGACTCTTTGCGACCCCATGGACTGTAGCCTATCAGGCTCCATCCACGGGATTTTCCGGGCAAGAGTGCTGGAGTGGATTGCCATTTCCTTCTCCAGGGGATCTTCCCAACCCATGAATCGAACCCGGGTCTCCCGCATTGCAGGCAGATGCTTTACCATCTGAGCCACCAGGGAGGCCCTTAATGTCTTAAGCACCATCATAAATGTTTTGTATATGTGTTGTTATTTCATTTAATTTTCATAACAACCCAATGAGGTAGAAAAGACCAATTTTCCCCTTTTAAAAATTGAGGCACGAGGGAATTGAAGGAGTTGTCTGAGGTGGCCAGGTAGTACACAGCAGATTCAGGATTGCAACTTAGGCTTTCTGGATCCAAAGCCCTTGTGTTTAACGACTACTGCCGTCCCACCTCTACCCTGAGTTCTAGCCCAATTGGGTTGCTCATCGCTCCTTAGAAATGTTTCCCCCTAGTGATGGGGGTGACTACTGTCCTGCGATTCCCATCATCCACTTGACACCACAGTTAAGGCCAGAGCCTTGGAGTCTAATACTTTAACACATACTGTGTTCTTGGATTTAACTCTCTGAGCCTCTGTTTTTTTCATCTGTGAAATGGGGATAATGATATAATAGATCTAACTCACAGATCAGCTGTGAAGATTAAAATGAACTAAGAAAAAAAAATGAGGCACGGGAAAGCCTGGGTACAGCGCCTGGCACACAATAAGCAGCATCGTTGCCTTTATGAGTAGTTCCTAGTATCATTGTCTTTGCCATCATCGACAACAGATCCCTCCAGCTCTCAGAACACCAGGCATGGGGAGGAAAAAAGCAGGGGTGCTGAGGCAGTGCCTTGGGTGTGGCCCCTGAATGCCCAGAGCCTGGCACCTGTCCTGGGATGCAGAGCCCAGCAAGAGCATCTTCCGAGGATGTGCTCATCTCTACTGGTGGAGCCCAGGGAGGAATCGGGGTCTCTGACCCCCACCAACTGCTGGCTCTGTGCCTGGGCCAGGTGGGCCCTGAAGCATAAGAAGGCCTCTGAAGTTGTATGTTTTATGATTTAAAAGCACACAGCAGGAGACAGACGTACAGAACTCATTTCCTTAGCAGGTGGTCCTCTACAGGTCAGTTGGCACCTACTCCCTGAGCACCAGCTGTGTGCCAAGCACTGGATCTAACCCCGAAACCAACCGTGAAGATGTATATACGGCTACTATTTTCAGGGATGTTTTGGTGGGGGGAAATTCCCAACTTGCCTTCATTCAAGATTGATATGAAAATCAAGAGAGACTTCCTGCCTGTGGAAGCACCTGGAAGACAATCCTTTTGTGTGCAAACATTTGGAGCTGAGCCCTGTATTGGGCCCTGGAGGAGCGTCCTACTCAAGGCCCCATGTTGAACTCCCAGTTCCCACCCAGGCTGTGGGTCCCACTCTTTAAGAGGGAATGGCAGGTGGCATGGCCCACTGTTCTGACCTGGGGGTGGATCCAATGTCCTCCAAGTAACAGGCTGTTACCTTTGGGGATGTCGTGCTCCAAAGAGTCCATGAAGTCTAGGGACGGGTCGAGCTCAGCCTTCTCCAGCAAGGTCTTGTTCTTCAGCTCAACAGGCTCCCTGAAGTGGAAGTAAGAACTCAGCTTCTTGGCTTCAGACAAGACAGTCCTACAAAGGGGCGGCAGGTAGGAAGGGGTGGTCATCCCCAAGACCCACAGTCCCCTTCCTCTCTGATTGGCGACCACATGGAGGGGATTGCAGAGGGTTCAGTCAGCTACTGATGGAGAACTGAAGGGCGGAAAGGGACCAGCGTTCTCTCAGCCAGAACTCGGCTTGGCCCCTGCCTGCAACGAGAACAGACTACGGAGGAGCAGCGTGGGGAAAGGTGGGGAGCCCAGCCCTGCACACAGCCCCGAACTCAGGTAGCTAGACACTCTCTCAACTCGCATAAAAGAGTCAGGGTCCAGTAACGCCATTTGGCAGGTCCTCCCAAGTGATGTGGCGCGACAGTTATTCCTTTTCTGAGAAAACAGGTAGATTCCCCGGGACTCCCAGACGTGTCTGACTGTGCTCAGGAAGAGAACTTACCTTCAAAAGTCCGATTGACATTGATAGGTCCAAAAGGGGTCTTAAAGAGGGCGCCTCGGGGGACGACAGCCACAGCCTTGTCGATCTGGTCAATAACGGACACCAAGCGCATCTCTTCCTTGATCTGGACCTGAGGAGACAGGAAACAAGTTATCCCGCTAAGGTGCTAAGCCCAGTGAGTCACGCCTAGTGCAAGGGCCCTCTGCATGTCCATCTGACCTGGGTCATCGTGCAGAGATGCCAGGTGCTTGGAAATTCACAATGAGTGAAGTCCTTGCCTGCCTTCCCTCCCTCCTGTCCGTCCTTAAGTTGGTAATACGTACCGCTGGTGAGTACAATATTTAAAACTTTTTAAAAAAAATAATAAAAAGCAGTGTCTCATCTCATTCTTGGTCCCCTAGTTGCTCTCACTAGGAACAGACACCATTAACAGTGTTTTATATACCGGTCCAGAGACAAACTATTCTGTCGTATTTTAATGTTGCTTATTTTGCCTTTTTAAAATATAAAAGCTATCATGCTGACTGTAGACTATCTGGGTGATATAGAAGTATTTTATAATATACCTAAGAAAATTAAAGCCTTTCATAATCCTCCTCCTGAAGGTAATAGCTGATAACATATTGGTATAATCCCTTCTATTCTTTTTTTCCTATGCCTATATTCAAAGGAAAATTAGAGTTACAGTTTATATAGTTTCTTGTCCTGCTCTTTGACTTAACATCATTTCTCAAACATCACCCCATACTGTAACATGTTTACACAGATGAAATTTGGTTAGAATCTATATCAAGGGCAACCCCAACCCAAACAAAAGGACTTCATAGAGATGTCTGGGAGAAAACAGCACTTGACAGGGAAAAGGTCACTGGGAGACCCCAGAGTCATTCAGCCGTGTATTTCCTCTGGGCTGCTGATTGGAATTGTTTACAAAGGAGATGGAAACCAATAAGTGTCTAGGCCGGTTGCTTTAAATACATCACCTTGGGAATTCCCTGGCAGTCTAGTGGTTAAGATCCTGTGCTTCCAATGCAGGGGACGTGGGTTCAATCCCTCGTTAGGGAAATAAGATCCCGCAACCCTCATGATGAGGCCAAAAAAAAAAAAAGGCACCTCATTTAACCTGTACAAGTCTCAATTCTGCAGAAGAGAAAACAGAGGATGTAGAGTTTGTCCGGCAGGCAGGGGGTTGTAGCTGAAGCATCACAGACCTAGACCCAGACATTTGGCCTCACCCAGGTTCAAGGGCAAAGGTTGGATTTTGAATCACAAGTTTGTCTATTTTCAGAAATTGGGTTATTTTCCAACCATGCAATCCCATATTTTAATGTTGCTTATTTTGCTGTTTTAAAATGTAAAAGCTGTCGTGCTTACTGTAGAATATCTGGGTAATATGGAGACATTTTATAATATACCTAAGAAAGTTAAAACCACTCATAATCCCATCTCCTAGAAGTAATCACTGCTAACAGTTTCAAGTGAATGTATTATCTGCGTGTGTGTGTGCATGCTAAGTCTCTTCAGTCGTGTCAATTCTTTGTAGCCCTATCAACTGTAGCCCACCAGGCTCCTCTGTCCATTGGATTTCCAAGGCAGAAATAGTGGAGTGGGTTACCAGCTTTCTCCAGGGGATCTTCCCAACCCAGGGATCAAACCTGCGTCTCTTATGTCTCCTGCATTGACAGGCATGTTCGTTACCACTAGTGCCACCTGGGAAGCCTGAATGTGTTATCTAGTAGAATACAAATCTATACAAAAATATAAGCACTTGTGCACATCCCCTGGCCCCAGAGCAATGCACAGACTTCCTAGCCCTGGCCCTATAATCCAGCTCTCCCGAGAGCTGCCCATCCCCTTGCCACCCTGTCAACACTCAGGAGTGATGTGACCCTGGGCAGGTGACTTAACAGAGGTTTCTTCCTCTCCAACCCCTGGAGGCAATGCACCAGCGCCCCAGGGCCACCAGGATGGAGCGAGGGGGCCAGCACGGAGGCCCGGGGCTGAGCACACCCAGCGCCCCAGGCCCCGCAGCCCCAGTGGCGGTGATGATGACCGTGCTTGCTGCCACCAGAGTGTCCACCAGCCCCGCCCCTTGTGTTCAGGCCCTCCTCCTCCTCGTCTTCACTCACCACTACTACTTCTTCAAAGACCTTCTCGCCCTCGTTCACCTTCTGCAGCTCAGTGTGTTCATACTCATGGGAGGGGTCCCCCATGAAGCGACCCTTCACCACAGACGTCTGTATCTCCATCTCCTTTGTGGCAGGAGGCAGGAGGCTCCAATCCATGCAGTTCAGGCTGCCAACAACATCCGTATGACCCCAATTCTAACTCCCCTTTCATTCCAGCTTCCTGTCCCTGCCCCTTCTCCCAAAGGGCTGAGGTCCAAGAAAGGCTGGTGGGAGTCACACCTTTCCCCCTTAGAAGCTGCAAGAGCCTGTGGTGTACCCCACCCCATATGTGATGACATACAACTTAATTTCTTAAAAGCTTCAGTCTGCCAAAATTCCAAGAGTGTCTTCCTACATAGCTGGATTGTGAGACCGCAGATGAGTTTCTGGAGGCTGAATTGCCTTAATTTCAGATCCCTCTGCTCCAGAGGGCCCACATCCATGCTCAGCCTGCCTGCTGAGCTGACACAGGGCATCGCCAGCCCAGTCCCTTCTTTCTCACACCCTGCCGGGAGGGGTGTCTGCCCACTCCTCCCTCATCCACCCAGCATCCACATTCCCAGCCTGCTATGTTTGCCCCTTTCATTCTCCACTGGCTCCTTCACAACATGAACATGCCCCAGCTTTTAACAGTCCTCAAATCCATGCCCCTCTGGGAAATGCCCCTTTCCTGCCCCTCCCTCCTCTTCTGCAACTCTAGACCATACTCAAGAACATTTTGTCCTGCCAGAGCTCTTTCTGCCCACCCCGCTTTCACTCTGACCACTGCACCAGGATTCCACCCCTGGCACCCCAAGAAACTGCTCTGAAGAAGGCCAGCCATGGGACCTACAAGCCAACACCTGCATTTCCATGTCTGCTTCCTTCGACCCCCTCCCCTTCCCCTTCTCCAGCCTTAAGTGTTCCCGAGGATCTGTTCCCCTCTTTTGTCTCCAGTCTCACCTACCTGACTCCTAGAACCCCAGCTACTACCGAATGGATACCCCAAATCCAGTTACCTCTCACCACCTCCACTGCTTCCACCCTCATCCAAGCCACCTACTCTCGCAGCAGCTTCCTAACTGGTCTCCCCATGTCCATACCTGCTCCTGCTTTGGTCTGTTCCCAACCCAGCTGGGAAAACCTAAGCCAGACCGTGACTCTGAAGACTCTCCCAATGACTTCCCACTGAGCCAAGCAGTCACCGGGCCCTGCACGACTGTCTCGGCCTCTCTGACCTCATGCTGTGCAGTGGCCCCCTCACTCACTCCTCTCTAGTCACACTAGCCTCTACAGGATCCCACCGGTACGCTAAGCACACAGCTGCCTCAGGACCTTTGCACTTGCCTGGAATGCTTTTCCCTTAGATAAATACAGCTCACTCAGTTGCCTCAGGTCTCTTCTCAAGTGTTACCTCCTGAGAGAGGCCATCCCAGATCACCCTTTTGACAGTAGTACCTGATCCTATATTCCGTGTCTCCCTTAGCACTTAGCACCAATGCCAAGCATATGCATATATGTGTGTGTGTTTATTGTCTGTCTTCCCTCCCTCCCCCTCCCCACACATACTAAAATGTAAACTCCATGAAGACAAGGACTTTAGCACTGAATTCCCCATGTCTAGATCAATGCCTAGCACATACTAGCTGCTGGAGAAAAAAAAAAAACATCGGAATACAGTGAGGTTCAAATCTCTATCTTCAGTCCAAATTTTTCTTTTGGACTCCAGATCTGTACTTTAATATGCTTCCTTACCACTCTGCCCCATGGCACCTGACACCAAACTCGCTGGGCCTCCCCTAGTACCTCCTGAATTCTTTCCCAGTGCGTGGCACCAGCCCTTACCCAGCTGCCTCAGCTAGAAGGAAGGGTCAACCTTGACCTCCTCTTCACCTTTCCCCGTTTAGTCACAAGTCCTGCCGCTTCTACCACTGAAATCATTCCAACCCCACCCCTCCATTCCTTCCTCCTTTCAGTCTGCAACAGACATCCAAATGCTTGCCCACTTCCAGACCCTTCTGCCCACTCAGGTCCGAGCAGGCTCTTCACTGAAGGCCCTCAGTGGCTCTGTGTAGCCTATGGACAAAGTTCAAATCTCCTGGCCTCTCCATCGACTTCAACATTAACACCCTACGCAGCCACTGTCCTGGTTGCCTACTCTGTTCTCCCAAACATCCCAAGCGAACTCCAGCCAGCAAGTTTGCAGTTTTCCCTTCTGACTGGCACGCCTTTCCCCAACTCCTTCCTGGAGAACTCCAGGTCATCTCTCAGATCTCAGTAATCTTACTAAAAATTGCTCTCCGAATAGCATTGAAATATGCATATGTGAAACAGATAGCCAGTCCAGGTTCGATGCCTGAGACAGGGCGCTCAGGGCTGATGCACTGGGACAACCCAGAGGGATGGAATGGGGAGGGAGGTGGGGGGGGGTTCAGAATGGGGGGACACATGTACACCTATGGCTGATTCATGTGAATGTATGGCAAAAACCACTACAATATTGTAAAGTAATAAGCCTCCAATTAAATTACAAAAAATGCAAAAGGAATAAATAAGATCTTGAAGGCAAAAAAAAAAAAAAATGCTCTCCAGGAGAATGTCACACCCTGCCTCCCCTTCGTGTACACTTCTTAGTTTTCAGATGCTTTGCTGTAATTGCTGGGTGTGAATAAATTGGAGATAGGGAGAGTCTTAGCCATCTTTTTAACCCCAGGTCTAGCATGGAAAACATTCAGTCAATGTTGGATTGCTGCATGGATAGATAAATGAAGTCTCCAACTTTCTTCAGCCTGAACAGAACGCTTGTAAGATGGGGAGCTGGCCATCAACGGGGTAGTCAAAAGGAGGGTGGATGGTCCTAAATGGAGTGTTCAGGAAAATTTCCTCTGTTCTAAATCCCTTTCCTTTCATTCCACATTCGTTCTCTACTTCCTGGAGTGCCTCCTATGAGCCAACACCTCCACCTCAAATGCTTCAGGACCCATTTCCAAAGAGCTCCCCGCTACCCCTCAAAGCTTCTGACCCTTCTCCAAACTAGAGCCAAACTTTAGTTTGGACCCTTCTCCAAACGTTTCTCTTTGGAAAGCCAGGTCCACCACAGTGCTTCTACTCCGGGTTTTCATTCTCCGGAAGCTTTCATCTTGCCCCTCCTCCGTTCTTGCCCTGCTTCCATTATTAAACCATCAGCCTCTAAGTTTCTCTGGCGCCCCTCCCCAGGTGTCCTTCCGGGGCTGCTCTCTCAGATCTCACCCCCTCGCTTTCTGGAACCCGCCCCGTTAGGTCCTACCTCCCACTCGCCCCTTCCCGGCCCGGTAGCCCTCCCCTCAGTATCCTCCTGCGGCCTTGGCCAGCCTGGGCGCCCTCTCCACCTGTACAGGGTCTTGCGCGGTGCGAGCTGATCCTCGCTCACGCCCTGAGCGATGTAGTAATCGGCGACGAGGCCGAGGATGCGGCCCCAGAAGAGGACCCGATCGAAGCGGTAGTCGCGTTTAACCAGCATGAGAGAAGTGAGCAGCGAGGCCCGACGGTCTGGGCTAAGGCCCTGCCCACTGCCAGACGCAACTCCAGTGACAGCAGGAGGCTTTCTGCGTCCATCGCGCCGGCGGCTCTACTCAACGCTCTCCAGGTTGCTAGGAGAAACCGTGTCCATGGAGACCCAAAGCTCCGCCCCTCCACCCTACCGGAAGCGGGATTTCACCCACTTGACCTTCTGCAGGCTAGCCTTCTGGGGCCGCCCGCCAGCCAGCCCTTCTTGCCACGGAGCGCTTCCGAAAACCCTGGGCGTACACTCGCTTCCTCCTGCTTCCTTTCCCCCTTGGGTGATGGGAGGTGTTCAGTTGTCACGGCAACGGCTTGGTTTTACCCCAGAATAAGCAGGATACAGTGGTAGGTTAGAGGTCCCAATTTAGCCCAATTCCAGGGCTATTTTGCTTCCTCTAAAACCCCTCCATACAGTCGACATTTATTGAGTCCTCATTGTATAACATACGCAATGGGGGCTTGGGAAGAAAACAACAGTAAGACTAGCTATATTATTTCACTTCATTCCTGTCCTTTCTTGGCCTCAGAATTTCCTAAGAAAAGAATTTAAGATTTTCCTGGCTCTAAAATTCCCAAGACAATCAATCCCCCCCCAGAACCATGTCTTAGAGTGGGGTCCATCTATTCCACTGTCTTCAGTCTTCACAGATAGCTCTTGATTTTTCCCTTTCATAGGATTGTTTCAGCTAAATGGCAAAGACCTAGAAGGGGGAGTGGGGATTCCCCAGAGGTCCAGTGGTTAGGACTCCAGTGTGCGGGGGTAGGGAGGGGCTGGCCAGGCAATGGGGCACCATATAGGGCCACACCCTGGGAAAGGAGGGTGCAAAGAGGGTTACAAAATGTTTGAGTTTATGGACTGCATTTCCCCATCAACATTTTCATAGACAACATCAACAGCTACACGTTCCCTACCACCTACATGTACCTACCTCAGGTCCCACACCTATTGCTTTTAGGTTCAAATGGTAACAGATGAAAAGGCCAGAACCACTGAAGCTGGGGCTCTTCACTCCCTGGATACAATTTCTTCACATGCATCTTGGAGTGCCCAGCCAAGGTTAAAAGACATAAACAGGTGCCTCAGCAGGCTTGTTGTCAGGAGAGATGATATTTGTTGGTAAAATTATTAACTCATCTTTTAATTTCTGGATTCCTTTGGAGCAAATTCATGAAATCAGAATGACCTGGGCCCCAATGCCAAGCCAAGAAATATCTAAATTACCTGGATAAACTTTGTTTTGATTGTCTAGACATTGTTTGTGACAGTTTTTTAAAGTAGGACTTGAGGGATCAGACTTGCCTTAATGTCTTCCACCTCAAAAGTTTATAACTCCCTTCTTCAAAATTCTCCCTCCCTTTAAGTCAATCCCTCAGCCTGTCCCTTTCCGAGTGAGAGAGATGGCCCTATTCCTCTTCTGTAAGGTACTATCAGACACAAAAACAGTGGAGAGTCCAAGCTGGCAGAGTATGCTTCAAGTGGACACAGCACAGAAGAGAACTCAAACTTTTTGTTTGCATTGATTCTATATTTACTTAGCACCAGTAAGTGGCAGGTTCCATGTCAGGAAACACAATCTGAAGCCAGAGATGAAGTCCCACAGCTTCCCAATGCTACCAAATTCAGCAGGGCAAACTCTGTTTAGTCATCTCAGAGTAAAATCACACAGAATGTACAGTACAGTGTAAAGCACTCAGCCTCTGGAGTCAGCTGGACTGGGTCTGAATCCAGGTTTCAACACTTACGCAAGTTATTCAGTCTCCCCAAGCCTCATATATAAGACAGACAATATTATGAAATCTGTAAGGTTATTAGATTAGATAATGTATGTAAAGTGCTTAAAACCTACCATAAAATATATTTTCCATGTTTCCTTAAAGTATAAGAAATAGTATATATTATACACACACACACCACAGACCTATCCCCAACACCAGCAGGGTGAGGAGTCTGTCTTCAACTTGCTTCCAAGAAATAAGCAGATGTTCTCAGGGACAGAGAGGATCAGTGGTCAGTGGCCAGGACAGCACCAAGCTGGAGAGGATAACAGCAAGGATCAGGATGCCAAGCCACAGATGCTGCTGAGGAGGAATGGCCACAGGCAGGAGGGCGGGGATGGTACGACGACAATACTGCCAACAGTAACTGCCAGCAGCCACCATGCAACTGCAGTGGAGACAGCAGGGCGAATTCCAGAAGGGACATTTGGCCTCATGGAAGTGACTCTACAGGGCAGACCCGGTGTCTTAGCCTATGGTTCAATCAGGCTTTGCAGAGACTCTCTTGGTTTTCTTTTCTCAGGTCCCTCCCACTGTGTGACCTCTGCTTTAGGTACACATACTCTAAGGGTCACAGAACCCAACATGTGACAAGCAAAGAACATTGGGCTAGGAGTTAGCTGAAGAGGATTCTTAGTCCCAACTCTGCTTTCAAACTGTTAAAGAACCTTGGCCAAGTCATTTAACTTCCCATATTGGCCCAGGAATAATGAAGAGAAAGAACTATTAGAAAAAAAAGAAATCATGGAAGGCTGAAGCCTAAGAGACCAAGGGAGACTACTCTAGCCTTAAGCCTCTTTAAGCCAAAAATGTTTCAGGAAAATTTAATATGAATCCATTTATTTTATAATATATTTAAGTCCACAAGTCATACCCATATTATGTCCCCGTTAAAAATTCTGAAAAGCCACAGCAAAAAGCTACAAAGGGTCACCTCCCTGCCCAACCCCCGGCCCCGGGGGTGGGTAGGGAAGGGAGGGAGCCTGTCTGTGGGCCCATGTTTGCTTTCCAGCCCCCAAAAGAAACACCTGACCCAGCGCCCTCTGGGAAAATCACCCTGTGATTCAAAGAGATGCTTGTTCAATGATGATTATTACAACCCCAGCCATACCATCAGTCCACCAGAAAGTCTAAGGGGGGCAGGCAGCCAGAAGGATAGACCCTGCCTCTCACCAGGAATTAACTAGCTCCAAGCAGGAGATGGGTGATGTGGTGCCACCAGGGGAAAGATAATTTAGCCACTGTGTTCATGATGAGCACTCCCATTCATTCATGGAAGCCTTTCAGGGTCACTGGTGCCTGGAACCAATGTAATCCTCCCAGGTTGCAGCTGGGATGGTGGGTCGGCCACAGGACAAGGTCACAGTCAGTTTGTGGCCCCGGCTGGGCACTCTGTAGTTGAGCTTGGGCCGGAACCAATCTTCTCCACAGTCGCGGTGGCCCTGTGCCATGACGATGGTGCCCATGAGTGGAGGGACCTGCAGCTCACTGAAGGCATCGGCCAGGAAAATGGCTCGGAAGAGGCGGCGCAAACAAGCTGCTGTGCTCAGGCTTGGGGCCATGCTGCTGGGGGCTAATCGGGACAAGTCAAGCTCATAGAACTCCTTGGGGCTGAGGGCATTGCCCCCAAGGAGGATCAGCACTCGAGGAACTAGTGTGCGGGCAAAGAGTCCCTCCAGGTGGCTGAGGACACTTTCCAGTTCTGCCAGGGTTTGCTGGCATTTCCTGCTGCTCACCTCAGCAGTGGCCCGAGGTTTCTTCTTCACCACGTCCTCTGCCTGTGAGGACAAAGAATGGTGACAGAGACGGTCTGGAAGGCAGACGAAAGCTAATGCCCTTTGAAGAACCCTGCTGGGACAGAGCAGACTTACAGGACTGGAGCTCCAGTTCAGTGAACCGCCACACTCAAGACCCTGGGTTTTATCACAGGGAAATGTATCAAAAAGGAAAATAGATTCTTTGTACAAAATTATAATTCTTCCTCACTCAGAATAGCAAAGACAGTGTACTGAAGCAGGAGGGCATCCAGAAATTAGCAACTAAAATACTAAAATATTCATGTAGTGGCATAGCAGGTAGTAAGCTTTTGCTGTGCTGAAATCCACATTCCAACACACAGGAGGAGAGCTTGATTCCTGCTTAGGAAACTAAGATTCCCATATGCCACAGAGCAACTAGAGAGCCTGTGCTTGGCAATTATTCAGCCAAAAAAAAACCACCAAGGATTATTTGGTCTAATAAATTCTGGAATTCATCCTCCAGTTAAACATGGCATTCATGTTGAGATTTGACAGAAAACAGCAAAATTCTGTAAAACAATTATCCTTCAAAAAAAATAAACAAACATGGCAAACTGATGGAAGGTAGGAAGGAAATGAAAGAGTGGGTGGGAGGAAGAAAGAGAGGAGGGAAGCAGGAAGGGAGGGGAGAGAAAGAGGACTCCCAGTGGCAAAAGTAACTAAAAAATAGATGACAGTGGCTAAAGACAACAACAAATTTTTGGAAGAGAGAAAGCAAGAAGCACTCAAGAGAGCTGAATACCAAGTGCTGTCAGAGGGGACTCCCCTGAGAAGCAAAATCACACTGAAGAAGTCCATAAAAGGCCCAGGAGTTGTTTACTTAAGCACCACAGAACACAAAAGTGAACACATGGGGACTGAGTGAACACCTGTGCAAGGACCCTAAGCGTGCAAGCGTGCTAAGTCACTTCAGTCATGTCCAACTTTTTGTGACCCTATGGACTGTGGCCTGCCAGGCTCCTCTGTCCATGGGATGCTCCAGGCAAGAACACTAGAGTGGGTTGCCATCCCACTCCAGGGGATCTTCCCAACTCAGGGATCAAATCTGCACCTCTCAGGTCTCCGTCATTAGCAGGCAGATTCTTTACCACTAGTGCCACTGGGGAAGCCCAGGACCCTTCGATGGCCTGCAAGTTTCCCCCACCCAAACACAATGTTTTGGAAGTGTTCTTTCTCTCTTTCCTTCCTTTCTCTCTCATTGAGTAGTATATCAGATGGAAGCAGAAATAAACGTGTTCAGTTACCATGTTTAACTGAAAGATAACTTCAAAATCATCTTTATTAGAGCAAATGATCCTCTTTCCCGTTATCATTACCACTTCATTCCCACCCAATGTCCTTTAAGTCTATCAGCTAGCTCACAGGGCCAGCCATGCACACAGAACGTTTAATGACTTATTCTTAAATATTCGGACACCAAATAAAAGCCTCAACTGTGAAAGAGACCAAAACAAATAAATAGGAAAGGAATCTGGAAGAAACAGAGACAGAGGAAAACTTCAAAAACACAGTAATTAATACCCACAAGTAAGAGAAGTTCATACAGACAGGAACAGGATATAACTAAAAAGGAACATGTGGGACTTCCCTGGTGGTCCAGTGGGTAAGACTGTGAGCTCCCAATGCAGGGGTCCAGGTTCCATCCCTGTTCAGAACTAGATCTTGCTTGCAGGTTGCAACTAAGACCCAGCACAGTCAAAATAAATTAAAAAAATAAAAATTTTAAGAAAAAGTTCTTAAGACTGTGACTGCCAAAAAATTAAGTTTAAGAACATAAACTCAAGGAAGAAAAGTATAACAGAAACAAAGAAATGAGGATTTGGAGAGAAAATACACTAAAATTAGAGGATCAGTTCATGAAGTCCAAATGTAACACACAATGGAGTTTCAGAAAAAGAAAACAAGAGGAAAAGCAGGAAGGCTTTGACTATCCAGACTAGAGTAGGAAAGGACTGAAGCCATAGGGCTGAAAAATCGTTTACAGCTGCTTATCCTGGCATGCGTGAAGGTTCCTTTGACCACCCTTTTTACCTGCCACCATCTAATAGCCACAAAGTTCACTCACCAATTTTCTCCCAAAGCTTGTGCTTACCTGGGGAAAAGGTTTTCGGTAGAAGTGCTTAAGCTGTTCGTAGGGCAGAGGTAGTTGCTGGCGTTGGTACATGATATGTTTTAGAAGTTCACAAGTAAAGCGACAGCAGCCTTCCTGGCTCACAGGCCCAGGAAACACCACTGGCACCATGCAGTCTCTGGGACGAAAGGGCTCCAAAGGGTTGGGAGGTTCCTGGGTGGAGGTGGTCTCAAGTAGTTCTATCTGGGGGTCCTGGGTTTCCTCCGACTTCTCACACCACTCCAAATCTAGTAGGTGCACAGAGGGACAAGAGAGAAAAACGAAAAACTTAAAAGGTCTATGGACATACCACCCTGAAGCCCGATCTCCTCTGTTCTCCAAAGCTAAACAGGGTCCGGCCTGATTAGAACTTGGATGAGAAAAAGGGAAGAGGCCAGGGTCAGTCTTCCCATCCCTTGTGGCGACATCAGCCACCACAGCTGAGGCCATACGCCTACACAGGCGATTCCCTCCGCAAACTCCCCTCTGGGAGGCCGCTCGCAGGTTCCAGATCCCAGTTGTCTAAGAGACTGCAGGATTTGGGGGGGCCGAGTGGCGGGAATTTCGGAGACAGCGACTGGAGATCTGCTCAGAAAGCAGAGGCCCTGATATGGGAAAATAAGTTGAGAGAAAGAGGTGTCAAGCAGAGCCCAGAACACGTCGCGAAGAAAGAGGAGAGTGAACCAATGGAATCCAGGGCCGCGGGGGCGATGGAGTCAAAAGGGGCCAGGTCAGAGCTGAGAGGGACGACGGGAAATGGGGACAAGGAACACGGGCTAGTGAGACGACTACAGGGTAAATGACTGGAGGGAGCCGTGGCAGGGAGGAAACAAGCTCCTCGAGCTCCGGACTCCATATCTTACCAGGGACTGCAGCCGGGGACTGCACTTCCGGCTCCGGGGCCGCCATCACGACCTCCTCCCGGTTCTCCATTCGGTTTGAATAGGCGCCCCGCGGTGCTTCATGGGAAGCCCGCGCCTCCACTTCCTGTTCTGCTGGCCCGGAAGTGGGAGGGGCGCCGCGTCTGTGCTGCAGAGGTTTCGAAGGGTGGGGAATCGAGCGCCCTGTTAAGGAGCGAAGCCCCCCTTAACACCCTTCGGCGAGTCCGTCGAGCCTTCCTCCCACAGAGAAACCGCGGGTTCTCAACTACTTGACGCTGCCTTCCGAGGACATCCACTCGCTCGCATCCATTCTTTTTTTTTTTTTTCGCATCCATTCTTTCCTGCGTCCTCTATTCGCTACGCACCTACTTCGTGTCAGGCCCTGTCCTAGGTGCTGGAGTCTCTGCGGCGAAGAAGCCAGCGACTGGAGGGGTCCTCAAGGGGTTCAGTGCCTATAGATTCAATGCAGTGTGATGAATTATACAGTAAGGTGTAGAAGGGCAGTGGACGCGGAAAACAGGAGCGCACAACCTAGAGGAGGTGGGAGTGAGGAGTGGTCCAAGAGGAAATTGATCTTTAAGATGAGTAAAGGTAAAGAGGAGGGTCGGTGGTCCTGGAGACTGTTAAAAACAAACAAGGCCCAGATGGATTCACTTCTGCTAAATCTCACCAAGACTCATTTCCTAATCTAGTAGGAGTTTCAGCTTATCCTGGAGTGGAATTTTAAACTAACCAGTCTGGCATTTCAGCGCTAGTGAGGTAATCTGCAAGATAAGTCCCCCAACATTCCCCCTAAATGGAATTCCCCTTTCTTTTGCTAATAACCTCATTATCCTGCCTCCATTTCTATAAAAGTCTTGCATCTTGTACAGCCCCTCAGAGTGCCTTTGTATTTACTCGATGCGATACTTCCTGATTCATGAATTGTTAAATAAAGCCAATTAGATCTTCAAATCTTCAGTTGAATTTTGTTTTTAATAAGACCTTGAGATACAAGAGCATTCTCAATTTAAGAAATAAAAAGAGTTCGGCTTATGAAGTATTAAAGCTGTGGTAGACAAACAGAAGCCAAATCATAGTAAGGAAGGCTTTCTAAGCCATATTAAAAAGTTTGAACTTGTTCCTGTAAGGGGATGGAGGAACGTTTGAAAGGTTTAAGTAGGAGAGTGACATGGTTATATTTACATTTTACACTGAAAAATTTAACCTCTACACTGGCTGCACTGTGGAGATTAAATTACAGAGAGGACAAAGGAGGAGGCACAGATACCAGTGCCTCCAGAGCTAGCAACTGGAATTACCCAAGTACATGGTGAGAGAGGCCTGAACTAGGGTAGTCACAGTGGGGTGGAGAGAACTGAGTGAACCCTATAGATATTTTAGGAGGTCCAATGAGTAAGGTGGTTGATCCCAGGAAGAGGAGGGAGAGTGAGAGACTGTCCAGAAGATAAGCAAAAAAAAAAAAAAGCAGACATTACTTCAGCAACTCTACGGCCAGTTGTGCCATTCAATGAAGGAACACCAGAGGAAGGCCAGTTTTATTGGTTATGGGTAAGGATTAAAGATGAGTTCCATTTTTGATAGGTTGAGTTTGCTGTTCCATTGGACAGTAAAGAGAGAATTTACGGCACCATGAGGAGCAGAAATATGTATTTGAAAGTCATCAGCATGGGAGTGGATAATCACCCAGGGAGGTTGTATACAATGAAAATGAGCAAGGATCCTGAAGACACTAATGTTTGGGGATGAGCAGAAAGAAAAAGAGTCTATGGAGGAGACTGAGGAGTAGCCAGTTCAGTTCAGTCACTCAGTCATGTCCGACTCTGCGACCCCATGAATCGCAGCACGCCAGGCCTCCCTGTCCATCACCAACTCCCAGAGTTCACTCAAACCCACGTCCATCGAGTTGGTGATGCCATCCAGCCATCGCATCCTCTGTCGTCCCCTTCTCCTCCAGCCCCCGATCCCTCCCAGCATCAGAGTCGTTTCCAATAAGTCAACTCTCCGCATGAGGTGGCCAAAGTACTAGAGCTTCAGCTTTAGCATCATTCCCTCCAAAGAACACCTAGGGCTGATCTTCAGAATGGACTGGCTGGATCTCCTTGCAGTCCAAGGGACTCTCAGGAGTCTTCTCCAACACCACAGTTCAAAAGCATCAGTTCTTCAGCGCTCAGCTTTCTTCACAGTCCAACTCTCACATCCATACATGACTACTGGAAAAACCTTGACCAGACAGACCTTTGTTGGCAAAGTAATGTCTCTGCTTTTAAATATCCAGAGAAGTAGTAATAAAAATAGACAAGTGTTAGGTGATAGAGACAAAGAGAACAAGTGTGTTTCAGGAAACAAGGACCAGCGATCAAAACACTCCATGAAAAGCATAATGATCAAAATACTGTGGTATTGGCTTAGGAATAGACAAAATGGAAGAGAGTCAAGAAACAGATTAATATATCAATATATATATAGGTCTTAGCAATGATGAGGCTGACTCTTAAAAGCAAATAATTTGAAGCAACTCCCTGTGCATTTAGGAGGGGAAAAAAAATTAGTTCCCATTACACATTCTACATAAAGATACATTCCAAATCAATTAAACATATAAACATAGAAATAAACCTCAAAACTCCTAGAAGAAAATACTGGAGTAAATTCATAATTTAGGAGTGGGGTTGGCCTAGACATGACACAAAACCAAGAAAATATAAAGAAAAATATTGCTAAATCTGACTTTAAAATGTATAATATATATATAGGTCTTAGCAATGATGAGGCTGACTCTTAAAAGCAAATAATTTGAAGCAACTCCCTGTGCATTTAGGAGGGGAAAAAAAATTAGTTCCCATTACACATTCTACATAAAGATACATTCCAAATCAATTAAACATATAAACATAGAAATAAACCTCAAAACTCCTAGAAGAAAATACTGGAGTATAATTCATAATTTAGGAGTGGGGTTGGCCTAGACATGACACAAAACCAAGAAAATATAAAGAAAAATATTGCTAAATCTGACTTTAAAATGTATGTAAAGATACTATACATAAAGAATGAATGACTAATTATGTACCAGGAAAAAAGTCTGCGTGTGTACATCCATTATTTACCCCACAGGCAACCACCTCATAAGCACCTCATAAGCAACCCCTCCAGGAAACTAAACACATATCATCTTCCATCTCCCAGGACCCTGATCTCCTCCTGGGCAGACATCCCTGCTCCTCTTACTCCTCTGCCAGCCTTCACTCCTGTCTGCGGTAAGCCAGGTTGTATAAGATCAGATATCAGAATGGGCTATCCCACCCCATCTCTTAAAAGAAGGGAATTGGAAAGAATGAAGTGAAACTGTGTGGGGGCAGCTGAAAGATCTGTGATGCCGAGAGCACAAGTGTTATCAGGTGACTGCAGCAGACCCTGGTTATCAAGAGAGCCCAGTGGTGGTGGTGGTGGTGGTGGCAGTGATAATGTTGGAGGAATAGTCTTAGCTCTCTCGCTTCCAATCCTCAGCTTGCTTCAGCTGTCTCACTCAGCCCCTAAGTAGCAGTTTTCCTGGTGGGGTTGTGTCCCTGGCTGTCTGCAACATAACCTTCCTTTAGCTGAACAGAATACAGAAGTCACAGCTGCTTTCAACCAGTGAAGGCCCCATAATTGGTTGGGTCTGCTAAGCCCTTTTGCAGATTTTGGTCCTTCTGCTTTCACCTGTTTGGGGAGTTATGCCATGTGGACAGCATCTACCTGATCAGTAACCTGCCTTCCTCCTTGTGGTCCTGGGGGGGAAGCCATGGACTCCAGCAGGTCTGAACCTCTGCAAGGATCACCAGAGGTAAGCCACTGGTGCTAGTCTTCCAAGGAAAACTGAGGTCTGCAGGGAAGGGTTATTTTATATCTAGGCTGCGTTTGAGGATCTCGCTGTTTGTGAAGAGACGGGAAGTGGATGTACAATGGGTGAGTGGTGAGTCACGAGACAGCCACGGGGCTGGGAACTGAACTCTGGCGTCCTGACTCCCAGCTCAGCAACACCAACTGCTTCTCCACTCTGCCTTTCTAGTGTGTGTACACTGGTTTATGTCACTGAATGTGTTTACTCTTTGCTGACTGCAAGAGCCCTAAAGAGCAAGAGAGATGACAGCTTGGCAAGAAAGTCAAAAGTCAGCAATCCCCTAGGCCCTTTGCCAAGTTTCTATTCCAGGCAACTTCCCCCTCCCTCACAACGGTTGACGTAACCCGAGCCCCAGCCCCGCCCAAGTAGGGGCCAGGCCCCTCCTACACCCCTTGCTGTTTTAAAACCAAACTCGGTTCTCCCGGATTGGTTCTGCTTCAAAACAAAGGGGAGGGGTAATACTCGCTGCGGGCACTCGCTGCGGGGGCAGGGCTGGTTTATGGATTCCGGCCTCGTGTCGGGGCTACCGCGGTGTCTCGGGCTGCTAAATCCAGCCCCCGGAGGGTGCCAGCCTGGTAATAAAGCAGTGACTACTGTGTAAAGGTGGCATAATCATCGTAACAATAAAAGCCATAATTAGGCTAACCACCATCCGCCTCCGCCCTGGCATTGGTCCTGACTCACCCAGAAGGCACGCATGCCGTTGAGGGAGAAACTGAGGCATGGGCGGAGCCAGTAGGCTGGAAGGACAAGTCGCCCTGAATTCTTCAGCTCTCCAGGTCCAAAACATCTTGTCTGCGATCGCGTTAAGGGGTCAATTCCAGAAGCGCCTACCAGGCTAGATTCTATGTAAGTTCCCCCGACTCCAGTGACTGCCCCACCTCCAGGCCCCTGGAAAAGACCCGCTCAGCTCTCGGAGACTGGAGCCAGACTACAGCTCCCTTAGGCCTTTGCGCGCAAAGCCGCGCTCCTTGCCTACACCCCGAAGCCACCCGCGGCCCCTTGCGCCGCGATGCCTCCTGGGAGTTGTAGGGCTGCGGCGAGCTCTTTCCAGGGAGCTCCTAGGCTTGAGGACTCTATATCCCATGGTGCTCCGCGGCTCTTTCTGATGCGACCCGGAGGCCAGGGGATGCGGAGGCGTGGCCTGCGCAGGGCCCCACCCCGCTCTCCTCTGGCTGGCCCGACTCGGCCGTGGCAGTAGGCGAGGCAGCGACGGCGGCGGCGTCCGCGGCGGCGGTGGCGGGGGGGAGGGACCGGGCGGGGGGCTGGCGGCAGCGGCGGATGGACTCGCGGGTATCGGAGCTGTTCGGCGGCTGCTGCCGGCCCGGAGGAGGCCCGGCCGTGGGCGGAACCCTCAAGGCTAGGGGTGCCGGCGGCAGCAGCAGCTGCGGTGGCCCGAAGGGGAAGAAAAAGAACGGAAGGAACAGAGGGAGCAAAGCCAACAACCCCCCGTACCTGCCCCCCGAGGTGAGCACCTGAGAAGTGGCGGGGTCAGAGGTAACCACTCCTTCCGGTCCTGGGACTCCAGGAAGGCGGGACAGAGAGTAGTACCCTCTTCCGGTGTCGTAGACCCCCGAGAAGAGGAGAACCGTTTTTTCCGGTCCAAGGACCCAGGGAGGAGGGACAGAAAGACTGGGCCTCCATTCCTGTGTCAGTACCCTGGGGAGAAAGAGTTGGGAGGGCGGCGGGAATCTCCCCACTCTGATCTAAGTAACTCCAGGTGAAGTGGGGAAAGGAGGTCCCACCCGCATCCCTGGGGAAGAGCAGAGTAGAATGCCCCAGCCCTTTTCCTGTGCAACTGAAGGAAGGGACACTGCATCCCGGGATGTGAGGAGTTAGAGTTTTCTAAACTTGTTCCAGGGAGGAGAGGAGTACCGGGAAAAGAGCAATATGTTCCCTCCCTCTTCACACACACAAACACAAGCAGAGAACATTCAGGCTAAGTCCTCCCGCCCTTTGCCTGTCCTACGAGGAAGTGTGGACAGCCTCCACCTTCCTGCTCCAGCTGTTCCCTAAGACAGACAATAACTGCTATTTGTCCCTCTATAGAAAAGGAGGACACAGGGGAAGAGCCTCATCCAGTGGTTGTCAAACTTGAGCACGTTAGAGAATCACCTGGATTGCTGCTCCACCCCTAGAATTTCCGATTCAATAGGTCAAAGGTGTCCCTGATAATCTGCATTTCTTACAAGTTCCCAGGTGATGAGAATGCTGCTAGTCCTGGGACCACACTTTGAGAAACTTTAGCTTAGACCATCAATCATCCTTGTATCAGTATTCTGAAGCCACCCATTCTAATTTTTCATCTCCAGCAAAATGATAAAAAGGAAGGTCTCTGTTGATGGGGAAAGGTCTCTTTTACACTCCCATGCGATTATGGGTGAAGACCTATAAGAGCTTGAGAGTCAAAGAGCCTTGAAGGGATGGAATGATGACAGGAAGGGAAGAAGAAAAATGAAATGGCCAGGGAGGAGGAGTGCAGAAATACAGGACTGGCAGAACAGGCAAATCTCATATCCTTTTGCACCTGAGAGGGGAAGGCTCGGGCAATGGACTGAAGCCACCCATCCTAATTTTTCATCTCCAGCAAAATGATAAAAAGGAAGGTCTCTGTTGATGGGGAAAGGTCTCTTTTACACTCCCATGCGATTATGGGTGAAGACCTATAAGAGCTTGAGAGTCAAAGAGCCTTGAAGGGATGGAATGATGACAGGAAGGGAAGAAGAAAAATGAAATGGCCAGGGAGGAGGAGTGCAGAAATACAGGACTGGCAGAACAGGCAAATCTCATATCCTTTTGCACCTGAGAGGGGAAGGCTCGGGCAATGGGATACTTCTGTGTTGGGTCATCTGATATAGGGAAGGGGAGGAGGTGGTGTGATGGACTCAAGATTTCACCTCAGCTGAGGCGCAAGGGTTAGGGGGCAGAAGGGGAAAAGCCACAGTGGTCTGGTTTGTGGTGTCTGTCTCCTTCATTATCTTTTCTGAGTTTCTTCATCTCACCCCCAGCTCTGGAGACTTGACTCTCCTTCACCTGGCTCCTCTCTCACTGGGTTTGTAGTGACCATTGCTGAGCTCACCCTCTGGCACTGCTCCAAAACCTCTTGCAACCTCTTACTCTTGGTGTCATAGCTGAGAGGGGCAGGCAGGAAGGAAATGGTATCTCTCAGACCAATGGCAAAGAACTGCCTCCACAGCCTGGACATGGAGAAGACACAGACGTGGGGACAGCAATTTGAGGCCCTAGAAGGAAGGAAAGAGGGTGATCTTGCATCTAAGAAGAGCATGCTGCCAGTGATCCAAAAAAGAGGGACTCAGGGTTCCGTTACTGGCTTAGATGGATGACTGACTATGTTCTTGGAGGCCTTTCCTTCAGGGAGGTCACCCTGGAACTGAGTACAGGGCTGGTCTGCCATGGCCTTTGACAGACACCTGCCTAAACAAGTGCGGCTCAAGCTTCTTTCTCTCCTACGTTAGCTGCCTGAACCTCAGTGGGAATCAGGGAAGTAAGGGTTAGGTCTGGACAGTGTGGTAACAGCTCCCTGTTTCTTTTCAGGCTGAAGATGGAAACATCGAATATAAAGTGAGTCTTAGGGTGGGGAGGGGCAGGTTGTCCTTGGTGTGGGATGATTTCTTTATGATCCTTCTAACTTTATGCTCTATAGTCATTTAAAGATGTGGTTCAGAGTAAGGGCTCTGTACCGCATTCTGTTGGAAGAGGACTCGCTGTCCAAGGAGGTCAGGGATCAGAGTGATTAAGAGGGAAGGGAAGGCCCTAGTCCTTGCAGCAGGACAGATGAGGAACCTGTGGGGTCAGGAGGAGCGTCTCTGACTTCCTTCTCGTGATACTTCACCTGCCCTAAGCTGAAGCTGGTGAACCCATCCCAGTATCGTTTTGAGCACCTGGTGACACAGATGAAGTGGCGGCTCCAGGAGGGCCGTGGTGAGGCCGTCTACCAGATCGGGGTAGAGGACAACGGGCTGCTGGTGGGATTGGCTGAGGAGGAGATGCGGGCTTCCCTCAAGACCCTGCACCGGATGGCAGAGAAGTATGCTTCCCTTCGGTCCTCCTTTCCCTAAATCCCCAGGACCCGCCTCCTCTGGACAAAGGGCTGAAGTGGGGAGGGTTAGTTTTCTGGGATCCTCTGCCCTGATCCAGGCTTTTTTGCCCCTTGACTTCATTTGTGTCAAGGGAGCTGTGGATGCAGGATAGGTTGGAGGCGGGCAGGAAGTCGAGTGAGGTGTTCAGAGCTCTGGGGGAGGCGTGAGAAGGCCATGGGGCCAGGGGGATAGGGAGCACAGGTGAGATGTGGCAGCTGTGGCCTTGCTGTGACAGAGTTGGGGCAGACATCACTGTTCTCCGGGAGCGAGAAGTGGACTATGACAGCGACACACCCAGGAAGATCACCGAGGTGCTAGTACGCAAGGTTCCTGACAACCAGCAGGTGGGTCGCCACCCCTTCCTGTTTCTCACAGCCCTGCTCCCTGGGAAGGTCCTATGGTGGCAGACTTTTCCCTGGCCTGGGACTCTGAGATTTGGTCCCCAGAGACTGCCTGTGCCTTTTTTTTCTGATTGGACTGGGTCTTTGTTGGTGTGCACCGGCTTTCTCTAGTTGGTGAGCGGGGGCTACTCTTCATTGTGGTGCATGGGCCTCTCATTCTGGGGCTTCTCTTGTTGCGGAGCACCGGCTCTAGGTGCACAGGCTACAGTAGTTGTGGCTCCTGGGCTTCGTTGCTCCACTGCATGTGCAGTCTTTCTGGACCAGGGATCAAACCCATGTCTCCTGCGTTGGCAGGCAGATTCTTATCCACCGCACAGCCAGGGAAGTCCCTGCCACTGCTTTTGACCTTTCAGTGGACAGAGTTGAGGGGTTGGAACCTGACCTCTGACAATTCATCTGCAGTTCCTGGACCTCCGTGTGGCCGTCCTGGGGAATGTGGACTCAGGGAAGTCAACTCTGCTTGGAGTCCTGACCCAGGGAGAGCTGGACAATGGGCGGGGCCGGGCTCGGCTCAACCTTTTCCGCCACCTACATGAGATTCAGTCCGGCCGAACCTCCAGCATCAGCTTCGAGATCCTGGGCTTTAACAGCAAGGGAGAGGTGCATGCAGTCAACGGGACCCAGTGGGACCAGACTTTGAGGATGGGATGTTAGTGGTGAAGGACAGAGTGTAGGGCAGGGTGTGGAGACTTTGTGGAGTAGTGTAGATGAAGGCCCTGAGGGCACTGAACCCGCTGTGACCTCCTTAGAAAACAAACGGGAAGTCAACTGAACTAAATCCTCAGCGGGGCTCAGGGTTAAGAGGCAGGGTTACCCAGGGACTGGTTTAGGTCCTAGCAGCTCTTGAAGGGTTGGGGAGGCTGGCTGGGGGCACTGAGAGCCTGGGGCTCTGGGCCAGGTGGTGAATTACAGTGACTCACGGACGGCAGAAGAGATCTGTGAGAGCAGCTCCAAGATGATCACCTTCATCGACCTGGCAGGCCACCACAAGTACCTGCACACCACCATCTTCGGCCTCACCTCCTACTGCCCCGACTGCGCCCTGCTCCTCGTCAGTGCAAACACTGGGATCGGTAAGAGATGTCGGTGCAGGGGCAGGGCTCACTCTTCTCCCCTGGGCCCCTACACATCTGGGAGCCAGACCACTTCTCTTGCTCTCTTCCCCTTCCCTCATCCTGACTCTCCCGCCCGCCTTCTCTGAGCAGCTGGCACCACACGGGAACACCTGGGGCTGGCACTGGCCCTGAAAGTGCCCTTCTTCATCGTGGTCAGCAAGGTGGACCTGTGTGCCAAGACCACCGTGGAGAGGACAGTACGCCAGCTAGAGCGGGTCCTCAAGCAGCCTGGCTGCCACAAGGTTCCCATGCTGGTCACCTCCGAGGACGATGCCGTCACTGCTGCACAGCAGTTTGCCCAGTCCCCCAAGTAAGGCTTTCCCACTCCAGAATCCTCAGAGAAGGCTGCCACAGGGCCCCGGAGCATGAGATACCCCTCCCCCTCCCTACAAATCAGACCAGTTCTGGCTCAGTTCTGTGGTTTTTCAGGTTGGGGTTGTGGGAGGGAGTCTTTGCTGAAGGCTGGATCCTTCCCACAACCAGCTTTCCTGACCCCTGGAAGCCTGGAGGCAAAGTGCTGTGCCAGACGTTTGCCATCTCCCTGGGCTCTGGGATGGATCTCACGTGCCAAGCTCATAGGAGAGGCCCCAAGCTCCTGGGATGGTTACCAGATAGGAGAGGGCAGCCCCTGTCCACCCTGAGAGAGGCTTGCCTTTCCGTGTAGGGGCTCCAGCCGCTGCCTCCTATTGGAACTTTCCTCATCTGCCCATTCCCTGCCTCTCTCTACAGCATCACCCCTATCTTCACACTGTCCAGCGTGTCTGGAGAGAGCCTGGACCTGCTCAAAGTCTTTCTGAACATTTTGCCTCCACTCACCAATAGCAAAGAGCAGGAGGAGCTCATGCAGCAGCTGACAGAGTTCCAGGTAAGTGGCCATCTGGACAGGCAGTCAGCCAGAGAACTAGGAGGCACTAATCCTGAGCCCAGAGTCTGTTTTGAGGTTTTGGAGCTGCCAGCCCTTGATAGAATCTTCTTTGGCTTCAGGTGGATGAAATCTACACAGTACCAGAGGTGGGCACAGTTGTTGGAGGGACGCTTTCCAGGTGAATTGCCCTTCTTATTATCTACCCTACTCAGCCCTCATACACCCAAGGACCTGAAAACATAGCTCACAGGCCACCCTGGCGGTGAACAGACGTGCTTGTTTGTAGATGAGGCTTTCACCATCAGAGGAGCTGGAGAAAGCTCATAAATTGGCTTATAAGGGAAGAAACTTACCACTTCTTAGGACCCTTCAGGCAGGGGGAAGTCTGGGTCTTGACCCCACGAAGACACCTAGAGTACATTCAGCTGACTTCGTTGCCACCAGGGAAACGAGGACCCCTGAGACTCTGCTCAAGGGCATGATTGCACTTTCAGGAATCAGGTGGTCAGTGTTAAGCCAGCAGGTCCCTGTCTGCCAGGCTGTGCTGGTGTGAGCCTTCAGTCTGGACTGGGGCAAGGCAGTCATCTCCTTAGCTTTGAGTCATAGTCTGGGGTCTCTCTCCCCCACCTGAGGGACTCAGAAGGGAATGACCTAGTAGAGAAGTAGGTGAAGGGCTTAGGCTGACGCTGTGCCTCCTGCCCTCTGGACTGCAGTGGGATTTGCCGTGAGGGGGACCGCTGGTGGTGGGCCCCACGGATGACGGCTGCTTCCTGGAGCTCAGAGTTTGCAGCATCCAACGCAACCGCTCTGCCTGTCGTGTGCTGCGAGCTGGTCAGGCTGCTACGCTGGCCCTCGGGGACTTTGACAGAGCTCTACTTCGCAAGGTGAGGTGGAAGGGTGGGTTGGAGAGAACATAAAAAGAAAAGTGCCTGGGAGGCTGGCTGCTTGAAGGAGAAGCATCAAAGGTGCTTCAGGGGAACTCAGAGGGAATGTGGTCTCTAACCCAAGAAGGCTGTCCAGATATGGACATATGCTGTCTGGGTATGCAGAAGGCTTAGGATACTCACAAAGCACAGATCACTAAATGTGAATCATTGTGTCACAACCCTAGTGTCCAGGACTCTGAAAATACCAAGCATTAGAAGGGTTAGAGGACACAGGTGGGTAAGGGAGGGTTCCTTAAAGAGAAGGGTTTTCAGGTCTTTGTGTTTGAAGTCCTAGAGGAAGAGCTGTAAAGGGTGTGAGGGGGCCCAGTGAGGGGACACTAACGTGAGGTCTGCCCTTCATGAGTGCGAGGGCTCTGCCTCCCCAGGGCATGGTGATGGTGAGCCCAGAGATGAATCCCACCATCTGCTCAGTGTTCGAGGCAGAGATAGTGCTGCTGTTCCATGCCACCACCTTCCGGCGAGGCTTCCAGGTGACTGTTCACGTGGGCAACGTACGCCAGACAGCAGTGGTGGAGAAGATCCATGCCAAGGTGAGGGGACCCAGCCATGCCCCCGTTTTCCCAGGGAACAGTCAGAATTCTCCTGCGTCCAGAAAGGAGGGAAGCCTGTCCCCAGACTCAGAGACCTCCCTTATCCCTCCAAGGGGACAAAGCCCCACTCGGGGTGGGTAGATGCCTGCTCAACCCTCGAGGGTGGAGGGCCAAGACTATAGTAGAGACAAGAGGCATGGTCCAGGGCCAGTGACCGTGTATCTGCTGCAGGACAAGCTGCGGACAGGGGAGAAGGCAGTGGTACGTTTCCGCTTCCTGAACACCCAGAGTACCTGAAGGTGGGCGCCAAGCTGCTGTTCCGGGAGGGTGTCACCAAGGGCATCGGCCATGTCACCGATGTGCAAGCCATTGCAGCAGGAGAGGCCCAAGCCAACATGGGCTTCTGAACTCCAAGCGGGCACAGCTCTTCTGCTGTCCCTACAATACAAAAGGTGACTTCCGGCCACGCTGCCCCCCACGTTGGCAGCTCTGTGTGTTAGTAGGCTAGAGGGGGGGGGCGCTCTCCACTGCCTGCTCCCTGCCACATTTTCTGGAGACATGCCAATCTAGGTATGACCAGGGAGGGGCAGTCAGTTGTGAGGGAGAAGACAGAATTCAGGGCAGTGTTCAGCAGCCTGGTGTTCACCTGGTTGGCTCATCAAGCCTGGCAACCCTGCGGCCTGTCTACCGGAGGGAGCCGACCACCGCCACACCGGCCCCACTGTCAGGACTGGGCATGATCCACCGGTGTGGTCCCTGCACGTCAGGAGTTGTCACAACTGCTCGAGGTGGTCCTCGAAAGCTCTCCTTTTTCTATACCTCTTCTCAAGGCCATGTAAGTTGCCCACCTCTACTTGACTGTGGACAAAAGACCTCTGCTCCGGGCCATCCGTGGCCCAGGGTTTGAAGAAAAGGCACAGGGACAGTGAAGGCAGAGCTCCCACCCTGTGCCAAGACAAGGCCAGCTCCTCAGCTTTCTCCCTGTTCCCTTCTGTACTCAAGGGCCACGTCCCCGGTTTCTCCTCTCAAAGGCCCCACAGGTGCTATTTGTTGTGCTGGCCCAGGTGTGGGGCCGCCAAGCTAAGACTTGGCCAACCGAAGGTCAGCTGCATGTCAATAAGTCTTGTCCCCGCCTCCGCAGTGATCTGTTGATTTTAACGCTGGATCAACCAGGATGTTTTACTTTACCCAACCACAGCTCCCTGTCCCACACCCTCACCTCCCTTCTGGCCCCATGTGAGTCCTCTCTTGTTTTAGTAGTTTGCAGTGAGCATCCCTTTCCCTCTGTTGCAGGGAACCTGGAGAAAGGGAAAGATGTTGCCATATTTCCTACTCTTTAGGGCATGGTTCCCTCCTTTCCCTTTGTTAGTGTCCTGGGTTCCCATGGACTCAGGGATTTGGTGAGGTTTCTCTGCATATATATATATATATATATACACACACATATATATATTTAAATACATATATATATATTGTACAGAATAAAAATGTTTTATTGAACACACCGTGCTTATGTTTAAGCCCCAGGCTCATCTTCCAGAGCTGAATTCCTCTCGAGGATCAGAGAAAAGCAAATCCCTTATGGTGCTAAGCCCTGATGGGCGGAAAGAACCCATCTGGCCTCTTGTTCACCCTGCGTCCTTTCCTGTCCCCAACTTGCGGTCAGTGTTCCAGTGCTGTGACTCAAGTATTCTGGCTTGGTTTGCATAGTTCTTTGAGCAGAATAGAAAGTGAAACCGTCACCTTTCCAGCTAAGACAGGTACCCACCCTGTACTTGAGTTGGCCACTTACCCATTGAGGTCACAGGGTTACATGAGGAGGCTGATGACTGCCCTGTTAGAGGGAGATAAGCATGCCAGCTATGTAGTGATGGGTAGAACTTAAGAGACATGGCAATCTGATCCTCACTCTTTTCCTAGCAATGCAAAGTGAAGTGAGGTTCGTAATAGTCTAAACTGACTTTTTGGAGCTGAAGGCTACCCACTGAAACCTGTCTTCTTCCTGTTTGTGTTCAGAGTACCTGACTACCACATTCTATAGGCGGAGAAATATGGCTCAGGGTTGAAGTCCAATGCAAAAAACAGGGACTACATTTGCAGTACCGATCCTTGCAAAAGAAATTTAATAATAAATGTGGCCTATGGCCCCAGGGTATTCTGCCTTCAGAGTATTAAAGTGAGCCTCCCTACCATTCAGGCTTAGCTGCCCTTTTTGGTCACACTGCACAGCATGAAGCATCTGTTCCCTGATACCAGGGATCAAATCTGCACCCCCTGCAGGGGAAGCACAGTCCCTTGGCTGCTTTTTAAATATTGCTGGTTTAATGGCTACTAAGAAGCCTGTGGTTGAAGAACTTACTTTACTTCCTTCTGAAGAACCTTTTACTTCCTTCTGTACAGCTGCTCACAAAGTGCTATGAGGCAAGGGTGCAGTCAGCATGGAGTACTACAGCTCTTGCCCAACAGTGGCCCTTGCATATCTGTCTGCTGTTCCCTCCACGGGCTCGCCAGTATGCCGGGGCAGGGCTGGCATCCCCAAGAAACCAAGGTGTGCTTCCAGTGTGGCCTTGTTTCTTCACTAGTGCTCCCTCTCCCCTCTCCCCTCTCCCCTCTCCCCAGGACCGCTCCTGGCCTCTAGAAGGCCATTGGAACCAAAGTTTCTACCACAGTGCTTTTCTGTATGACTTCTTCCTGTCTACTGAAGTGTTAACAATTTGTTCAACTTAATTTGTACAGCACCCAAAGGAGATTTCTTTTCAAACGTCTCCCTAGATTAAGAAAGGAAGTTTTAGAAAATGATACTGAGACATTTCTACAAACTAGTGAGGCACTATGCATTGATACAGCACTGAGAAGGATGAAAAAGTGTATAAGTAGTCTGTACATTTTTAGTGTTAGTTCCCCTAACCCTAAAATTTTCACTCTCTATATTCATCCAGTGAATATCAAGGACCTATTGTGTGCAAAGCACTGTGAAGAATTCTTTTCTTTTTTTCCCCATTTAAAATATTTATTTGGTTGCACTGGGTCTTCATTGCAGCATGTGGGATCTTTAGTTGCAGCATGTGGGATCTAGTTCCCCTGACCAGGGATTGAACCCTGCGCCCCCTGCATTGGGAGCACGGGAGTCTTAGCCACTGGACCACCAGGGGAGTCTCTGTGAAGAAGTCTTGCCTTTAAGAAATCTACAGATCTAGTAAGGAAGAGCCATGTACACGGTGAGTACTGTCTTTTATTAGATACTTAACACAAAAGTGGAAAGTATTTTTGGAGGAAGAACTAATTTGCTAGACATAGTGGTTTTCAAATGTTCCCCCTTCAAACCATAGGCCCCCAATTTATAAATAGCTAAAATATGTCTGAAAGTACTGGTTTGAGTACATGTGTCTTATGCCCCCATCACTCAGTTCACCTTCGGCTGGCTTCTCTGTGTGATTCAACATGTCCCACATCAGAAAAGCCACAGCTGATAGCCACACACATAAGCAGAATAAGTATACAATAATATAAACAGACAAGTACAAAAAGCCACAATAATTCATTTAAAACCCCTAAGCTAAATAAATATTCACACTTCAATAGGAAAGAGCCGAACAGGCAGTGACCCTGAAGGCCCAAGCACTTCCCTCTTAAATGTGTATTTAGGATCTAAGGAAATGACATTGCCCAGAGGACAGTTATTATTTTCTAGATCAAATTCATTTCTCAAGTTCATTAACACACAGATTCAGCAGGGGTAGGGATAAGGCTGAGATTATGTTTAACAGGTTCCCTTGTATTGCAAGTAACAAGGTCCTGGACAAGGTGACTTGCTTGAGGACATACTCCAAGAGGCAAAGCCAGGTTTGGAACCAGATCTCTCAGGCTCCTAAGCCAGGCATTCTAAACTGACACTGCTTCCCTAAAGACTAACAATTAAAAAAACAGTTATGATCTAAAAGATGAGTTTTTACATCCTTTTCAGCAGTAGGATTTGAATCCATGCCTGCAAAGAGATGGGAGCCCTAACTCAAGCTCTGGATTATTTTTCTTATTAAAAATTTCATGAAGTTGTAAGTCTCCTTGAGAAGTGCTTATTCCCACCTCCCAGGTTACAGATAAAATATTACCACCCTGCAGCAAGCCTGAGGGCAGCACTAGTGTGTTAATGGCTTAAAAAATGATTCCAGTGTCTGCATGCCCTCAGGCCTGGGCCGTTTATTATTTGAAGCCAGAGGGCTCTTGGGATTTCTTTTGCTTTGAGGAGAACTGGCAGGAACAACCTGCAGGTTTGAGGAGTGGGGCTGCAAAAAGGAGTTCTGTAACTCCAATGCAAAGTGATAGTCCGAGTGTTCTGGCATGTCCCACACAGGTACCAGAGAGCCACACTCTCGCAGGACACTTGGTCCTCAGCAGCCAGAAGACTGGAGGTCATAGTTGCCTTTTGAGCCACCTCCAGAGCAGATGAGGAAGTTAAAGAAGCAAGGCTGCTGAGGCTGTTCTGGGCCAAATCCATCTCTGTGGGAGTTGTTTTGGGGGATCCTAGCTTCAACATCTTTTCACGGTCAGGGGCACAATCTGGATTCTCTGTTGGAAAATAGTTTGGTAACTCTTTAGGACTGGGCTTCTGTGGAGGGAAGAAAACTGAAGGATTAGTGAGCTGCTTCTGCTTTAGAAGCAGACTTTTCTGCTTAAAGAAGGGCTCGGTTCCTGTAGTATGACTGCTTTGAAAAGCTAATGAGGGCTTGGATGGTGGGCTCATGGGGGCCTGTATAGCGGTAGTAGGAGAAGAAAGTGAAGCTTCTTTGACTTTCTGCTTTTCTGCGGCTTTCTGGAAGAATGATTCCAGAGAAGTGGTTGCTTTCTTAGGGGTTGTCACCACTGGGCCACTTCCCTGGGTCTTGGCTTCTGAACTGGTGATTGGCACTTTTGGCAGAGGACTTGGGTCACTGCTCAAGAAGGTGGTGATGTCTGGGCCAGTTGAAGGGGTAGAGGAACAGAATTTGGTAGCACAGAGGAAAAGCATTATAAGTGGAGGGGACCTGTATAGAAAGTGAAAGAATAGATTAGCAGCAGGTCACAGATTAAGTTTCTAAATGATTAGGACTCTGGTTCTGCCACAAAAGGAAATTATCAGTCTCAAACTTTGGGGTATATTGGGTTAATACAGATTCAACGGACGTGGGAATGGGTGAAGAATCTGCCATTCTAACAAGTTCTCAGGTGATGCTGATGCGGCGGTCTAGGACCACACCCTGAGAACCACTGGCTTTGGTGAACACCCAGCAAGTAGGATGTATAAGTTGGCTCCCCTGACAAGCGGGTTTACAGTTTGCTTGATACTGCTGTACAGCTGCTGAAATTCACGGTTGAGGCAAGACACTATCTAAAGCTACAGAGAAGTTTTTAAATTTTAGACTGGAAAGACGAAAAAAAAAAAATGCTCTATGCAGTTTTTAAACAGAACCTGAATTCTCATTTTCAACTCTGGAATTTATCTGGAGAATGAAATTTCACAACTGCTTTTGATTATCTAGCCTAGTCTCAGAAATACTTCAAGAAATTTCTGTCATAAAGTTCCTCTTTATGTCTCATTACACAAATACATTTTCACATAAGTTGAATTTCAGAAGATGAAAATGTTCTTTTATATACAGATTTAGTCCCTCGATGAGGTACAGTATCTCACTATTCTCTTTCATGCTTTGAGACAGTCTTATAATCAGATACTATTATGCTTCCCTGCCAATATAATATTTTATACCCTTGGTGAAATTTGTTATAATCTGCCAGTTTATAAGGTTAATGTGAACATACTATCACAATTATCATTTGGTTCAGTAAAATCACTCAATATTTGAAAATAAATACTGTCTTCATTCTTTACTTAGAATAATTTACTTCTTGTTAGTGCCACGGGCAGAGTTCCGGCATGAGGAACTCCGCCCGTGGCATGTTAGTCTTTGTAAATAACAAGTATACCAAGTAATAAGTAAGTATTCTTCAAGTAAGTAAGTCTTCTAAGTATTACAAAGACTCTAACTTTAGAAAGTAATATATTCAGATAAGCAATAACTTAAGATGGCTAACTATTCTTTTTATAATCTTTAATGTAGATCTATATTAACCAGTTTATCTTTCTCACATATTATTAATATATTCACCTTGTGAATTTGGAATACTTTTACAACTTAAGAGGCTATGTTAAATAATGATAGGATTCCAGTACTGAAAATCATTACTATCTGAACAGTAAATGAACACACTCCTATATAGAGTTAATTATTTTTAATGGCCAGCTGAAGTGAGATTTATTATTATGGAGGATGATTTTAAAATATAATAATCAGACAGTTGAGAGAGAAGTTCTCTGAAACTTGGAGTTCCACATTCCCAAGTACACCTGGTCGTTCCCCTGACTATAACAAATTAGTTCAGAAAGGGTAGGATTGGTTCAGTCTGCCTCTCAAACCTACCCCTGGTCACTGGACGGCACCAAATGTGGACAAAGAGGCTGAACCATGTTTCTGGTGTTTCTCCTGTGTTCTCTCCCTTAATGTATGACCACCCCTCTCTGTAACAGGTCCTGCTACAAAGAACCTATCCTAACTGGAAAGCTTATATACTAATTTTAAATAAAGACAGGGTATGAGTGTCAAACGAAGATGAGCTAGAAGGAAACTCACCATTCAGTCTGGGTTCCTGAAGTGTTACAGTTCCTGATGGCAGCAAATGCATCATGGCTCATCTTGTGAGCATCATAGTGGGTGAGGGCACAGCAGCGTCGCAGGCTGCTGAGACGTCTGTCTCCTTGTATGCGCATGCTCACGACCAGCTGAGTGGCCACCCTGTCGTTCTGTGGGTGTGAAAGGATTGAGACAGAACTAAAGTTACCTTGAGCAGCTGGATTCTAATTCTGAACTGTGTGAGAGAAAAGAATCAGGGTGGCATAATGGTTTGGAAATAGGGTTTAATTTTTAAAATATTTGTGCTGTTTCTGAGTATAAGTAACTGGAGAAGACATAATTTGGGTGATGGAGTATTAGAATATCTAGGATATTTTGACAGAATAAATGAAAATGGTTTCCCCTAAATGTTGATTATACAAAGGTCTGTAGTACCATATTCTATGACTGAAGGAAGAGTTCATGTAAATCATTGAAAGGGGGTCAGGACTGAGTAGTGGATCTCTTCTTAACCTCTCTGATGCTCTCATGCTCAAGAAGAGAAGTTTATACTAGCACCTCTTTACAGCCCATCTATAGAGGATACACAGGTAGTGGACTGCCTCTAGAAAGCAAGATCACTGACTCACTTTTCGGTGAAATCTAAGTATATGAATCCTGTTGATGCAAAGCAAACTAAGAAAGTAAGGCCAAGAGGCAATAAGGTGACAAGTATACACAAGGACCCCTCAAAATCAAAAGATTCCAGTGAGAAGAAATATACTTAAGACAATAAACCAAAAGTAGCAACTAATTTTTAGGTAAAAATACATTTTGTATTTTTGTGCATTTTGTAAATACAGCTTATTCAGGTTTGTATGTATCGCGAGAGAATACAAATTCGCAACTACAAGGAAGTTCTTGTTGACTAAAACCAGTTACCTATAATTGTATCAGGCACTATCAAGAGATAAAGGAGAGAACAAAATAAAGTCCAGGCTCTGGAGGATCTTATCTTGTAGTAGGAGCTACATATAATAAACAAGTAGGCTTGTAATAGAAATGACTACAAAGTGCAATGGAAAAAAGCAGAGTAAGGCAGAGAGTGACAGAGGCTGCTGATATGATAGAGGAACTGGGGTGGGGGGAAGTGAAGGTGAAATTTACTTGGTGTGTTAAATAAACGGGGAAGAGGCCAGCAGAGTGGAGGCTGTTAGTGGACTACGTGAGAGGGAAATGACAGGACATGAGGTCAGACTGAGAGATGAGAACGGAGCGACACCTAGTGGGCAACATCAAATAAGCCCATAGCACAACCTCTTTATATTACCTAATGAAGAACAAAGACCAAACTGCCAACCTTTGTTACATCACAGAGAAAGCAAGGGAATTCCAGAAAAAACACCTACTTCTGCTTTACTGACTACGCTAAAGCTTAGACTGTGTAGATCATAACAAACTGGAAAATTCTTTCAGAGATGGGAATACCAGACCACCTTACCTGCCTCCAGTGAAATCTGTATGCAGGTCAAGAAGCAACAGTTAAAACCAGACATGGAACAATGAACTGGTTCAAAATTGGGAAAGGAGTACATCAAGGCTGTATATTGTCACCCCGCTTCTATGCAAAGTACATCATGCGAAATGCCAGGCTGGATAAAGCACAAGCTGTTATCAAGATTGCCGGGAGAAATATCAACAACATATGCAGATGATACCACTCTAATGGCAGAAAGTGAAGAGGAACTAAAGAGCCTCCTGATTAGGGTGAAAGAGGAGAGTGCAAAAAGTTGGCTTAGAACTCAGCATTCAAAAACTAAAATCATGGCATCCGATCCCATCACTTCATGGCAAATAGATGAGTAAAAAGTGGAAGCAGTGATAGATTTTATTTTCTTGGGCTCCAAAATCACTGCAGACGGTGACTGCTGCCATGAAATTCAAAGATGCTTGCTTCCTGGAAGGAAAGCTATGACAAACCTAGACAGCATATTAAAAGGCAGAGACATGACTTTGCCAACAAAGATCTGTATAGTCAAGGCTATAGTTTTTCCAGTAGTCATGTAGAGATGTGAGAGTTGGACCATAAAGAAGGCTAAGCACTGAAGAATTGATACTTTTGAATTGTGGTGCTGGAGAAGGCTCTTGAGAGTTCCTTGGATAGCAAGGAGATCAAACCAGTCAATCCTAAGGAAATCAATCCTGAATATTCATTGGAAGTACTGATGCTAAAGCTGAAGCTCCAATACTTTGGCCACCTGACACAAAGAGCTGACTCACTAAAAAGACCCTAATGCTGGGAAAGCTTGAAGGCAAAAGGAGAGGAGAGTGGCAGAGGATGAAATGGTTAGACAGCATCATTGATTCAATGGAGATGAATTTGAGTAAACTCTGGGAGATAGTGGAGGACAGAGGAGCCTGGCATGCTGCAGTCCATGTGTTGCAAAGTTGGACATGACTTAGTGACTAAACAAAAACAACCAAAGAACAAACATTTACTACCAATTCTGCTAAAAAGGGGCAGACAGTTAATTACAGATGATTCCTGACAGTATTCAGTTGATGTTTCAACAGGAGAGGACACATCAAGCAATACCATAAGGAAAATGAAAATCCACAGGGAGAAAATATTTGTATATTATATATTTGACAAGGGATTTGTATCCAGAACACATAAAGAACTTTTAAAACTCAATACAAAGAGACACCTCATTTCAAAAATGGCAAAGGATCTCAACAAGTATTTCTCCAAATAAAATCAGAAAATAGTCAACACGCACCTGAAAACCACTTTATACCTAGCGACTAAACAGCAAAGACATAGAGAAATCACAACCTCTTACATTGCTGGGAGTATAAAATAGTGCAGCAACAGCCTGATGTGCTAACATAGAGTTAGCATGTGGCTCAGTATTCTACTCCTAGGTATATATACAAGGGAAGTGAACACATGTCTACAGAGAAATCTGTACGTGAATGTTCACAGCAACATTACTTGTAATAGCCAAAAAGTGGAAACAACTCAAATATCCATTCACTGATGAATTGATAAAAATGTGTATATCCATTCAGTAGAATATTATTGTCATAAAAAGGAATAAAGGACTGATAGATGCTACAATATGAATAAACCTTGAAAACATGTTAAAAGATTTCAAGCCAGTCACAAAAGGCCACATATAAGATTATTGCACAGATATGAAATGTCCAGAATAGTAAATCTATACAGACAGAAAGCAGACTAGAATTGCTTAGGGCTTGCAGAATAACTATTAGTCGGTACAGGATTTCTTTTTGGGTTATGGAATTGTCCTTAAATTGATTATGGAATAGTTGAACTCTAAAATATACAAAAACTACTGAACTTTATACTGTAAATGGGTGAATTTTATGGTATGTAAATATATATATGTCAATAGTTTTTTTTTTAAAGAGAGAAGATAAACTAATCATATATTTAATCTTTGCCTTAAGACTCTGTCTCTAAAACTGAATACTTCTTTGTCACATGGACTGTGTTAAAGCTGAATAATTTACAGTCCAATCCCTAAATGTCCTGCTTAACAGTTCTGTACTCTCATGAAGATCCACTGTGTATTCAGAGTTGGAGTGGGATTTAGATAATATACGAAAATGTGAAAGCAAATGGTGATGAGGGAGACAGGAGTGGTCAGGTCTCCACAGATCTAGTAGTCAGCAGTTCACAGATCTAGGTAATTGAAAATCATATTGAGTTTTACGGCAGTTTTATGGGAAAAGAGAAAAGATTTCTTAACATTTTCTAGCTGGTATCTTTTTGTATCTTCTTTCTACTCCATACTGATATTTATATTCCAAAGCTCACCCAAGCAATAAAGAAATCTTACAGCATTTCGGTCCTTGGTGAGTCTCTCCTCTAGTTCCTGGGCTAATTGCAAAAGCCACCATTGCACCTAAAAAAAGTATTGAGATTTTAATCTTTCATTTAAAGACTCTAGGTTTATTATAGAACTCTCAGGTAGCACTAGTGGTAAAGAACCCGCCTGCCAATGCAGGAGACGTAAGAGACATGAGTTTGATCCCTGGGTTGGGAAGATACTGGGAGGCATGGCAACCCTCTCCAGTATTATTGCCTGGAGAATCCCTTGGACAGAGGAGCCTGGCTGGCTACAGTCCATAGGGTCGCAGAATCAGACATGACTTAAGCGACTTAGCACACACAAATGGTCGTTTTGTTCAGTTCTCCCCAAAATGGAAGTGTGCAACAGTCTCCCCCATAAGGATCACCAGATGATAGAAATCTTCAGAACTCTGACATGCCCTAATCTAAGAGTTTTCACTTTCTTTTCTTGCTGGCATGCTATCAGGTAAACTTGAGGCATGTTCCAGCTCTGAGAAAAAAGACACAAACTTGAGGCACAATATCCTGGCTTCCTAAGTTTTCATCTACCAAAAAATGAGTAATTCCATTTCAAACTTCAGGCAGTTCCATTCTGTTTCTTTTTGGATGAAGAAAAAAATAAATAAAATCCCAAGTGAAATTCATCAATTTTCAACACAAAACCCCTTCGGTTTCCTGCATATTTTACAGCATAAAGGTTCCATCTAAGTTTCCACAGCTACCAAAACCTACCCACCAGTTCCCTTAAAAGAGACAATGTTCTGTCAGAAATGTCTGCCCACCTGATCCCGAGTAGACAGAGCTGTTTTTCCTGGGAAGTTCTTGCTGCAGCCAATGGTTTTGGTTATTGGCCTGGGTTTAACTGGATCATGTTCAATCCCCCGGCACATGGCATATAGCCAAGATCTAATAAAACCAACACAAAATTTTAAGGTGAAAGCAAATGACTATCCTTGTTAAAACAAAATACCTATATTATACTAAACTTTTTATCCTTTTATGAAAAAGGAAAAATCTATTCAAAATTAAGTACATCACAGAATCTTGCCCTTCCCTATGAATTCCAGTACGATAAACTGCTCAGGAGAAGAATACTGATTTATGCTTTCTAAGGTCAAGTCGTCCTTTATATTTTTGGAAAAGTACCAACCAAGCTACAGGATTTCACATCCCCAAGCTTTTTTTGGTACTTACTAACCCTAAATACAAGGATCTTAAAGGAATAACAGCATCTTTGTACATATATATAACCAAGCTTCAAAGTAAGAGTTCCTTTCTACCAACCTAATTAGTTAGGTACATGGGGGGAAAAAAAAAAACTAGACTGATAGGCTATAGTGATCTAATATTTTAAAGCAAAAGGATCAATGCAGTTACCTCAAGGAGTGAATATTAACCTAATAGGTCTAGATTTTACCTGATGCTTTTGTCTACATTTGAATTTAACATATCCATAAAAGTTATGACTGAACAGTATCAGGAATCACTTACCCATTCCTCTCCCCAAAATGACTCTGGAGCTGGGATTCAGAGAACTGGGTCAGCTCTCCCATGTATTCTACCCCCAGGACTTCAATCACAGAGGCCCCTAGTTTTCCTCCAAGACTACGGCTAACAACAACAACAAAAGACAATAAATTTGTAAGTAACATCATCAATATCTAGTTAGCAAGCAGATACAAAACATTTTGTCTGTGTAAGCAGCTCTCCAGAAGATTTCAGGGAAAATGATAACACACAGTGGTCCTGTAAATTATTGATTTTCTAGGCTAAGACTAGATGACTGGGAATTCAATACTGAGAGTTAGGGCCTAAGAATAGGAGTAACCATAGCATAAACACAAAGGTAAATTCATTAAGGGGTTAGGGGTTATCAAATCAACTATATAAAATTTTTAATTGTATAGGATCTACTGTCCCATTTATGGATTCAAATTCCACCTCCCAAAACAAACCCCTTCAATAGTAAAACCTTTTGTATTTAAGAATATAGTAATTCTTCAGCCTAGCCTTTGAGATGTTAATAATCTGTCCTTAACCTATCTGTTCAGTCCTTTTTCCATTACTTATCTTCCTCAATATGGTCCTAGGTCATGTCCCATTCACTGAAAATACCTTATACTTTCTCCCTTTTGGTGTTCAAAACATTCTCCAAATTGGTATTTCTCTTATATTCTCATCTGACTCCAAACTGCCAAATCTGAAAACAAAATCCCATGCCCTTTTTATAAGTCCTTCTCAGATGACTTTTATGAACTTTGGTGACTCCCTGTACAATTCATTTAGTAGTTCCATACAGTCTTGATTACAGAACTTTCATTATTGCTTTGAACAGTTATATCTTGTCCCTTCAACAATATTATAAGCCCTTGGTCAAGGAGACACAATTGGTATGCACAGCCTAGTTATTAATTTTATTTGGGAACAATTCAGTAGCCCTGAAGGGCTTGCTACGATATTAGAAAAAAGGAAAGAATTAAAATTCCTATTTGTTATTTAGTAATAGGTTTTAATAAAAAACCTAGAAGGAAGTTAAACATGGCTAAAAATCAGTTCATTTTTTAAAATTCAGGATTAAGTATCTTCCACAGATAATCTGGAATTGAAGTTTCATTAAGAAAAGAAATCTCAGTGTGTTTGCAAAATTTTCTATGTTATTTCCCTCCTGTCTCCATGATACCTGTTTTCCTTGGCTCCAATTCTTAAGGAACAGAAGAAACTACAACTAGAGAGGGCCTTCACATAGATAGAGGAGTGGAATGTGAGGTGCTCCCTGAATACTTACATTTTGCTAATAGGCACTTGGTTGAAGAGCTGTGGGACTGACCCGTGTGAGACCAGGGTCTGCCGGTTGGGCTTGTTTAATCCACAGGCCAGTTTTGCCAGAACCTGGAGCATGGTAAGCATAAAAACCTCATTACTGTCAACACCCACACATGGTGAATATTAATATATACACATACCCACATACACACAAGGCACAGCTTAAGGGCTGTAACTAGTGGTTTCCACATTAAAAACAAAAACAGAACCAGAAATCAAGCATCTCCAAACCTGGGTGTCCAACAACATCCACAGTCGAAACATGACCCACTATCATTATCCTCATTGTTCTTCCCACATCTTCCATTCTATTTTCCTTTAGTAGTTTTTTCCACCCTCATCTGTTCTTAAGGTTCTCCTACTTCAAGAGGGTAAAGAACAAAGAAGCTACAGAAGAGACTTAAGAGGCTTTTCTTAGTGTGTCCATATGAAAATGCTAAAACAAACTCATTTTGCCCTACCCCACTTACAGACATTTCTTGATTAATGGTCAGTCCATTTTAAGTCCCCATTTAATACAGATTACCATCATTTAGTATCTGGTTAAAGCGTCTGCCTCCAATGCGGGAGACCCGGGTTCGATCCCTGGGTCGGGAAGATCCCCTGGAGAAGGAAATGGCAATCCACTCCAGTATTCTTGCCTGGAGAATCCCATGGACGGAGAAGTCTAGTAGGTTACAGTCCATGGGGTCGCAAAGAGTCGGACACGACTGAGCGACTTCACCTACCAGTATCTGTGACAAAGACTGGGCTCAAAATCATCATCCAGTAGCAAACATCTTCTTATACTAAGTAAGACTTCAAAATGAAAAACACTGATGAGAAGTCTTTTCAAAGAACGAGATACTTCAGTGGTATCATTTCACAAATTATAAATGGTAGGAAAAAATATAAAATCACTTCACATTCACAGGAGAGATTCTCTGAAACTTCTACTAGGTCATATTTAGTTTAAATTACTACACTGAGATTTTTGTTTCCTCTCCCTCCACCTAACCAGGAAAAAACCTCCCAAAACTCTACTGGGTAATTTGGCAACTTTCCTCTTTTTGGAAATTCCCTGGTAGTCCAGTGGTTAAGACTCAGTGCTTTCACTGCTGAGGGCCTGGGTTCAGTTCCTGGTCAGGGAACTAAGATCCCGCAAGCTGCACAGTGCCAAACTTTTCTTGAGGAAGGGAGAGAAGGTAGTAACCAGGGAAAATCAGTTACCACCCTATGACTAAGCCTAGACCAAAGAGGATGAGATGCCAGGGCCAAACTGTACTTAAATTAGAAAGAATAGAAAAAAGCAGAGAATACCTAGGTCACACCACATAGTGAGATAATACTATAATATTCAGCAAGTGAAAAGGAAAAGGTTCATATATAAAATAAAAAGACTAGCCTCTTTTTTTTTTTTTTTTGGCTACACTGCCTGGCATGTAGGATCTTAGTTCCCCCAACCAGGGATTGAACCCAGGCCCCGGGCAGTGAAAGTGCCGAGTTCTAACCACTGGATCGGCAAGGAATTCCCGCTTCTTCCTTTCTTTGGATAGTTCAATCATTAAGGAAATATTGTGGCTACAACTATATAAATAACCATTTCCAGCAAAATTTTCAGCCTGTTTCTTAGGAAAGTACATGTGCAATGTCAATTCTCACGTTGAAACAATTACTTAGGTTTTTGTCTTCAATGTGAAGTTTAAAGAGGAACCCATTTCAAAGATGTGCAGTGGTTTAAATGCCCCATGCAGGGACTTCCCTTGGAGGTCCAGTGGTTAAGACTTCTCCTTCCAACACAGGGGATGTGGGTTTGATATCTGGTCAGGGAGCTAAGATCCTACATACCTCAAAGTCAAAAAAAAGAAAAACATAAAACAGAAACAATATTATAAGAAATTCAATAAAGACTATTAAATAGTCCACTTAAAAGTCTTAAATGCCCCACTCATACCTATCCCGTCTATGTTTTATTGGTGTTAAGTTTGTGTTTGTTTCTATCCCTGTGTTTAACTCTAGATATATCTATGTTTCTCTTTGAAATCTACTATTAGCCTTCACCTTATTGTGTGAGATCCCAGCAGAACACTGCAAACCGGTCTGCCTCTCGATGGCTGCTCGCATTTCTTCCACAATCACTGCTCCCATAGTGAGCTGTAGGTCTGGAGAGCTGGTGCTTTCAGTCTGAAGAGAATCAAGCCATTGCAATAAGCCTTGTTTCCGCCTTTCCTCTGAAAAAGTTGAGAGGTCCCAGGTAGACATTTTTTTAAAATCAAGGTTTTATTTGTGTTATCTAATGCAGAAATGCTTAGATTTCAGGTACTTTAGATATGTTTTTAGAAGACTACTCAATATCACAACAGATCAATTTCTCATACCAAGTCCAGCAGCCTTAATTTCCAACCTAGGCTGAATCTTATAAGCTCCAATAACCAATAAATATTTTGTATTATCTTTTATGAGCAATGATTTTAAAGTACTTCTGTTTTCTCTCTCCAGTTTTGAACTTTCTTCCTCCAACTTCCCTTGCATGCCACCAAGAAATCTATTAAGTTACTCAATTAGAAATTATTCAGAATTATCTCACGCTTCAGTATAAACTTAAGTTAGCACTTCTGTATTTTTAGAGGCTGGTTCCAGTTGAATAGCTTAAATCTAATCAGCACCACTAGAAGATTTATTCTCTTGACAAAGTATTTAAATTAGATGTAGCTTTGTACTTACAGCCTTGAAAATATCTTATTACCCAATTTAGGACTAGTCAGTTTTGGAAAAGCATTTTGAAACCATTACATAACAAGAAAGTTAAGAAGAAATATACACTCTGGTTTAAAGAGGCTGAAGTGAGGGCTTCCCTGATGGCTCAGTGTTAAAGAATCTGCCTGTAGTCAGGAGACACAGGTGATGTGGGAAATGTGGGTTTGGTCCGTGAGTTAGGAAGATCCTCTGGAGCAGAAAATGGCAACTCACTCCAATAGTCTTGCCTGAAAAATCCCACGGACAGAGAGGCCTGGCAGGCTGCAGTCCAAAGGGTTGTAAAGAGTCAGACACGACTGAGCACACACACACACAAATGAGCTATGAACAAGGCAAGAAAATACAGAGTATCTTGAAGGATGAGTAAAGGTTCATATATATGCGAGGAGGAGGAAGATGAGCACATAGAAGGAAGTATTTTCCAACTGCTGTTTCTCTATTTTGCTAACCTGTCTTCCTCCTCTAACGCCTTAACTGTGGATACTGAGCAACTTTCTTCTCTGTGTAGATACCTTTTCTCTCAGTGAACTGGTACACTTACGCAAATCTTAAGCTCCTGCCCCAAATTCTTAAACTTTAATCCCTTATTTCTACCCTCCCTACAGAAAATTTTTCATTAAAATTTTGAATTTTTCATTAAAGTATCAAACAAAATGTTACTGAAGTCAATCTTTATATCTTCCTCCCCAAAGGTTCTCTTTCCCAAACAACTTCCTGTTTTTCTTAAAGGTTTAAAATCTAATATTGACTTCTTTTCTTTTACTCCCCTTCACTGTAGTTATCTGTGAAGATGAAATGGCAACCCATTCCAGTATTCTTGCCTGGAGAATCCCATGGACAGAGGAGCCTGGTGGACTTCAGTCCATGGGGTCGCAAACACTCGGACAAGACTGAGCAGCTAACACAATTGCAGTTATCTAGTTACCAAGGCCACTTCAGCATATTCCACATATCCATTGCAAGTCACTCTATTTTATTATTTCTTCCATTCTTGCCTGTGCCACCTTGACTTTTGTTTTTGGCCACACCAGGGATCAAACCCGTACCCTCTGCTGTGGAACCACTGGATCACTAAATTTATAGTTAGCTCTTAAAATCAAGTAGTGTTAAGTTTTACAAATTAGTTTTTTTTCTAAAATTGTTTGACTATTCCACATCCTTTGTGTTTCCATATAAATTTTAGAATCAATTTGTGAATTTCTATAAAATCCTGCTGGGATTTTGGTGAAAATGCAATGAATCTGTAGATCAGCTTGGGGCTTGACCTGCATATATCTTGAACTGTTTTTTCCACATATATTGTTAGATATATTTCTAACAATTTCATGGTTTTAATGCTATTGCAAAAATGCCATTGCTTTTTAAATTCCAACTTCCCATTTAGATTTTAATATATAGAAGTATTACAAATTCTTGCACATTGACGTTGTCCCCTGCAACCCTGCTAAACTCAATTATTCTAGGTTCTTTTAGTGGGAGTGGGGGGAGGGTAGATTCCTTAGGATTTTCTATAAACATGGCCATATATCCTATTTCATTCTTCCCTTCACATCTTTTATTTCTTCTCCTGTACTGACTGCATAATCTTGAACCTCTAATACAATGTTGACTAGAACTGTCATAAGAGTGAGCACTGGTAATTTGTGCCAAAACTTCAGGATTAAACTGATAAACTCTAGCTATGGTCCACAACTCTAGGATCCATAACTATCAATACAAAAGAGAAATCCTTATACTGATAACTGGTATACCTTCTTCTGTGCCATGAGCTTAGTAGTACCTTCCAAGCTTTGGTGGCTCAGATGGTAAAGAATCTGCCTGCAGTACAGGAGACTGGTTTGATCCCTGGGTTGGGAAGATGTCCTGGAGAAGGGAATGGCTACCCACTCCAGTATTCTGGCCTGGAGAATTCCGTGGACAGAGGAGCCTGGAGGGCTACAGTTCATGGAGTCGCAAAGAGTTGGACGTGACTGAGAAACTAGTACTTTCACTTTCAAGCTCCCTCTGGTTGTTCACAGAATTATCATCTTGTGGCTGTAGGACTGAGGTCCTCCTTTCTTGCTTGCTGTCAGCAGAGGGCAGCTCTCAGAGCATAGACATGGGGGCTTCTCCAAAGGCCTTCTTGCAATATTGCAGCTTCCTTCTTCAAAGCCTGCAAGGAGTCTATCCCAACTCCTACAGCTCTCAACTTTGGCAGCTGATTTTTTAAAAGTTTTTAAATATTAATTTGTTTTTATCTTCTTTTCGTTTCTTTTTGGCTGAGCTGGGCAGCACATGGGCCAGAGGATAGAACCCATAACCCCTGCAATGTAAGCACGGAGTCTTAACCACTGGACTGCCAGGGAAGTCCCTGACAGTTGATGTATAATTTTTTTATATTAATACAGCTACACAACTGTTTCTGTTATACACATTCACATGTTCAATATTTGCTTAGAAATGAATTAAGAGAAAGCAAAGGAGTTCTTTAGCTAACACAAACCAGTTACAGAGAGGCCCCAAAGGGAAAGTTTTCACTCTGGCAATTTTTGAGTATTATTCTTAAGTAATCATACTACTTAAACTTCACATACACACAACTATTTCAGAAACAGAAAACCCAAAGTTGCAAATGGGTAAATAGGGCCCATTAAGAGGCAGGATGGTAAAGCTGAATGGGAACTTTAGTATCAAAACATCACAGATACCTGGATTCTTTTCCTAGCTTTCAAATATATGTCATATTCATGAAAAATAATTTCTGGGAGAATATATACACTTAGATCAGCTAATTTCTGTTATCAGATTTTTTTTCTGGCTGCACACATCATGTGAAGACTCAGGAGTATGATATGAAATATCACCATAAATCATTTCCTAGACATTGTATTATTCTGAACACTCTAAATAGTAAGATGTTATCCCTGCATCTGGAAGCTTAAAATTTAAACTGGACACAATAAAGCAACTTGTTCCTTCATATACAAATACCTTTTATTTCCTCATACAGAAATAAGACTTCTTTAAAACACTGGCATTTTATAGAAAAATGTAATAAAGATAGGTATAGACAACCATCTGAGTTGAAGTAACATTTGACCACCAACAGAGGTATGCGCCATCATCTTCACCAGAGAGCTCTTCAACAATGAGCTGCCTCCCACAAAACCAATGTAATGTGTAATGAATAGTTTTTATTCTGAACTATGTAGGTTTTGAGAGGGTCTGCAAATCTCCTGAAAACTGCATGCAAAATTGTCTTATATGTAGCTATCTATTTTTCTGAGACAAGCAAGGGTCCATAGCTTCAACAGGTTTAAAAGGGCATACAGTCTTAAAAAAAACCTTAAACAACAAATTATTTTAAGTATTATAAAAACAAAACACAACCACACAAAATCTGAGATACAGCAAAAGGAGTCCCAAGAAGGAAGTTCATAGCAATCAGGCCTTCCTCAAAAAAAGAAGAAAAGTCTCGAGACTTCCCTGGCAGTCCAATGGTTAAGATTCTGGGCTTTCACTACAGGGGGCACAGATTTGATCCCTGGGCAGGGAACTAAGATCCTGCATGTCACTTGGCATGGCCAAAAATTTTTTTAAAAGAGAAAAGTCACAAACCATAAGATGTTGCAATATATATATTTGATAATGATTCATATCCAGAATACATAAAGAAGTCCTATAGATGAATGAGATAAGACAACCAAGAAAAATGAGCAAGTGCTTATTAAATCGACACTTCATGAAAGAATGGTCATCACTTACAAAAGGATGCTCAATTTCATTAACACCAGGAACACGCAAACTAAAACCATAACATGATATCACCATATATATCACAATCATCAAAATGGTGAAAACACAAAAGAGAAAAAAGCAACGGTTGACAAAGATGTGGCACAACTAGAACTCTCATATACTGCTAGTGGAATTATAAATCAGTACAACCATTCTGGAAAACTTTTGGGGGTATCTACTGAGTACAGACAAACTAAAGCTGAATACAGGCAAACCCTACAACTGAGCACGTCAGTCACATGCTCAACAGAATGTATACAGTTGTTCACCAAAAGATATTTACAAAAATGTTCACAGCAACTCTGTTATTAGTGGTCCAAAACTGGAAACAAAAAACCCACAAAATATCCATGGGTAAATTGTGGTATATTCATACAATGTAATACTACACAAACCCAACTATATACAATAGAATGGATGAATCTCACAAAGACAATATTGAATGAATAAAGCCAGACTCAAGTATATACTGCATAATTTCAATTTTAGAAACTTCAAATATAAGTTAAATAGAAATCAGGACAGCTGTTATATAGGAGAGAGGGAAGAGGGACAGAGAACAACTGGGAGGGCAAGCAAATGTGGCTTCTAGAGTTCTGATTTTTTTTTATCTGGGTTCTGTTTATACAAGTGGGTTTACTTTGTGAAAATCAGTCAAGTGTACACTTATTTACACACTTCATGTATATTATATCAAAGTTTAGATGAGAAAGAAAAAGGGAAACCTACTGGATTCCAGATTACAGAAGAAGCAGAAATAATCATATCATAAAAATTATAATTTAAAAATTACTAAAAGGTATGTGGAGTCTAAAGTAGGACACAAATGAACTATTTATAAAACAGAAACAGACTTACAAAACAGAACAGACCTGCGGTTGCCAAGGGCAGCAGGGAGGGATGGATTAGGAGTTTGCAATTAGCAGGTACAAACTATTACAATACATAGAATGGATAAAACACAGTCCTTCTCTATAGCACAGAGAACTATATCAATATCCTGTGATAAACTATGATGGAAAAAATATGAAAAAGAATTATATATATGTGTGTCTTAAAGAATCAGTTTGCTGTATGGCAGAAATTAACACACTGTAAATCAACTATACTTCAACAGGGCTTCCCTGGTAGCTCAGTGGTGAAGAACCCGCCTGCCAATGTGGGAGACACAGGTTCAAGTCCCTGGTTGGTCAGAAGCAGCTAGGACCATGTGCCACAACTACTGAGCCTGTGCTCTAGAGTCTAGGAACCACAACTACTGAAGCCCATGCGCCTTCGATCCTGTGCTCTATAACAAGAGAAGCTACCACAATAAGAAGCCTGTATACTGCAACTGCAGAGTAGCCCCCACTGGCCGCAACTAACGAGCCCACCCAGTAACAAAGACCCAGCACGGTCAGAAATTTTAAAAAACTACATTTCAACAAAATGCATTTTAAAAAATAAATAAAAATCACGGAAAGGTACATTAAGTGAAGACCTAAAAAGCTGGTGAAATGTTTATAGAAGAGATAATTTAACACTAAGATACTATCTTTTCTAAAAATGTGAATTAAGAGGCTTCCCAGGTAGTCCAGTGGCTAAGACCCTGAGCTCCCAATTCAGGGGACCTAGGTGTGATCCCTAGTCAGGGAACTAGATCCCACATGTCGCAACTAAGACCCAATGCATCTAACTAAATAAATATTTATTTAAATAAATAAAAATGTGAATTCAATGTAACTTCCAGAATTTTCTGAGGAATTCACTAATGCATTCTAAAATATATACCAAACAGTAAAGGTCCATAAATAGCCAAGACAATTTTGAAAAACAAAAGTAGAGGGGAGTCCTTATCAAATATTATAACATACCACAAACTAATAAAAAGAATGTGTTTCTGAAACAAAAGGAGACCCTAATGGGCTATTATAGAAACAACTGATATATGAGAAGTTGAGAAAAATGGATTATTAATAAATAATTGTTGGGAAAACTGACTCACTAAAACATTAATAATTAAGGTGAAAAAAAAATAATTAAGGTGGCTCCCTACTTTAAATCAAATAAAATGGTAAACTCCATATAGTTGAAATACCTAAAAATAAGCTATAAGGCAAACTGAAGAAAGTAGAAAAATGTCTTTAGGAACATCTGGTAGAAATGAATGTCTAAAATGAGATTTAAAACACACAAACCATAAGGTGAAAAATGGAAGGACTAAAAGAATTCGTGCAACAAAGTACAGTATAAATAAAGTTAATGGATGACAGACCTGGGAAAAGATGTTTGAAGTGTCAAAAACAGACAAGGTACCAACAATTAGGATACAGGAGACTTCTCCCCCGACAAAAAAGGCCAGGAAATCCAATGGAAAATTGGGTGATTATAAATAAGCAAACTCATAAAAGTAGAAACTCAACTGGCTAACAAGTATATGAAAAAAAGCTCAACTTCAATTAGTAAATAGAGAAATATACGCTAAAACAAGCCCCCAAATATAAAGTACACCTTTATAGCCATTACATTTTAAAATATTAGATAATACCAATTGCTGGTGAGGATAGGGAGGAAATGGGAACTCTTGTGTACTGTCAGGGGTCAGGCAAATTGTTACAGCAATTCTGGAAACCCATTTGGCAATATTTAGTGAAACTAAGTATATGTGTATACCCTATGATCTAGCAGTCCACTCCTGAAAATACTCAGAGAAACCCTTGCATAGGTCCAAAAGGGATTAATAAGGACATTCATCATATAAACAGAAGGGTCTGTAAACATAGTAGATCCATACCATAGATTGCGCTGCAATTAAAAGCAACCAATTGGGCTTCCCTGGTGGCTCAGTGGTAAAGAATCTGCCTGCCAGTGCAGGGGACACGGGTTCGATCCCTGGTCCAAGAAGATCCCACATGCTGCAGAGCAACTAAGCCCACGCACCACAACTACTGAGCCTGTGCTCTAGAGCCAGGAAGCCGCAACTATTGAGCACACATGCCCCAGCTACTGAGGCCTGTGCACCCTAGAGCCCATTCTCCACAACAGGAGAAGCCTCTTCACTGAGAAGCTTGTGCATCACAACCAGAAAGCAGCCCCCGCTCGCTGCAACTAGAGAAAAGCTCGTGCAGCAATGAAGACCCAGCGCCTCCTCAAAAATAAATGATTTTTTTAAAGCAATCAATTACACATAAATACAACTACATGGATAGATCTATAAAACCACCAATAAAAGAAAATTAAAAAGAATGAGATCTATAATACCATAACATGATCTTGTAATTAAGAAGCACAAGTTTTTCTTTTAACATTGTTTCATAGCAAATTAATGCAGTTTATACTCAACTGCATCTTTTAAAAAAAATTTATTGGAGTATAGGTGATGTACAAAGTTGTATTAGTTTCAGGTATACAGCAAAGTGAATCAGTTATACACGTATCAATACCTATATCCACTCTTTTTTTGATTTTTCTTCCACAGAGGCCATAACAGAGTACTAAGTAGAGTTCCCTGCGCTACACAGCACCTTCTAGTCATCTATTTTATATATAGTAGTGGAGTCACTGGGAGTCGGACATGACTGAGTGACTTCACTTTCACTTTTCACTTTCATGCATTGGAGAAGGAAATGGCAACCCACTCCAGCGCTCTTGCCTGGAGAATCCCAGGGACGGGGGAGCCTGGTGGGCTACTGTCTATGGGGTCGCACAGAGTCAGACACGACTGAAGCAACTTAGCAGCAGCAGTGTATATATGTCGTTACAACCTCCCAATTTATTCCTCCCTTCCTTATCCCCTCGTAACCACAAGTTTGTTTTCTACGTCGACTCTACTTCTGTTTTGTAGATAAGTTCATTTGTACCTTTTTTTTTAAAATTTCATACACACAAAAAATCAAATTTTTAAAAATTTCACATATCATGTGTTTGTCTGTCTGACTTCACTCAGTATGACAATCTCTAGGTCCATCCACGCTGCTACAAATGGCATTATTTTGTTCTTTTTTATGCCTGAGTAATACTCCATTGTACATATGTACCACATCTTCTTTATCCATTCCTCTACTAATGGGCATGTAAGTTGCTTCCATGTCCTGGCTATTGTAAATAGTGCTGCAGTGAACACTAGGATGCATGTATCTTTTTGAATTATGGTTTTCTCCAGGTATATATCCCAGAAGTGGGATTGATGGGTTATATGGTAGTTCTGTTTTTAGTTTTTTAAGGAACCTCCAAAACTTTTTTCCATAGTGGCTGTACCAATTTACATTCCCACCAACAGTGTAGAAGGGTTCCCTTTTCTCCACATCCTCTCCAGCATTTTTATTTGGAGATTTTTTGGATGATGGCCCTTCTGACTGGTGTGAGGTGATACCTCATTGTATTTCTGATTTGCATTTATCTACTAATTATTGATGTTGAACATCTTTTCACTTATATGTGCTTTTAAAACTCTAGCACAAGTTTTAAAAGGACACATTATATAAAAAGCACAAGTTTTAAAAGCACACATTAAGTCAGAGAAAGACAAATACTGTATGTTATCACTTGTATGTGGAATCTAAAATATAAACAAATGAATACAACAAAACTGAAACAGACTCACAGATATAGAAAACAAACTAGTTGTTACCATGAGGAAAGGGAAGAAGGGGCAAGTTAGGGGCAGGGGTTTCAGAGTTACAAACTATTGTGTATAAAATAAATAAATGGATACAGCACAGGGAAATATAGTCATTATTTTATAATAACTTTAAATGGAATATAATCTATAAAAATATGAATCACTATGTTGTACACCTGAAACTAATATAATAGTAAATTGACTACATTTCAAAAAATAAATGAAAAAATAATTATCAAATAACAAAATAAAAATAATTAAAACCACAAGTACAAAGCAACACTGTACAATTTGTAAAGCCATATACATATTTAAGAAGATCTATGTCAGTGAGTGCCAGAGGGTTTATGGGGTAGGAAGGGAGTGAGGGGAATCACTATGAAAAGAAAAGGAGTAAAATAAGTCAAATAAAATGAGAGGCCTTGAGCAGCTCACTGATGACATCATCCTGTGAGTAGCTCAACTCCCTGTTTTTGAGGTCCCCTTAAAAAAGCTCACCCTTCTTATGAACCAAGTTATACATTAACCTACAAATAATGGAAGTGCTCAGTCAGCCTTCTACTGATAACTTTAACCTGCCCTAGCTATGCTTAAGGAGAAACTTGATTTTACAGAGTTCACAGCTTCTCAATATCCATATACCTGGAAAGATAAGAGAGTTTGTATATTCTTCCATGTGAGTCCTTGAGATTCATTCATGTTGTAGGTTAAGTTTCGTTTCACTGAATCCAAGAAGGAGCAGTGTGACCAAGCAAAGCAGGTTCCAAAGGCAGGAAGCAGAAGCAATATTGATGCTATGGAAGTACCTTTCTCAACAGTTCCTTCTGTTGTAGGCCCTTGGGGAAACCCTTCAATGCAGGTGGTTGGCAACAAGTCTGCTGAGATACGCTGATTTTGGAGCTTTTGTAGTCTCTCTTGCACAGCACTGGTCAGGTCTAAATAAGCCTCGTCAATGCTGCCACGTTCCATTACAGCAAAACGAGACATTATCTCCATCACTTCCATACTGGCTTCCCGGTACCTAAGAGCATGATAGCACAATATACTCACATACATACAGACCAAGGAAAGGATGCTCTTTTGTAGTAGCTGGTGTTCCTTCATAGACTTGAGTAAATTACTCCAAGGTATTTTTACAAATACTTGAAAAACTGTGTGTGTGTGTGTGTGTGTGTGTGTTGTATATTTCTGCAAATCATATTTTTATTTTTATAATGTGGCATCTCAAGTTAACTATTAAAATAATTTTAAATTAACCAAGTCTTAATAACTTTTTGGTCTATAAACATATTCTTAAATTTTTTAAAACTGCCTTTGTTTGTTACTTGATGAAGATTTTAAGGGTAAAATAAATGATCCAGTATAAAGTTGGTGGCATGTGGCTTTTCAAAATCACACTTTGAAGTCAACTGTATTTCTGGGACATGACACTGTCTTTCCCAGCCAGCATAAAATTCTATTCAATGCAGTGTAACATATGTCCATTAGCTCAATTAATTCTACTTTAGAGTGACAGTATTAATCTTCAGTTAAATCTGTCTTCTTTTCTGGCAATAATTCCAATGTGAGTTGGCCATGACACTCCACTTTTAGACTTCTGATAGGTGAATTCAGGAATATCTCAAGTCCCAAGTCAAAGCATGACCCCTACACACACCACCACACACAGTATAGTGTACTGTGAGAACGTGGGGATCTGAAAGAGTTGAATCCTCAGTCTTCTACTTCTTAGTGTGTAAATTTAAATTATTTAACCTCTCTAAAACTTGCCCCTCATCTGTGTGTGGATGGGTGTGTGTAGGAATGAGTGGGGAGGGGGTGGGGTGGATAATACTAGAATTTACCTCATAACGATGTGAGATTTAAGAGACACTGCCAATGAAAAATTTCACACAGTGCCTGGCACATGACATATGTTCAATATGTATTAGCTATTAGGATTATTATAATGGCAGGGGCTTGTACCTACCTCTAATTTGGCTATGCCTATACTAATATCTTCTATTCTGGGGCTAACTTTCTAAAATCTGGGGGAGAGAGCTGAGTTCAAAACAGAGAAGGTCAGCACCTTTGAATCTGTTCAATTCTGACAAATAATTCTAGACACTGCACTAGAATGTGAATCTTACTCAACTTTCTCTGGGAAAACTCTTTTTAAGTTTCACAATTAATTTAATAACTTCAAACACTTCAGACTTTTGCCTGAGAACATGGAAACTGGTATTAAGTTTTAATTACAATAACCAATTTTTAAACATTTAAGGAACTGAAAAGGTATTAAGGGTAGATACTACTATAGGTAATAATGATTCTCAACTGTTCCTAAAATATAATATTAAAATCTGTTTTCATTTCACACTGAAAAAGTTGGCTGACTGAAGGGAACCTTTTCAGATGTCATCTACACAGAACAAATTAGAAAACATCAGTTCCTAGCCTCATGAAATGATTCCAACTCCTCTACTCCCCTTAAACCATCTTCTCTTCTTACTTGGCGAGGTTAGCTTTTCCATGGAGCTCACGAACTTCTGCCAGTAGAAGATCTGGACATAACTTCTTAGCATCATGTGCCCACATGTTTCTAGTGACCCCAAATGCACGAGCTTCATAACTTACAGCAACTATTCTAAGATTAGGAAAAAAGGAAGCAAAAATATTACATGATCATAAGCAAAAGTAATTAAAATTCAGCATGATGAATAGGTTATAAACATAATAGAAACTTTTTGATCACAGATGCTACTATTTTTTTCCTTAATTTTTTGGCCATGGAGGAAAAATATTACATGATCATAAAAATTTCACATGATCATAAAATTTCACATGACAACTAGGTTATAAACATAGTAGTAGAAACTTTTTGGCCACTGATGCTACTGCTATTTTTTTTTTAACTTTTTAGCCACACAACAGCATATGGGATCTTAGTCCCCTGACCAGGGATGGAACCCATACCCCCTGGAGTGAAGTCTTAACCTCTGGACTGCCAGGGAAGTCCCATTGATACTACTATTCATTCTCAAACAGAGCAGTTCAGAACTCTCAAAATAGGACCTAGCATAGTGCCATGTATTCTTAGAGATTAAAACAGTAGTTTAGAGTTACAAGAATAACCATGATACATACCCACCACCCTTCCATGATGTGTACTGTACAACTGCACACGGTTTATTCTTCAAATGAGGATTTTGCCGCTGTTCCACTTGAACGAAAAAACAGTCCAGTCCACTAGAGCAACTACCCGGTCTCTTCCATTAGTCATTTTTCTGTAAGACAATATATTATGAACAGTTAGAAAGGATATTGAATCTAAATCACCAGAGAAAACTGTATTTCCATTCTTTCATTGTCGAATTACCATAAGCATGGGAGCATGGAAACTAACAAGAATGAAACAGGCATTTTCATATACTGCTGGCAGGAGAATAATGAATTGATACAACTTTAGAAGGATAATAATATTAAAAGCTTTAAAAAATACCCATTTCCCCCCAAAGAACTGAACACTTTACAAAAGATATTCAGATAGTCAACAGGCATATGAAAATGGGCTCAATGTCATTAGGCACAGGGAAATGCAAATTACAATGTACATCAATGGTGGGATAAAGCCAACAGTTAGAATCTAATGGACAGAAAATTTTCAAATATAATTTCAGGGTAAAAAGAAGCACAAAATAATATATAGTATCAAAGCATTCATGTGAATTTCAAAACTTTCTTTGAAAAACTTCCAGGCTTACAGAAAAGTTGCAAACATAGTAGGGTTCCCCCATACCCAGTTTCCCCTAGTGCTACATTTTACACAGCACAATTATCAAAGCTAAAAAATGAACATGAGTATAATATTCACACTACAAACTTTACTTGAATTTTACCAGTTACTCCCATTAACGTCCATTTTTGGTTCCAGAATCCAGCTTAAGATCCAGTCTTAGTCATCACATCTCCTTCGTCTTTTCCAATCAGTGCCACTTCATGTTTCTCATGACCTTGACAGTTTCACGGGGAACTACTCAGTTGCTTCGAGAACATCTCTCAATTTAGGTTTGTCTGATGTTCCCCCTGCCCTTTTTAAAAATAAATTCTTAAAAAAAATTTTATTTATTTTTGGCTGTGCTGGAGTCGGGGCTACTGTCTAGTTGCAAGGAGCAGGCTTTGCACTGACTACCCGGTCTCTTCCATTAGTCATTTTTCTGTAAGACAATATATTATGAACAGTTAGAAAGGATATTGAATCTAAATCACCAGAGAAAACTGTATTTCCATTCTTTCATTGTCGAATTACCATAAGCATGGGAGCATGGAAACTAACAAGAATGAAACAGGCATTTTCATATACTGCTGGCAGGAGAATAATGAATTGATACAACTTTAGAAGGATAATAATATTAAAAGCTTTAAAAAATACCCATTTCCCCCCAAAGAACTGAACACTTTACAAAAGATATTCAGATAGTCAACAGGCATATGAAAATGGGCTCAATGTCATTAGGCACAGGGAAATGCAAATTACAATGTACATCAATGGTGGGATAAAGCCAACAGTTAGAATCTAATGGACAGAAAATTTTCAAATATAATTTCAGGGTAAAAAGAAGCACAAAATAATATATAGTATCAAAGCATTCATGTGAATTTCAAAACTTTCTTTGAAAAACTTCCAGGCTTACAGAAAAGTTGCAAACATAGTAGGGTTCCCCCATACCCAGTTTCCCCTAGTGCTACATTTTACACAGCACAATTATCAAAGCTAAAAAATGAACATGAGTATAATATTCACACTACAAACTTTACTTGAATTTTACCAGTTACTCCCATTAACGTCCATTTTTGGTTCCAGAATCCAGCTTAAGATCCAGTCTTAGTCATCACATCTCCTTCGTCTTTTCCAATCAGTGCCACTTCATGTTTCTCATGACCTTGACAGTTTCACGGGGAACTACTCAGTTGCTTCGAGAACATCTCTCAATTTAGGTTTGTCTGATGTTCCCCCTGCCCTTTTTAAAAATAAATTCTTAAAAAAAATTTTATTTATTTTTGGCTGTGCTGGAGTCGGGGCTACTGTCTAGTTGCAAGGAGCAGGCTTTGCACTGCAGTGCTTCTCTTGTTACGGAGAACAGCCTCTAGGTGCATGGACTTTGAAGCTGGGACTCCCGGGCTCTAGGGCACCAGCCTAATTGCTCTGAGGCATGTGGGATCTTCCTGGGTCAGGGATCAAACCTGTGTCTCCTACATTGGCAGGTAGCTTCCTTAAACTGAGCCATCAGGGAAGCCCTGATATTTTCTCTTGATAAGATTGAGGTTATGCATTCCAGGCAAGAACATTGTGGAAGTGTTCTGCTTTTCTCAAGTTATGTATCATGTTTGGAGGTACATGATGTCACTATGTCTTAATACTAGTGATGGTAAACATATCATTGAATAGTGACAGTGTTTGCTAGGTTTCTCACTGTAAAGTTACTATTTTTCCCTTTCTTAGAAAAGATACTTTGAGACTATGCACATATCCCATTTCTCTTCAAATTTTGAACTTCTGAGCACCCACCAATGGATCTGGCCTGCAACAATTTGTAGTGTTCTAATGCTGATTTTCTATCCATGTTCAACTTTTGAAGACAAAAAGAAAACAACAAAAAAGAAAATACTACACACTATTTGTAGACAGACATACGTAAACATATGGATGCTAGATTGAAAGAACAAACCTTATGAACCATTGATAGAGGTTAATGTTTTCATTTAACATTGTTAGAAATCTGAAAGAAGGCTTTATGAACGAAAGCAGTGGCTCCCAAACTTTACTACAGATTGGAATAACCTCAGTTCAGTTCAGTCGCGCAGTCGTGTCCGACTCTTTGCGACCCCATGAATCGCAGTACGCCAGGCCTCCCTGTCCATCACCAACTCCCGGAGTTCACTCAGCCTCACGTCCATTGAGTCTGTGATGCCATCCAGCCATCTCATCCTCAGTCGTCCCTTTCTCCTCCTGCCCCCAATCCCTCCCAGCATCAGGGTCTTTTCCAATGAGTCAACTCTTCGCATAAGGTGGCCAAAGTACTGGAGCTTCAGTTTTAGCATCATTCCTTCCAAAGAAATCCCAGGGTTGATCTCCTTCAGAATGGACTGGTTGGATCTCCTTGCAGTCCAAGGGACTCTCAAGAGTCTTCTCCAACACCACAGTTCAAAAGCATCAATTCTTCTGCGCTCAGCCTTCTTCACAGTCCAACTCTCACATCCATACATGACCACAGGAAAAACCATAGCCTTGACTAGACGGACCTTAGTCGGCAAATGATCTCCTTCAGAATGGACTGGTTGGATCTCCTTGCAGTCCAAGGGACTCTCAAGAGTCTTCTCCAACACCACAGTTCAAAAGCATCAATTCTTCGGCGCTCAGCCTTCTTCACAGTCCAACTCTCACATCCATACATGACCACAGGAAAAACCATAGCCTTGACTAGACGGACCTTAGTCGGCAAAGTAATGTCTCTGCTTTTGAATATACTATCTAGGTTGGTCATAACTTTTCTTCCAAGGAGTAAGCGCCTTTTAATTTCATGGCTGCAGTCACCATCTGCAGTGATTTTGGAGCCCAAAAAAACAAAGTCTGACACTGTTTCTACTGTTTCCCTAACCTAGGAACCTTTAAACACTATTGATTTCTGGCTTCTACTACCAGACATCTAACTTAATCAGTATGGGTGTGACCTGGGCATCACAATTTTTGTAAGTCTTCTCTAATGCGCAGCAGAGATTGGAACCACTGACCTAATGTAAACAAGGTATTTGTGGAGATACCAGTAACTCATGATTTAAATATGAAAGAACACAGGTTTCACAGTTGAGCAAGCACTCAACCGTATTTTTTTTTAAGTGTCAAAAATTAACGTTCACCTTGAAAAAAGTGTCATGCTACTACAAAACTGAAAGATTAGGGGGAAAAATGATGACTTCAAAAAATCAGAGTAGTCAAGGCATTGCTGTTGTTGCTGTTAAGTCACTTCAGTCATGTCCGACTCTGGGATCCCATAGATGGCAGCCCACCAGGCTCCCCTGTCCCTGGGATTCTCCTTCTCCAATGCATGAAAGTGAAAAGTGAAATTGAAGTCACTCAGCCGTGTCTGTCTGACTCTTAGCGACCCCATGGACTGCAGCCTATCAGGCTCAACTGTAGCCTACAGGGCTCAATTGTAGCCTATCAGGCTCCTCTATCCGTGGGATTTTCCAGGCAGGAGTACTGGAGCAGGGTGCCATGGCCTTCTCCGAGTCAAGGCATTAATTCCTTACAAATTCCACTCACTAAAAACAGGCAGAATGTAATACTTTAAACAATAACATACCAGAAATCACTTTGCCCTGAAGTGGCTTTTGTGTAGTCTTCGAATAGATTAATATTGGATTAAAAAATAGTAAATGCATTGTCTCATACACACACAGATTTACATTGGATTAAAAATAGTAAATGCATTGTCTCACACACACACAGATTTACATTGGATTAAAAATAGTAAATGCATTGTCTCACACACACACACACACACACACAGACTTACATCGGATTAAAAACAGTAAATGCAATGCCTCTCTCTCACACACACACATATACACACACAGACTTACACTGGATTAAAAATAGTAAATGCATTGTCACACACGCCCCCCTAAGTACCATAATAGATACAAATACTAGAAGTGGAGTAGGAACAGGGAGGGAGCAGTGATTTAAGTATAGCAAACATTTCGTAAATACTCAACCACCAAAAACGGATATTTAGATTTTAATGTTTTAGTTTTCAGTTTACGTATTTTGCTGGAGAAAGCAACAGCTTTTTAAAGATAAAAAGTGAAACACGCTCTATGTTAAAACTTTCCTTTGGGAATAAGGATTCGGCTACACCTCAAATGACCAAACACCTCAAATGACCAAAACTGTACAAACCTTCAGTATTTGCAATTCCTCATCTTTAACGATCTCGATTTACCAAGATCTGTACAAAACACACTTAGTGCCTATCAGGTGATAACAGCCAAGGAAAACCAGTACAAGTGAAGAGGGAAGTTTAAGAGCTACCATTTTTCCCCCACAAGAAAAATTCTCTTAAAAGGCAATAGGAGGGCCTTTTCTGTAAGCAATGCTTTCTACTTCATTGTTATTTCGGGCCAATGTTGTCCTCAATCATTGCTATATTATACAACCAATAGCCAAGGCAACATGAAAAGTCTAAAAACAGATACAGAACGGTTCTAAATTCTCTTACCAATGTGACGACACTTGGCAAAACCGCCACCTGCGGACGCCGTCGAGACTGGGCTAGGTGTCCACTGGAAGGACGTTAAAGCGGTCTTGAATATTTGTCCCCTTTCTGGGAACGGATCAGTTGGTTTCGAAACAGATTTGTTCCCTGGAACGACGGAGAAAAGAACCGAGGGTCACAGACGGCCCTCGCCTAGGCAGCTGCTAGCACCGTCGGGCGGGTCCAATCTTGTCCAGCGCGACCGGCACACCGCCTTCCTGACAATCACACAGCGCGCGCGCCGCCGGGGACCGTTGACGCGCCTGCGTACTGTGGCCCCAAAGTCTCTCGCTCCGCCCACCAAGGAGCACCCGTCATAAGGGAGCCGCCACTTCCGCGGGCGCATGCGCACTGGCACGTCGGGCGCGTGCGCAGCGCCGGCTCTTTCCCGGCTGGATCTTCGGCGGCTCACGCTCCTCCTCCTGCTCCTCACCGCCCCGCCTCGGCCCGCCGCGGCCCGGTACCAGCGTGTGGTCCCGCCAACGGAGCCGTCCGTGCCTCGTGCTCCCAGACTGCGGTGCTGCGCGCTCGTGGTGCGTGGCACTACTCATGGCGATGGATCGAGTGAACGCGCTGTGCGAGCAGCTGGTGAAAGCGGTGACGATCATGATGGACCCCAGCTCCACCCAGCGTTACCGGCTAGAAGCCCTCAAGGTATCTGAGTTCTGGCGATCCGGGCCTGCCCCGAGACCCTCCCCCAGCCTCAGCCGTCCCGGCGCAGCCCAGGACGCTGGCCGTCTCCCTCCCACGCGGCCCCTGGACCTCGGTCCCAACCCCGGGGGGCCCTCCCCCTTGCAGCTCTCGGCGCCTCTTCCCACTCCCCGCCTTCTTTGCTCGCCGCGCCTACCCTTCTCCCGGGACGGTCTGGTCCCTGCCTCACTGTAGCCGTCCCTTCTCACCGACACTCCCCACTGCCCTCTCCTCCCCCTCTCCCCACTTCTGTTTACTCTTCTCCGCACCACGATCCCCTCCACAGCTGGCTGAACCCACTTTATTCCCCTAACCCCCACCTTCCTGCATCCCATCTCCTTCCCGTGGAGCACGTGTCCAGCCCGTCCCCAACATCGGCCACATTCTTTATAATCTCCCTCACTAACGTTTTCCTGCTGACACACTCTACTGACTCGCCCTAACCGAGCTCCAGCCTCTCTAGTGCCCTTTTACTTACATCCCTACACTTCTCCCTAACCCACTTTTGTGTCTTGTATATTTCTGGCTTAATTTTCAACCCCACCCCCCACCCCCATGTTTTTTACTGTGTGATATTCTTAGACTATTTTGCGCAAAGGTGAACTTCCACCACTTATTTTGCATTTTAGCAAGGGCTTTTTGGTTTCCTGAAAGTAGTTTTCTTGACTGCCAGATTCTCTACTACTGAGACTGATTCTTGTGTAAATTGGGAAAGCAAATACAAAACAAATGGGGATGCTAATATGATTTGAGTTTATTCCCCCATCAGTGTATGTGGGCAATGAGAAATGACCACTGGAACAGTACTGTGTGTGTTTTAAGAGATGTAGAGTGAGCATCACTGGAGGAAGTTTTACAGTGTATAGATGTATGTCATAGGATTTGGAATCAGAAATATTTGGGTTCTGTTTGTTGTTTTACTATGAAATAGCATAAGTAGAATGCTGTAATGATCTGTGTATACCTATCACCTGAACTCACCAGTTGTAAAGACTTTTCCACATTTGGTTTATTCCTCCCCCAACCAAAGGATTTTAATCCTAGTAATTGTCGTTTCACCCCTATGTGCTTCATGGATTTATCTCTAACAGTTTTTTACGCATATAGGTCACATTATTTATTTTTTCCAACACTAATTGGCCATTGCATGGGAAATCTGGAACTATCAAAGGGAAAATAATCCCTTATATAATATTTATCTAACTTTTGTCACTTAATAGCTCAGATTGGAGTTTTGTTTTTTTTCTAGTCCCACTTTCTCTTGGCTCCTAAGGGAAGCACTAACTTTTCTCTTCTTCAGTTTTGTGAGGAGTTTAAAGAAAAGTGCCCTGTCTGTGTTCCCTGTGGTTTGCGGCTGGCTGAGAAAACACAAATTGCCATCGTCCGACATTTTGGCCTTCAGATCCTGGAACACGTTGTCAAGTACGTGAGAGAGCAAATCTTTTTTCTTATATAATTCTTAGAGATAGTCTTTAGGTGAGTAGAAAAGAGCAATCCCCAGGGAGAAAGGAATGCTTCCTAGAGGTCATCACAGCCTCATGGGAGCCCTCATTCAGAACTTAACCTTTCCCTAGTTTCTTCATCCGTGTAAAGTGCATGGTACATACTAAGCACTCTGCAAATATTAGCTCACATCACTTAGCTAGTATTTATTGAGCTCCTAATATATGCCCACCAACCTCAGAGTCTTTTTAGAATAATGCAGTGTACAGGTAAATAAATACCTGATTAGACACTAGAAAGACACTGCCGTTAATTTCTTTTTCCTTAAGTTTTGAGTGTGCATGGCCGGATTCTAACCAGGATTATATAAGAACAACTAAAAACCCATTCTAACTTGAGTCTCCTACCCCTACTGCGTATCGAAGAATCCGTCAGCTTTTAAGATTTAGTCACAGTTTCTCTGGAATTGTGCTGTTATTACCTTCTAAGCCTAAGATGGCTAGATAGCATCACTGACTCAATGGGCATGAATTTGAGCAAACTCTGGGAGATGAAGGACAGGGAAACCTGGTGTGCTGCAGTCCACGGAGTTGAAAAGAGTCAGACACAACTTAGTGACCGAACAAAGCAAGTCTAGAAAGGAAGTTAGTACTATCAGATTCTAGTTTCTGAAAACCAATTACATTGTTGTAGTTGTCCCAGATATGTATTTGCTTATAGTCTGTCAAGAAAACCAAGGGGGAAAGCTCATCAGTGCACAGATCCCACCTGGATTCTAATTGATGGGTCACTGTCTGTATTAAACTTTCTGCTTTTAGCATTTTGATTAAATGTGGACTGTTTCTGTCCATTTTTTGAAGGATAAAAAATCCAGAGTATAATTTCTGAATAAACTCAACAGCATAATTTTTACATAGGAATCAAAGCTAATCTCTTCTAAAGAGAAGGCTTCTAATGTTCTGTTGACTTTATGAATTTTGGTGGCCAGGTTTCGTTGGAACAACATGTCTCGATTGGAGAAGGTCTATCTGAAGAACAGTGTCATGGAGCTGATCGCAAATGTAAGGAATGGTTGATTGGAAGACTTGCATTTACGAAGTAGTTTTAGACAAAGTGTGACTTTTCCAGTGTAGCATTTGTGTAAAAATTCACTGGTTCTACATAGGTCAAACAACTTTATATAATGTTACCTTCAAATTAAAAAGAACCACCATCACTGGAAATCACAGTTCATCCCATTTACTTGGTTTAATTAATCCTTTATGTGTTGACTTCTATTTTTAAAATTATGAATACAGGGTAGAGATAAGTAAACATTTTTAACAAATGAATAAGAGTCTTAGATTAATCAGTTCTAGATTAGATTGCACTTTGCTGTTTGTTTCCCCTTATTTTAAACTGAATTATGTTACTAGCAATTAAAAAAAAATAGGCTAAATGAGTTGTTTTGGGAGTTCGACTATAACTTTATAAACACATTTAGAATCCACAGCCTTTATGTTCTTTCTTACAAAGGACATGAAAAGGGGAATTCATGCCCCTTTTCATCTCCAGTCTAGTGTCTTTGATAGAAAAAAAAAAAATTCCCTTCAAAATTATTAACTTAGCTAGTTAGGATTTATATTTTGTTAGTTCTGGGGAGATGTGATAGAAATCTTAATCCATTAAACTTGATACCAGACTTGAGAAGAGAGTCCCAATAATGGTCTTCTGTGTCTTCTAAACCTAGAACTGTTAGGAAGATATTCAGTTGCTCCTGAATCTCTCCCTTGATCAGCTTTTCAATGTATTCCTCATTTCCATACTCTTCTACTCTGGCCCTCATACAAAATGAAACAATATGAAAGTTTCTTCAGTTTGTAAAGAAGAACAGTGATGTCTTCCTTGCTCCGTGTGACAGCCATTTTATTAGCTGGTGCAACCCTCTGCTAAGCTTTAAGAGGGAAGAATGATCAGTGAGAATGCAGCACAGGTGACTCAGACATGGAGAACAGGTTGGCTGGTTTAGTTTGAAAGTAGGCCTGCTCCTAAGTTTTCTACACTCTTACAGCCCAGTTTTTTCCTTTGAATTCAGTCTTGCAAACCTCTTGATGTCACTTATTCTTTTGCAGGGAACTCTGAACATTTTGGAAGAGGAGAACCATATTAAAGATGTTCTGTCTCGAATTGTAGTAGAAATGATCAAGCGGGAGTGGCCACAGCACTGGCCTGACATGCTAGTAGAATTGGACACTCTTTCCAAACAAGGGGTATGCATACAGCTGTATCAGTTCAGAGTTTTGTTTTTGTTTGCTCTTCCGAGTTTTTCTGGTTTGTTTGACTGTCCTGTCAGCAGAAAAGAGCCCTTGGTCATATTTATCACGCAAAACGTATTTTCACAATATTGTAAATCAACTATACATACCCCAATTTTTTAAAAAAGCATATTTAACTACCTTCTTTCTATTGGTGTAGGAAACACAGACGAATTAGTGATGTTCATTCTTTTGCGGCTGGCAGAGGATGTAGTGACCTTTCAGACACTACCTCCTCAAAGACGAAGGGATATCCAACAAACATTAACCCAGAACATGGAAAGAATCTTCAGTTTTCTCCTTAACACACTTCAAGAAAATGTAAACAAGTACCAACAAGTGGTAAGGGCGATTATACCCCCTACCTTTCATCAAGTTCTGTTTTCTGATATGAGTGGGTTTGTGTGTGTTTTGAAGTTAATCCTGTGGCAAGGAACTGGGGTGTTCAGGTCAGTAAAAGAAAAGGCTATTTTATAAGCAGAGCAGAAAGATGACAGGAAAAACTGGAATTAATTTTCTAGGAGGTTCAATTCAGTGAGTTCTGAACATACTAGAAAAAATAATTCCCTTTTTAGTAAGAAAATTCCTGAGATAGTGTAAAAATGAAGCTAAATGTTTAAAAATTTAGTACAGTGGTTCTCAGTGGGAGGGCAGTTTTGCCTTCAGGTTGTCACACCTAGGGGCTGCTACTGACGTCTAGTGAGTAGAGGCCAGGCATGCTGCTGAGCATCCTATAGTGCCCAGAAAAGTTTTCCACAATAAAGAATTATCTGACCCAAAATGTCAATAGGATTGAGGTTTCAGAACCCTAATCTAGACTCCTCATACATGCTTGTTTCACACAGATAGCATTCATTAAGGTTCATTATTTTTTCTGCCCTCAGCAGCTTCCTTAAGTTTATTTTTAGAGCTCTAGAATACTAACACAAATGATAAGACTAAGTATTGTTAGCTGTCAGGGTAGGAGACGCAATGAGTATCTGATATTATGCTGTATACTTTTTCATGCTTTACACATTATTTAATCCTCAAAACAACCCTGAGTCAAAAACTATTGTCTCCATATTATGGATGAAGAAACCAATTATCAGAGTATTTATTGAAGATCCCCTGATTAATGATTGTAAGAAATTTAAGCCCCATCCTTTTTACTAGAATGGACTCTTTCCCCCAAAATACCTTCCCAGGATTTTCAAAAGAAAATATTAAAAGTATTTTAATTGAAAAAACCTATGTGCATTGAGGGTGAAAGAGGTATTTTTATTTTCCCCTAGATTTAATCCCTAAGAGAAATGAACAAATATGGATGCTTTGATACCCTAGACATCTAGCCAATATGTTTTTCTTTAGCCCCAGTTTCTGTTTTCTCCATCTGTTAAACCAGGCTCCCAGGACCAGAGCATACCAAGGGACATTTCTTGTACCTGCAACTTCTTAGTTTGCTTGTAGTTCCTTCTCTGCTCCCATCCTTTCCCCTTCCCTGGGCAGTAGGCTGAATGGTAAACTAGGATGGGATGTGTAGGTTCCCCGTCTAGCCCCTGGCTCCTGCACTCGTTCCAGGGGCAGAAGAATAGGATCTGAATGGGAATACAGGCTTGTTGGAGTAGAGGGTCAAGGCTGGACTGGGCTGTTGTTGATCCCTTTTCCTTCTTGGGCAGCATCAGTAGATACTGGTGAAAAGGTTCTACTCATCTCTGTCCCATTAACACTTCTCCTTGATCACTGCTGTTGAAGGCTTAATACTTGTTCTTTGTTAGAAAAAATACCTTTTGAAAGTTGAAAAAAAGAATTACAAAACAAATCTTTTATGATGCTAATGGTGGTAAGTTTTCAAGTACTTCAGGAGTTGCTGCTCCTGCTTATAAAATTATAAATTGTTTAATTTACTGAACAGACATTATTTTGGTCTGTTTAGCATTAAATATTCTTTGTGCATGTGGTTTCCCTACAGTTATGTCCATATATACATGGTCATAAATTATACTCATTTTAATTTTGCTTCTTGCTTTTTTCCACTAACATTACATCATTTCAGTATACCTTTGCCAGTTATAATTTGTCTCTATTTTAATGTGGAAAAATTGCTAATACTTAAATTTTAACTGTTTCTTTTCATCAGTAGCAGTGTTGAGCCTGCTTCCATTGTTCATTTGTTAGTTGTATTTCTTTGTAAACTGCACTTTTAAACTGTCTTTTTGGATCTTAATGTTCTAATAATTTATGTAAGCTCTTTAAATGTTAACCTTCTATCGTATTACTAAAACTAAAATAACCTGTCCTCCTCTGGAGAATATCAGTTATGTGTTCTTAGTAAAGCTGTCTTCTGTTCCAAAATTAAAAGTTAAGTCTATTTGAAAATCGTTGAGGGCCTAGATTATGGGGGTGGAAGGTTATATATTACACAGCCTTTTGTTCATTAAAAACATTTGATTCTTATACTTCTTTTTTTTCAGAAGACAGATAATTCTCAGGAGTCAAAGGTAAGAGCTCTCTGGAGCTGGAAGGAGGCCTTTTTTGAGACTTTTGGGTACAGGGATGCATGTACCTGGTGGAGGGTGACCTCAGCTTTGTTTCATTTTGTTTTTGGCCATGCTGTGCGGTTTGTAGGAGCTTCAGTTCCCCTACCAGGGATCAAACCCATGTCCTCAGCATTGAACCCACAGAGTTTTAACCACTGGACCACCAAGGAATTCCCTCAGCCTTGGTTTATTTGATCACTGAGCTATGGTGAAGGGGAGTTAAAATTATAACATCTGAGATTTCTTGAAGGATGTAAAATGACCACACGTGCCAATGTGGTCATATTGACAGACATGGGGCGCCGTTGTTTGAGAAATGATTGTGTATCAGAAAAAAACCTTTGAGTTGCCTATCAATAACTGTTGCATGAGCAATTTCTTTTCCATTGTTTTTTTTTAGAATTAGAAAACAAAAGGAGGTCGGGTATATCCACAGCTTTCTTACCTGTTAGTGAGGACTTAATGGTTAAAAGTTATTTCTTCTCATGCAGGCCCAAGCAAACTGTCGAGTAGGAGTCGCAGCATTGAACACTCTGGCGGGCTATATTGACTGGGTGCCCATGAGTCACATTACTGCTGAGAACTGCAAACTCCTGGAGGTGCTGTGCCTGCTCCTGAACGAACAGGAACTTCAGCTGGGAGCAGCTGAGTGTCTTCTCATCGCAGTCAGCAGGAAAGTAAGTTACCACTTCAGGCTGACTTGGATCCTCAGCCTCTGGGGATGCCTGTGTGTGTTCATTCCATGTTGTGGTGAAAGACATTTAAAGGTTTAGGTGTTTTGTTTTGTTTTGTTTGCTTTACTTGACTCCAACCTTTTGGACAACAGTTTGCCAGTATTCTAGGAATCCACTGGCAAGAGAAAACAGATGTATAGGTGGGTCTTGAAACATTTGTGGATTTTGGTGCTTCACATTTAAAAAACTATATAAATGTCATGTTAAAACTCCCATAGTATTATGTCAAAGAATTGTAGAAGGTGACTGAACTGACTTTATAGCTGATTTGGCTGACAAATGAGATCATGACTTTTCTCCATGAAGAATATTATGTTTAGTTGTAATTTGCTTTCATATCATTATTACCCAGCATATTTAATTTTTATTCATTTATTTAATTGGAGTACCAACACATTTTAAAATACGTCTTATCCAGATTTCAATTTAAAGAGTTGACCCTTTTCCAGTGTTCAGTTAGCCCCAGGGCTATGTGAAAATTAGGAAGTCAGTATATTTGATTATATAGGCATAGAAGCTGTTAGTACTGAGAAGTCTTTAGTAACATAGTTTGTATTACCTGTGTTTCCCTAAAACTGGGTCTAGGGCAAGTTGGAAGACCGGAAGCCCTTGATGGTCTTATTTGGAGATGTTGCCATGCATTTTATACTCTCCGCTGCACAGTGAGTGTCTACTTTTCTATGTGATTTCTAATTTCTTTGTCATTTTTGTATCTTGTTTGGATATATCCAAAGTTCCTATCTGACTGTGGCAGTCAGTCAACTGTTTTTTTTTGGTTTTTGTTTTAAGTTGTAGCTTTAGTCTAAGGACAGTGTGAAGTTCTTACAGTTTATTTTGCTGCGGGCGTGTGTCTATGTCTGTGTGTGTGTGTGTTGGGCATGCTGCATCTTCATTGCAGCGTGCAGGCTTCTCTGGCTGCAATGTGTGTGGGCTCCCTACTCGGGGTACACAGGCTTAGTTGCTTGTGGGGTCTTAGTTCCCCAACCAGGAATGGAATCCGTGTCCCTACATGGAAGGCAGATTCTTAATCATGGGACCACCAGGAATTCCCTGTACTTGTAGAAGAAAAATCAGGCACTCTTAATTAAAGGGACCGTTTTGCCTTTTTGAAGACTTTCTGCTGGAAATAAGTTGTGGCTATTGATTTAGCACCCACTTACATTCCACCAACCTGTAAACACATTCTAGGTCCTGAAATAATGGCTTGTGCAATTCCTCTGGAAAATATTAAAGCATTTCCTGATATGTGTTTCTGACCCAGGAAGCAGATAGAACTGTGTGTTATAAGTAGTTGAAAGTGTCACAACACCCACTTTTCTTCCATACTATTCACTTTTGGTGCCAAGGACAAATGAACAGATGTGAGACACATATATATTACTTGAACTCTCTCACTGTTCATTCTAACACAGATTTTCTGATGGCTTTCTTTCCTATGGATACTACAGGTCTGTTTCTCAGGAGGCTTGTTAATTAAATGAATAATGTGTCTTTTGGGTAGCGACTTTAGTTACTGTTTCCAAGTCCCATTTCTTAGTTCCCTAAAGATTATGACATTCCCACTGAGGTATCCCATCTCCATTAGTGCCACTAGTATTGGTTAGTAAAGCTGTAATTCAAACCAAGTGGTTAGACTTCAGAGCCAGCACCAGAAACTATGGTGCCACACTGCCTTTCAGCATCACCAGTACCTTACCTTGGAGAAGGCGATGGCACCCCACTCCAGTGCTCTTGCCTGGAAAATCCCATGGACAGAGGGGCCTGGTAGGCTGCAGTCCATGGGGTCGCTGAGGGTCAGACACGACTGAGCAACTTCACTTTTATTTTTCATTTTCATGCATTGGAGAAGGAAATGGCAACCCACTCCAGCGTTCTTGCCTGGAGAATCCCAGGGACGGGGGAGCCTGGTGGGCTGCCGTCTATGGGGTAGCACAGAGTTGGACACGACTGAAGTGACTTAGCAGCAAGCAGCAGCACCTACCTAGGTCTTTCTTGCTCCGAGGCCCATGCTTTTTGCGTTATAGTATATTGCCTCCATGGCTGCTGTCCACACCAGTCCTGATTAATTCTTGTTAGTGTGAATTGTGCTACATGATTTTAGGTCAAGTTTTGCTACTAAATAACTCTTTTTAATTTAAAGAGATACTTGCACTCTAAAATAGCACCTAAGTGATTATTCATCTGAACTAAATGACTTGGAGAAATGAGACACCAAGTTGATGTTTTTAATATAGTCTTTTAAAAAAAGATTTTATGTTTTTTTGAGCAGTTTAAGTTTCACAGAAAAATTCAGGGGAAGGTACAGAGATTTCCCATATGCTCCCTGTCCATTATAGTCCTCCCCCCACAGCAGTGATAGATTTGATGAACTTCAGTTCAGTCTTTCAGTCGTGTCTGACTCTTTGCAACCCTGTGGACTGCAGCACACCAGGCTTCCCTGTCCATCACCAACTCCTGGAGCTTGCTCAAACTCATGTCGATTGAGTCATGATGCCATCCAACCATCTCATCCTCTGTCTTCCCTTTCTCCTCCTGCCCTCAATCTTTCCTAGCAGCAGGGTCTTTTCAAATGAGTCATTGCTTCGTATCAGGTGGCCAGAGTATTAGAGTTTCAGCTTCAGCATCAGTCCCTCTAATGAATATTCAGGACTGATTTCCTTTAGGATTGACTGGTTGGATCTCTTTGCAGCCCAAAAGACTCTCAAGAGTCTTTTCCAACACCACAGTTCAAAAGCATCAAGTCTTTGGTGTTCAGCTTATACACGACTACTGGAAAAACCACAGCTTGAACTACATGGACCTTTGTCGGCAGAGTAGTGTCTCTGCTTTTTAATATGCTGTCTAGGTTTGTCAAAGCTTTTCTTCTGAGGAGCAAGCGTCTTTTAATTTCATGGCTGCAGTCACCATCTGCAGTGAGCCCAAGAAAATAGTCTCTCACTGTTTCCATTGTTTCCCCATCTATTTACCATGAAGTGATGGGACCAGATGCCATGATCTTCATTTTTTGAATGTTGAGTTTTAAGCCAGCTTTTTCACTCTCCTCTTTCACCTCATCGAGAGGCTCTTTAGTTCCTCTTTGCTTTCTGCCAGAAGGGTGGTGTCATCTGCATTTCTGAGGTTATTGATATTTTTCCCGTCAGTCTTGATTCCAGCTTGTGCTTCATCCAGCCCAACATTTCACTTGATGTACTCTGCATATAAGCAGGGTGACAACATACAGCCTTGACATACTCCTTTCCTAGTTTGGAACCAGTCTGTTCGTTCCGTGTCCGGTTCTAACTGATGCTTCTTGACCTACATACAGGTTTCTCAGGAGGCAGGTAAGATGGTCTGGTATTCCCATCTCTTTCAGAATTTTCCACAGTTTGTTGTGATCCACACAAAAGTCTCTGGCGTAGACAATAAAGCAGGAGTAGATGTTTTCTGGAACTCTCTTATTTTTTCTATGATCTGACGAATGTTACAACGGATGAGGAACTTAATGTGTTATACATTATGTTACACATACTATGTTCTGCCTTTTATGGGTACATGCTGTGGGTTTCAGCCTTATCATTATAGTATCCTACAGCGTTTCTTCACTGCCCTTAAAATCTTCTATGCTCTGCCTGTTCTTTCCTCTCCCACCCAAATCCCTGGCAACCACTGATCTTTTTACTTTCTCCATAATTTTGCCTTTTCTAGGATGTTGTATTGTTCAGTCGCTGAGTCGTGTCCGACTCTGCGACCCCGTGGGCTGCAGCACACCAGGCTTCCCTGTCCTTCACCAACTCCTAGATCTTGCTCAAACTCATATCCATCGAGTTGGTGATGCCATCCAACCATCTCACCCTCTGTCATCCCCTTTTCCTCCTGCCTCAGTCTTTCCCAGCATCAGGGTCTTATCTAATGATTCGGCTCTTTGCATCGGGTGGCCAGAGTATTGGAGTTCCAGCATCAGGCCGTCCAGTGAATATCTGGGGTTGATTTCCTTTAGGATTGACTGATTTGATCTTGCAGTCCAAGGGACTGTCAAAAGTCTTGTGTGTTGCCTTTGCATGTTGTTTTCTTTCACTCAGGATCATGTATTTAGGTTCTTCCATGTCTTTGATGACTTGTCAGCTTATTCCTTTTTACCACTGAATAATATTCTATTGTGTGGATGTACCAAAGTTTATCCATTCTCCTACTAAAGAGCATCTTGGTTGCTTCCAAGTTTTTGCAGTTATGAATAAGGCTTCTGTGAATATCTATATATAGATTTTTGTATAGAGATGTTTTCAGCTCCTTTGGGTAGTTACCAAGGAGTGTGATTACTGAATCATATGGTAAGAGTATGTTTAGTTTTATAAGAAACTGTCAACTGTCTTCCAAAGTGGCTGAACTATTTTGCATTCCCACCAGCAATGAATGAGAGTTCCTGTTGCTCTTTATCCTCCTCAGCATTTGGTGTTCTCAGAGTTACAAATTTGGGCCATTCTGATAGGTGTGTAGTGCTGTCTCATTTTTGTATTTGCAATTCCCTTATAGAAAATTGATGGGGAACTTCTTTTCATATATTTATTTCCAATCTGAGTATCTTCTGTAATCAGGTGTCTGTTGGCCCGTTTTTTTAATCAGAGTTTTTTAATTGGGTTTTAAGAGTTCTTGTGTATATTGTATAATAGTCTTTATCAAATGTGTCTTTTGTAAATATTTTCGCCCAGCCTATCACTTATCGTTTCATTCTGTGTCTATAATAATTACTTATTATTTATTTATTGTTGGCTGTACTTGGACCTCCATTGCCATGTGTGGGCTTTCTCTAGTTGTGGCAAGCCAGGGCTACTCTTCATTGCAATGCACAGGCTTCTCATTGCAGTGGTTTCTCTTGTTGCTTTGTAGCATATGGAATCTTCCCAGACCAGGGATTGAACCTTTATCCCCCGCATTGGCAGGTGGATTCCCATCTACCATAGCACCAGGGAAGTCCTTCATTCTCTCGACTATAGTCCTTTTGATTCTGTCAGTGGCATAAGGAATCACTACATGCTTCCCTTGGAGAAGGAAATGGCAACCCACTCCAGTGTTCTTGCCTGGAGAATCCCAGGGATTGGGGAGCCTGGTGGGCTGCCGCTCTGGGGTCACACCGAGTCGGACACGACTGAAGTGACTTAGCAGCAGCAGCAGCAGCAACATGCTTCCCTAGGGGTCCAAGTCCTTCCTGGGCATCACTGTCTTCTCATGCAGTTTCTTATATGCATTGTTTTGTGGAGTCATGCTTAGAGTTTACATTACTATTCCAAAATACCCCAGTACCATATAATACCCCAAATTAGGGTGCCTCTTAAAGGATGAGATTGCATCGAACCCTCTTCCTCATGGATCTTTGAGTGTTTGGTTGGCGGTCTGGGGTTTGTTTTTTTTTTTTTTTTCTTTTCAGCAGTAACAATCACCTGAAATTTGAATATTGGAGCACAGACCACATACAGTCCATTCCAGGGGAATATCTGTGGTGCTCTTGATGTGCTGTTAATCTCACTGTTTTCTCATCTCACAGGACCGCTGACGGAGGAGGCTTAGTCGAAAAACACTATGTCTTCCTGAAGAGACTCTGTCAGGTGCTGCGTGCCCTGGGCAGTCAGCTGTGTGCATTGTTGGTGAGCACGTTCTGGAGAGTTTCAAGCCCATCTGAGGAGAGGATTTAGAAAGTTGTATTTGTGTAAGGGGTAACACATGCCCTTGACTTTAGCCTGAGGGAACATTACCCTACAGATTATTTCTTATAATTCTGTAGATTAAATTATCTTAATTGAATTTGAATGCTATAGATTTAGTTAATGTCAGTTATTAATATCTATAGTAAATGTTCATATCTGTTATTCCATAAAATCAGTATTGCTTCTCTTCATTTTGGTACTTGTAAAACTTCAGTCTACCTGTTGCCTTTCCCTTTAAAGTCCTATTAGATCATGAAACAGGGATTCAAATAAAGAACCCTTTTCCCAAATTAAAGGATATATTATTGAATCATTAAAAAAAAATCTTCAGTCTGATTGACCTGAAAATAACTCTCTTACACGTTAGAAGATCGAATGTTGGTACAGACTTTTGTACTTGATACCAGTGCCTATTTTGGTGGCTTGAATGGCTTGAGGGATAGAACTTCAGGCATAAAATGTGTACCATCGAGGGATTATTTAATAGGTTGAGTCACAGAAATGTGACTCGACCAGGTCTGAAGAAATAGGTGATTTCTGAAATGAATATTCTTTTTTTCTGTTTTTTTTTTTTTTAATTGTTATTCATTTACTTGTGGCTGTGCTGGGTCTTCATTGCTGTGCAAGGGTCTTCTCTAGTTGTCGTGAGCGGGGCTACTCTTCATTGCGGTGGTTTCTCTTGTTGCAGAGCACAGGCTCTAGGGTGAGTGGGCTCAGTAGTTGTGGTGCACAGGTTTAGTTGCCCTGAAGCATGTAGAATCTTCTTGGACCAGGGATCGAACCTGTGTCCCCTGCACTGGCAGGTGGATTCTGAACCACGAGGAAGTCCATGAATGCTCTTTTGTTTTACTGTTTGATCACAGAATAGATTTTAATGATGATTGAGGTAAAGCAGCTTTTCTGGGTTTTTGCCCTTGAAATGATGTCTTCCTTAGGCCACAAGGAAGTATAATAAAGTCCTTTCAAAACTGAAAGTTTTGAGGATATATGTTGTCTTAACTCCACTCTCCACCTTGACCTCCCCATCAGCATTATTAATATAGCGGCCTTTTTGTCCTACAGGGTGTGGATTCTGATGTAGAAATACCAGCAAACTTTGGAAAATACCTGGAATCTTTTCTTGCTTTCACAACTCATCCAAGTCAGGTAAACTTTATGGCAATAACTAATAAAAATTTTAGTAAATTAAAATCAAGTGCTATCACCTGAAATAATTAGCAGCTCACATATATAATGTGACTCTTAAGATCCTGGGGAATTACTCTAGTGGGATTTCATTAAGAGAATTGCTGCATCTTCTTCCCAAGTTAGCTTTTGCAGTCTAGATCAGCAATTACCCCCTCAGGTAATACCTTTCTAATAATGCTCAATCAGATGTGAAGTGTTTCTTGGGTAATTTGCTACTAAACATACTTTAAATAAAAAAGTCTGATTAATTGTGTTATTATAAAGTTAATTTCTCCAATCCAAGATTTTCCTTGTATTATCCTGAGGTGTCTGTATGCTTTCTTGCATAAAAGAGAAAGTGGTAGAGTTCAGCTCATTATCTGGGTATCTCACGTGACCCACAGTCTGTCTTACTTTTACCGTATGGTATGTAGTGACCAGTCATTGCTGATGTACTCCAGTATGGGCAGTTTCGGTCAAAGTATTACAGAGCTTTATTTCCATGGAAAAATATAGTGGATAATTGCTGAGCTAAGTAATAGTGGTTATATAAAACTTAAATCCTTAAACCTAGTGTTTTTCTTTTTTTCCTTTAGTTTTTGCGCTCTTCAACTCAGATGACTTGGGGAGCCCTCTTTCGACATGAGATCCTATCCCGAGACCCTTTACTATTAGCAATAATACCAAAATATCTGCGTGCTTCTATGACTAACTTGGTCAAGGTATGCCGTGGGACCCTAAAGTGGAATGTAGGTGAATACACATCTTAAGACTTAGATGACACCATTAACAGCCCTGTGTCGGTCACTGAGATCCTTTCCTTAGGCATATTAGTCTTTGATTCCTTAAAAAGAAAACTTGTTACTATGTCTACTCATTACTGTGTCTACTCTTTCATATTTGCGAGCACTTATGTGCCAAGTATTGAGCCAAGTGCTAGGAAAAAGCAGTGATAGGATGAGAGCAGTGACTATGACCATAAAATGTGATCATTGCTTTTCAGAAGCTAAAAGCAGAACGGAGGGTTGAGTCAGGGAGATGCCAAAAGGAAGTTAATATCTGACTTTCTGAAGGCCAAATGAGAGGCAGGAACATGGATGAGAAGAAAGGGAGAGTGGAAGCAGACTGCTCACTACCTCAGTCAAGAGTTGCTTATGAACACTCGGAGGTCTCCTCGAGGCTCTTGGCGACTGTCTTGATTTATAACATCAGAGAATGGGACCTATTCAAGGATTCTCTTATTTCCTCAGGGGTTCAGGTAGCACACTGTCTTCTAGATCTCTGCTGTTGTGGTCTTTGGTACTTTTTGAATGAACACAAAGTCCCATGCTTATTCCCAGGGTTCAACATTTAAGAAGACAAATAGTCTCAATTCTACTTATTGTTTGCTGTATTAACACTTTATTTTGAGACATTTTTATACTCAAAGACCTTAAACTGATTTTAGAATTTAATTTTCCATAAGAAACTTGAAAGAGAGTATCAAATAAAAATGTTCTCTTTCTGCAACTCCCAGGACTGTTCCAGCTGAGAACAAATTGTGGACTTGGTGTAGACCAGAAGCAGTTATTTATCATAAAAGCCTTAACTCATGTAAACCCTTAGCTCTTCTTAAAAGGTCTCTGAGCTCCTAAAATTGAAAACTCTTTCAGTGGGTCCATTTTCATTCCCTCCCCCAATTATCTTTCTGTTTCCAGATGGGCTTTCCTTCTAAAACTGACAGCCCTAGCTGTGAATACTCTCGATTTGATTTTGATAGCGATGAGGACTTCAATGCTTTCTTCAACTGTGAGTGAACTGGCCTGAAATTTTTCCCAGCAGTCTCAGCATGGCATCTAGCCTTGAGTCACGGTGCATGAGCTGGGGTTCTGTATTATACAATGTCGTCGTCGTTCTTTAGTCACCAGGGCATGTTTCTGACTCTTTTGCGACCACGTGGACTATAGCCCGCCAGGCTTCTCTGTCCATGGGATTTCCCAGGCAAGAATACTGGAGTGGGTTGCCATTTCTTTCTGCAGAGGATCTTTCCAACCCAAGGATTAAACCCGTGTCTTCTGCTTGGCAGGTGGATTCTCTACCGCTTAGCCACCTGGGAAGTGCCCCCCTCCCCAAGTGTGGACAGCAGTCTGTTTAGTCTCCAGTTACACATTGCAGAGGGCGCTGGGATTGCACTCATTCCAGGCTTGGTGTTCTCTCTCAAAACACACACATGCACACTTTCTTTGGACACTCATGCTTAGAGATGGCAACCATATGTAAGGCATTTTGATTTTTTAAATACATTAGAATTAAGTACCATGTTATGTTGTAGGTCTTTTTTTCTAAAAGAAGGAAAGCCACAATTCCTAATTCTGTTCTAGGTTTTCTATAGCCTGTTTCTACACCTCCTCTCCCCACTTTTTTTCAATAACAACTTTTCTGAGATAATTCATTCATCATACAGTTCATCTGTTTATAGTATACAATGCGGTGAAGGTTTTTTTGTGTATTTTCAATCTCACAAAACCCTGTAACCATTAGCAGTCATCTCCCAACCCTCGTATCCCTCTGGAAAACCACCCATTTACTTTTCTTTATTTAACCTATTCTGAACATCTGATATAAATGGAATCATACAGTGTATTGTCTTGATAACTGCTGTCTTTCTCTTAGTGTAATATTTTAACAATCTGTGTTGTAATGTTTATCAGTACTTTGATCATGTAATGTTTATCATTTCTTTTATTGCCAATAATATTTCATTATATGAATATACCACATTTTATTGATCCGTTGATAGGTTGGTAGATTCTTGAGTTGTTTTCACTTCTTGGCTTTAAGAATCATGTTGTAACATTTGTATACAAGTTTTTAAGTTAACGTATATTTTTGTTTTTCTAGGGTATATGCCTAGGAAGGGAATTACTAGATCGTATGGTAATTCCATCTTTAATGTTTTGAGGAATTGCCAGACCATTTTCTTCAGCAGCCATACCATTTTACATCTGTACCAACTTGATCTTTTAATTCCAACAGAAAGGGGAGTTTCTGGTTTGCCGCTTAGAGAATTTAGCTGGTGTGACAGTTTCTTAGAATTTATTTTGGAAAATTTCTAGATTTGTTAACAAAGCTTTAGTGAACATTTGTTAGATTCTTTCTTCAAAATAGAATCTTTTTGATTATTTTTCTCTTGGGTGGATAAATGGATAAACATTACCTAAGTATCTTCGATACGCTGATCCTTGCTTCTTGTCTTTCTCTTGGCAGCCTCTCGGGCCCAACAAGGAGAGGTAATAAGGTTAGCCTGTCGTTTGGATCCCAAGACTAGCTTCCAGATGGCTGGGGAGTGGCTGAAGTATCAGCTCTCAACTTCTATTGACCTGGCTCCATGAACTGTAAGACTTTTTTTGTTTTTTCCCCCCAAACATTAGTGAAGTATTATATCAAAACTGCATAGAAATAAACCTCTGAGCCCCATCCATATCAATACATTATGATCGATACATACATGAAAAGAGAGTGAGCCTTTTCATTGGAAAACACAGGCAGAGAAGACAGATGTAATGCCAGATTTTAATTCTGTTTTAATTAGGGCAAAACCATGACCCTGTCAGTTTTGCCTTCATTTTTCTTTTCTACCAGAGTCAACCAGCTGTTTATTGTTTATTTTATTACACCTCAGGCACTGTCTTAACAGCATGTCTCAACCTAATTTTTTAAAGCTTTTCAACCAAGTTCTTGCATAGCATATCTCTTAAACTGGAAAGAATGGCTTGTTACATTCAGCAGGAGCAGTGCAGGGGTTTCCCAAATTGCTCAACTCCCCTCCAAGTCTTTGGGAAATGTCACTTTATGTAAAATCAAAATAAGCCCCCTCTACCCAAAAGTGTAGGCCAGATAACTTTTCTGTATCTTCTGTCTGTCATCTTATGAATGCATGCAGTGGGTGAGAGGATTTTTTCCCCACCCCCCCCCAAGGATTTTATTAATTAATTTATTTTTTAATTTAAGGGAAGGGTTAAGTCACTGCTTTGGAAAAGCTCCATACTATGATCAGTTAGCAAGTACACTAGTTACTTGACATTCATGGGACATTCAGTTTCGTGTATTCAGTTTATTCTGAAGGTCCCTGGTATCTATTAGTAGCTTCAGTATTCATGGAGGCCTGAATAGGTTGTGTACCAAGATGAAGCTAGTAAATGTGAGCACTATACGGTAGCAAGAAAAGTAATTTGTGATTCCTTTGGCCTGTGCCTTGCTGTTTGAGTGGTGTGCTTCGATGATACTTGTGAGTTTGGAGGGTGGCAGCACTATCTGCACACAGCCCTTGTCGTTGTCATGAGGCTGCTGGATGTGAAGCAGAGTTTTGTATCTTTATTATCAGTTCCTTGTTGGAGGGATTCTTTATGGTCTTAGATATCTTTATTTAGATTCCCATGGACAGATTATAAAGCAGAAGGAAGGGGAAATTAATATTTCTCAATTGTCTAATTAGCCAGGCACTGGTTTTGATGATTATGTGTATATTCTCATTCAGTAGTCAAACTGGTTTTGCTGACAAGGCTCACAGAGGTAAATCCAGATAGCTCATTTTTAGAGGTGGAGGCAGGATAAGGACCCTTTCTGCTTTTCATCATTTTCTCTTCCCTGGCTGAGCAGGGTTAGATTATCCTGTTCCTTCAACTGTGAAATTACCTCGTGGTTTCTGAGGCTCCACTGGCTTGATGTCTTCTGTGATCCTATAGTGCTTATGTGTGTGTGTTGTGTATGTGTCTTTAAAATCCTGTTCTCCCACAGCTGGAACTGGAGAAGGCAGCCTCTGCTCCATATTCTCACCATCATTTGTGCAGTGGGAAGCCATGACCTTTTTTTTGGAAAGTGTGATCAACCAGATGTTTCGAACACTAGACAAAGAAGTAAGTGCTTATTTCCCATGCTGGTTGCATAATAATTTTGATCTTTTTAAAGCTGGTAGGGAGATAGGAAAATATGTGACTGTCCATCTCACAGAAGAGGAAACTGAGATTCAGAAAAGGTGAATAACATATTCAAGGTCAATAGTTAATAAATAGCAGAGCTGGGACCCGGGTAGGTCTCTCTGACTCTTAAGCCCTGCAGGGTTTAGTATTCATTTTTACATAGTAAGATGAGCCTGATAGTACAGTGAACCACACGCGGGATAACGATTACAGGGAGGACAGTGGATAGAAACCTTGAATCGGAAAATCTGGAGAGAGAATTCCCATTAGCATTTATGGTAATTACCTTTTCAGTTTATGGCAGATCGGCCAGAATATTCATGATGGCTGATCTGCGTCCCTCTTTGCTAAGTAATCTGATTAAGTAGATCTTGCTTTTCTATACTTCATGTCACCTATTACCCATCTCTTATAATGTTAAAGGTAATTATGTAATTATCTGGATACAGCATATACTGTATTAACTATGTTAATTAGATTAAAATAATTGGATCACTTGTTTGAGAGGGAATCATCTTAGTGCATTCTAGGTTAGTTGTTGAAAGGATCTGAGTCCCTTGACGATAAGTGCGATTTATTGCTTTTTCACATAAATGGCATATTAACAAATTGGATGTTAGGATCATTGACTTCATCTGCTTTTACATCACTTCAGTTAGAAATGATAGCATTCTGAGTTTGTTCAGTTTCCAGTAGTAGGTGATGCTGCAGCCCTAATAATGGCGGCATCATTTATGAAAATTTTATTAACATGGTGTAATGCTTAGATTGTTTTAAGGGTTAAGAAGCAGTATATAAAACCATATTTGGCGGCCATAATTATAGAATGTGAAGGAAGTTTAAGGGAAGCAGTTTCAGTTCTTGCAACCTCCTCTAATGTCTGCATCCAGGAAATTCCTGTTACTGATGGAGTAGAGCTATTGCAGATGGCTCTGAACTTTGACACCAAGGACCCCCTCATCCTGTCCTGCGTCCTCACTAACGTCTCGGCACTGTTTCCATTTGTCACCTATAGACCAGAGTTCCTGCCCCAGGTCTTCTCTAAGGTAAACTCCCCCGCTTTGTAAACTTTATTTTAGCATTTCTAAGCTAATTATTTTTTGTAACTTGTAATTTTTTGTAATTTTGTAATTATTTTTTGTATAAATATATGAGATAAGCTAATAAATAGTTGTTTTCTCAATTGTCAAATATTTACTCTGTACTTACAGTGGAGCAGGAACCATGCTAGGAGGAAAGCCTTGTCCATAAGCACCTCTCTGTTCGGAGAGGAAACACACATAGACAGATGTGGTACCTCCGTGGCATCGCAGTTGGTAGACGTGTACACGGAAATGGAAAAGCACCTGAAGGAGGAGGTGTTAGCGTGTGCTGGCAGGCTGGGAGGAGATTTGTAAGAGGAAAGTTTCCAGGCTCCAGTTGAGGCGATTAGTGAGGGTTGGAGTCCCACCTGAGTGAGCGTATTGGCCGGGAGGAGGGTAGGAGTGAGGAAAAGGAGGGGCGATCTCTGTTCTGCAAGACTGGGTTTGAGGCATACATACAGTTTCTAGGTGGGGATGTGTCACACCGAACTGGCTGTTTGAGATTGGATCTAGACTCAGAAAATTAATGAGACAAAATTCAGGCATGGCCGTGATAGAAATGCCAACAGTATAGCCAGTGTGTGTGTGCTTAGTCACTCAGTTGTGTCTGACTCTGCGACCCCGTGGACTGCAGCCCACCAGGCTTCTCTGTCCATGGGGATTCTCCAGGCAAGAGTATTGGAGTGGGTTGCCATGCCCTCCTCCACAGTGGAGATGAAGCCTTAGCAAAGGAGATGTATGTGGAGTTGGACATGGGCTAAAGCAGAGAATTCTGGTGATCACCCTCAGGGAGGGAGGAGCCCTCAAAGAAGAAGAAAGGGATGACCAGAGAGAAAAGGTGTTAACAAGTCCAGGAGAACTTTAGACTTCAAAACAGACTCATTTGTTGCTGTGGAAATTCTCTAAGAATTGGAAAATGTCTATTGAGTTCCTCAATCAGACCTCTGTGAGAGTATTACTCCATCATAGTGACTAGGGCAGCAGTTCCACCACACTGGATTAAGTGGGAAGTTGTGAAATGAAATCAGGGAGAGTAGACCACTCAACTTTTAATAAAAAGTGGAGTGATGTTACCCTGGCTGAGTGTGTGGGTGATGGCCTGGATTGTTCAAGGGTTCTGTGAACTTTTTATTTGTAAAATATTTGATGGTAAAATTAACGACCATCAAGCCTCTTCCAGTTATCTGAGGAAGGGAATACCTGAAACTTTGTAAAGCCAGTTGAAAACCCTTTTGCTACCATATTACTCGCACTTTGGGGATTTTGCTGAAATTTTTATGACTATTATTTTAAAATACTTTATGCATTTGATACTGATGAATGACCTTTTTTCTTTCCCTTAGCTGTTTTCATCAGTCACTTTTGAAATTGTTGAAGAAAGTAAGGTAAGACCATTCATTCAACCTAAACTTATAACTTCTTGAGAACAAAAATATAAATGCTCAGCACCTAGTCTAGCTTTTTCCTATGAGCAAAAAGGGTCAATAAAGGCAGCAGACAGCCAGTCACGTAATGTGGTGTTGGGCACTGTGGACACTCTAGGGCGGCAGCAGACGCGTGGGCCCCTTCGTGCCAAGCAAAGCGCCATTTCGTCATGCTCCTGCAGCTAGGAGAGTTGCGTTTGCCTCTGAAGGAGACACGCACATGATTCTCTGCAGCATTTGTGAATTATATTTAAAGTGGCTCTAAGGTGATTGAATATCTCTTCCCAGGCTCCCAGGACCCGGGCGGTGAGGAATGTGAGGAGACATGCGTGTTCCTCCATCATCAAAATGTGTCGTGACTACCCCCAGCTCGTGCTGGTAAGCCCTGACTCTGGTCTAGGAGCCACTGAGACATGCCCAGTTTGCGAACGTTTCCCTATAAATCCACCCCTAATTATACCTCACATAAAGGGAAAACTAGGAACTTGAGCTTTGCTAAAAAAAAGTATTAGTATACGTGTTCTGGAGTTGGTGTCTTCTTCCTCTCATGCTTGTGGTGGTGGTGATGTTTAGTCACTGAGTTGTATCCAACGCTTTGTGACCGCATGGACTATAGCCCGCCAGGCTCCTCTGTCTGTGGGATTTCCCAGGCAAGAATACTGGAGTGGGTTGCCATTTCCTTCTCCAGGGCATCTTCCCTACCCGGGGATTGAACCTGTGTCTATTGCATGGTAGGCAGATTCTTTACCACTGCACCACCTGGGTGGCCCCCTCTCCTTCTTAGTGGAGTTAAATATGCAAACATATTATCTTAAAATGAATAGTTCTCTTCCATATGGCAGTGTCCCTGTCATTCTACACCTCTTTACAATACTATGTGATGTTCTTAATACCATGTCAAGTAATATGCAAGCCTTGAGAGAAGCCAGGTGCAAACCCTAACCTTTTTTGGAGGGTTTCTCTAAGAAGTTTAGCACTACTTCAGATAACAATTAACCAAAAATCCTTCTCTGAATTCACAGTAGTTATGTCTATCTCTTTCTCCCCCCCCCCCCACCTTTTTATTTGCTTTTTGTACTTATAAAGTATATGAAGAAGTGAAGTGAAGTCGCTCAGTCGTGTCCAACTCCTTGCAATCCCATGGACAATGGACTGTAGCCTGCCAGGCTCCTCTGTCCATGGGATTTTCCAGGCAAGAATACTGGAGTGGGTTGCCATTTCCTTCTCTAGTGATCTTTCCAACCCAGAGATCGAACCCAGGTCTCCTGCATTGTAGGCAGATGCTATATAAAACAAACTGACCTATGTTCATAGTTCAGTTGCTCAGTTGTGTCCTACTCCTTGCAACCCCATGAACCACAGCACGCCAGGCCTCCCTGTCCATCACCAACTCCCAGAGTTCACTCAAACTCATGTCCATTGAGTCGGTGATGCCATCCAGCCATCTCATCCTCTGTCATCCCCTTCTCCTCCTGCCCTCGGTCCTTCCCATCATCAGGGTCTTTTCCAATGAGTCAGCTCTTCGCATCAGGTAGCCAAAGTATTGGAGTTTCAGCTTCAACATCAGTCCTTCTGATGAACACCCGGGACTGATCTCCTTTAGGGTGATCTCCTTGCAGTCTAAGGGACTCCAAAAAGTCTTCTCTAACACCACCAGTTCAAAAGCATCGATTTCTTCGGTGCTCAGCTTTCTTTATAGTCCAACTCTCACATCCATACCTGACCACTGGAAAAACCGTAGCCTTAACTAGATGGACCTTTGTTGGCAAAGTAATGTCTCTGCTTTTCAATATGCTATCTAGGTTGGTCATAACTTTCCTTCCAAGAAATAAGCATCTTTTAATTTCATGGCTGCAATCACCATCTGCAGTGATTTTAGAGCCCAAAAATATAAAGTCTCTCACTGTTTCCCCATCTATTTGCCATGAAGTGATGGGACTGGATGCCATGATCTTCATTTTCTGAATGTTGAGCTTTAAGCCAACTTTTTCACTCTCCTCTTTCACTTTCATCACGAGGCTTTTTAGTTCTTCACTTTCTGCCATAAGGGTGGTGTCATCTGCATATCTGAGGTTATTGATATTTCTCCCGGCAATCTTGATTCTAGCTTGTGCTTCTTCCAGCCTAGCATTTCTCATGATGTACTCTGCATCTAAGTTAAATAAGCAGGGTGACAATATACAGCCTTGATGTACTCCTTTTCCTATTTGGAACAGTTCTAACTGTTGCTTCCTGACCTGCATACAGATTTCTCAAGAGGCAGGTCAAGTGGTCTGGTATGCCCATCTCTTTCAGAATTTTCCACAGTTTATTGTGATCCACACAGTCAAAGGCTTTGGCATAGTCAATAAAGCAGAAATAGAGGTTATTCTGGAATTCTCTTCCTTTTTCCGTGATCCAGCGGATGTTGGCAATTTGATCTCTGGTTCCTCTGCCTTTTCTAAAACTAGCTTGAACATCTGGAACTTCACGGTTCACGTATTGCTAAAGCTTGGCTTGGAGAATTTTGAGCATTACTTTACTAGCGTGTGAGATGAGTGCAGTTGTGCAGTAGTTTGAGCATTCTTTGGCATTGCCTTTCTTTGGGATTAGAATGAAAACTGGCCTTTCCAGTCCTGTGGCCACTGCTGAGTTTTCCAGATTTGCTGACATACTGAGCGTAGCACTTTCCAGCATCATCTTTTAGGATTTGAAATAGCTCAACTAAAATTCCATCACCTCCACTAACTTTGTTCATAGTGATGCTTCCTAAGGCCCACTTGACTTCTCATTCCAAGATGTCTGGCTCTAGAGAGTGATCACACCATCATGATTATCTAGGTCGTGAAGATCTTTTTTGTACAGTTCTTCTGTGTATTTTTGCCACCTCTTCTTAGTATCTTCTGCTTCTGTTAGGTCCATACCATTTCTGTCCTTTATTGAGCCCATCTTTGCATAAAATGTTCCCTTGGTATCTCTAATTTTCTTGAAGAGATCTCTAGTCTTTCCCATTCTATTGTTTTCCTCTATTTCTTTGCATTAATCGCTGAGGAAGGCTTTCTTATCTCTCCTTGCTATTCTTTGGAACTCTGTATTCAAATGGGTATGCTTTCCTTTTGTTTGTACATGAAAAGATACTATAAAAGTTAATATGGAAAAAAAAAAAGAGAGACAGATGGTTTTCCTAGTTATAGACGAGGAAAGCACAGTTCCCCAAATACTGAAGCCTAAATTGCCTTGCCTGTTCAGGCAAAAGAAGAGTGTTGTAATTAAGTTATCAAGTGACAGTGTTATTGGCCTGACTATTCTGGGAATGTCTTCATCCTCATTTTACCTTCCTTGAGTGATCCACACTCACTGAAAATCAGACCTTCACCACCTCTGGGTTTTTCTCTCTGTGATATACAGCCCAGTTTTGACATGCTGTACAACCATGTGAAGCAGCTGCTCTCCAACGAGCTGCTCTTGACACAGATGGAGAAGTGTTCCCTCATGGAAGCCCTGGTTCTCATCAGCAACCAGTTCAAGAACTACGAGCGTCAGAAGGTGTTCCTCGAGGAGCTGATGGCACCTGTAGCCAGCATCTGGCTTTCTGAAAACATGCACAGGTAGAGGAGAGCCTTTGCTCTTGACCTTCACTGCATTTGAGCACTCAAGCTCTTCCAAGAGCTGTGCCTGGGTTCGGGGCATAGGATATGGAGATGTCATGGCAGGGTGCACTTTGATGTGTGTGGGTGGCTTGTTTATTCTCATTGCTCTCGGTGATACCTGAAGGTGTCTAAACGCAGTCTTGGAGTGAAGTGCTGAGAATACCACCTTGCTCTGCAGAGGTAGCGGAACAGAGAGGAAATGAATAAAGATGGATAGGGTGTGGCAGAAGGCCCTAGAGGGAGATCTGCTGTGGTGTCAGGCCACAGCCCCGGTACATGTAAAGAAGTGGGAACAGCTGGTGGGGGCCGTGCAGGCAGGAGCAGCGTGGATAACCCTCTGTGCCCACGTAGCATTTTCAAGTTTGCGCCCTCTGTGATTCCTCGAGTATCACCAGTCACATTTAGAAGGGGGAAGAGAAGTTTAGTGAATCCTCATATGACAGCTGGCAATGAATATGATTAGACTCCTCTCACTGTAACAACTGCTCTTTGGGGTTCAAGTAATATAGCTTATTATCTCTTGAGGAAGTAACTGTCCTTGGTTAAAATCATGGTGTAACTTGTCTTTCCCCTGCTCATCTGTAGAGTGCTCTCAGATGTTGATGGTTTTATTGCCTATGTGGGCGCTGATCGGAAAAACTGTGACCCGGGCCTGGAGGATCCCTGTGGCTTAAACAGAGCACGGGTAAGTAGACTTCTCTTGGGAGTGGGAAGGTGTGTGAGCCTTGGATAGAAGTACAATATTGTCATTCATCCAGGTTTGTGGAGATTTTTTGTATACGACTGAAAAATCTGGGCACCTCCGCTTCCCTGAGTGTCCTTTCTTTTCTTTTGTCTTGAGTTCTTGAGTTAGTTCTCACAGCACAGCTAGTGGTCTTTTTATGAAGCCGTTATTTTGATTTTAAGGATCTAAGTAGCTCAGAGGACTAAGGGTGTAATGAGGAAGCAGGTCAGAACTTGGTCAGCAGGGTGGGTTCTCCATGCCTTTGCCCTCTGGCATGTAAAGTCCTGGGCTTCCCAGGTGATACAGTGGTATAGAATCTGCCTGCCAATGCAGGAGACACAAGTTCGGTCCTTGGGTCGGGAGATCCCTTGGAGAAGGAAATGGAAACCCATTCCAGTATTCTTGCCCGAAAAGTTCTATGGACAGAGAAGCCTGGCGGGCTGTAGTCCGTGGGGTTACAAATAATTGGACATGACTGAGCACAAAGACACAACACAGCGTAAAGTCCTAAATGGTGGCCTGACTTGCAAACCTGCGATTTTCCAGTTCTTTGCTATTCAAATGAGCATTGTTCCTAGCTCCATTATGGCAAAAAGTCATATAGTTAACCTGGCAAGTTGTCAGTTGGTAGAAAGTACTATGAGTGAGGATTAAGGCAAACCTATGAAGGCCTAAACTGGAGGGTGCAAGACCAACTCAAAACCAGTATGAAATGTTGTTAGGGTAAACAGTTTTGAAGCATGTCCAGTCTCCCGCCATTCCACCCTGAATGTGCCCAGTCTCGTCTGAAGCATGTCCAGGCCACCTTTGGGTGCTCAGGAGGGTCACCACAGCCTCTAGGACATCCTCGTCAAAGGGACGCCTCTGGAACCTACCACTGGTCTTGAAGATGGCATTGAATGTGGGTCCCTTTTGGACTTGACCTTAAAGAAAGAAACAAGACTGGTTGGGGGTGGGGAGCATCTTTTCCTTCTCTCCGACTTCTGTATCACTTTCACCATAACCTTGCAAGGATCTAATAGCACTGCGGTCTTTTCTCCCCCTTTTATGTTTACTTCTCATGTTCTGTTTTTCTATAGATGAGCTTTTGTGTCTATAGCATCCTGGGTGTTATGAAACGAACTTGCTGGCCCACTGACCTGGAAGAGGCCAAGGCTGGGGGATTTGTGGTGGCTTATACGCCCACTGGGAACCCAATATTCCGTAACCCCTGCACAGAACAGATCCTGAAACTTCTTGACAATTTGCTTGCCCTTATAAGGTAAGTCAGACTAAGGGGTTTTCTCTGTTGTATTTAAGACTTTACCTGACAAATCTCCAAAGCTTGATTTGTTTATATTTCTTCAGACCATTTGGTGGTAAATGAGAGATTAAGTCTTGGTTTTTCTAGAAGGGCTCTTCTTTTTAAAAATAATGTTGGCTCTCCCTTGTCTAAGTCCTGCATTCCAAGTGAACACATCCATGGGTGCTAATCTCAAAATGGCTTTTCTCATTTTGAGCGCCCCCTTGAGTTCTTTTACTTTCTTTAAACTTCATTCCCGATCAAGTTTTTCTTTAGTCTAAAATGTTGCCGCTAAGGGAATTTTTCACTGGGAGCAGGGCAGTTGCTTGCTGTGGTGGTGCTTTTCTGGGTTAGATGTTCAGATGAGCTCATCTGGGTTTATTAGTAGTGACTATGCTCTCAAATGGACCGGTCATGCCAAAGGAAGGCATGGTACCTCTTCCACAGCAGGGTCCTCGGTTTTTATTTCTCAAAGCTGAGTCCTCAGACCAACAGCATCAGCAGTCATCTGAGAGCTTGGTTAAAATGTAGAATTAGGGTTTCACCCCAGACACACTAAATCTAGACTTACTGATTGCTTGATATATGTTTGATGATCCAGGAATAGATAGTCTCTGCAGTGCAAGAGAGCTTTTCCAGAGAAGCAGTTCTTAGTGACCAAAGCAAAATTTGATTGGTTTTTCACATGTTATAGTGTTTCTGAGTTCAGGTGAGAGCTCTGTTTTGCTGCATTTTGGCCTCTTACCCTGTGGTGTAAGACAGCAGTCACAATTGAGCAAACCAAATCAATCATGTCTTAGGGATGCTTTGCTGGCAACAGAATCCAAGGTTTTAAGTTAATGTTGACAAATTGGAGGGCTGGAGTGTCTGAACAAGTTGTCATTGTGGACATGTCCGTGGAAATAGACAATATTTTGCTCTGATTTCAAAAGGAGAAAAGAGATTTCAAAGAAGTATGGCTTGCAAGTTGAGAGGGTAGTGGAATATTTAGTCAAGGAAAGGTTTGTTACCATGTGTATGTCTCTAAGACCAGAAGCATCTTCTGTGGCTTAGAGAAATAAGAAAGTGATGAAGTCAGGTGGCAGGAGACTCACTGACTTTTTAGGCCTATGGCCAGGGTCCCGTGGTAGGAACCTAACCTGAAAACAGGGTGCACCCCTGGTTAGACAAGGAGACAAGACAGTTGTCAGAGAGTTCAGTGCTCCTGGAAAATCCCAAAGTCAATCAAAAGGTATTTTGAAAAATGTTTACTGTAGTTACGAAGTAGTTAGATTGCTTGAGGAGTGTGCTGCTGGAGCTGTTTAAAGTTTTGCCTTATTTTTGTAATAAATTTTATCTTGAAGTATAATGTTAAGTGTACAGATACACATAAGAAAAGGACACAAATTGTCAGTGCAGGCAGATGAATTTTGACAAGGTGGACACCTCCATGTAATCAGCACCTACATCAATAAACAACCTTACCCAGTGCCTCTCGGTCCTTCCCTGCCCCTCCAGGGTGACCACTGTTCCGACTTCTAACTAACAGTTTATCTGGTTTTGGGAGCTTTAGTAAATGGAGTCAGAAGCATGCAGTCTTTTGTGTCTTGGCTTCTCTTGCTCAGTATTAATGTTTGTGGGGGCATCCGTGTTATTGCATGTAGTTGTGGCTTGTTCATTTCCATGGCTGGTATGGTATCCCATTGTGTGAATATGCTCTAGTTCATTGATCCACTTAGTGTTGATGGACTTTTGGGTAATTTCCAGCATTTTTTTTTAAATTACTAAGAATGTAATAAATCTTTTTTTTTTATTACAAAGAACGTATATTACCATTAATGTTCTACTTACAAATGTCTTTTTGTGTTGGGTAGGAATAGAATCCTACATATAGGAATGGAGTTCCTGGTTTATAAGGTGTGCATATTTTCAGCTTTCATAGAGTGAGTCAAATAGTTTTCAAAAGTTGTACTAATTTACATTTCTGCCAGTTTCTGTATTAACTCCTTGTTAGAAAATTCCTGTTTTAATTCCTTATCAACTGATGATCAGAGGTGTTAGAGCTGCACTGTCTAGTGTGGTAGCCATTAGCCACATAGCTGGCAACTGAGCACTTAAAATATGGCTTGTCTGAATTGAGATAAACTGTAGGTATGAGATACACACACATTTCAGAAATTTAGTGCAAAAAGAATTTAAAATACCTCATTAATTTTTATATTGCTAGCACTGAAATGAGTATCTTTTTATGTGTCAGGTTAAATAACAGTATCATTAATTTAAGCTATTTCTTTTCACTTTTCAAGTTTGGCTGGCTAGAAAATTTTATTTTTTTATTATTTTTTTTAAATTAATTTTTATTTTTTTAGTTTGTTTTGCTTTACAATACTGTATTCGTTTTGCTACACATCGACATAAATCAGCCACGAGTGTACATGAACTCCCAATCCCGACCCCCACCTCCCCCCTCCCGTGGCTAGAAAATTTTAAATGGCTTACGTGGCTTACATTTTATTTCCACCGGATAGTGTTGTTCTTAGTGGGTTAGATGGAAGATAGATGTGGGGGATAGAATTTTCTGGTTCTCAAAAGGTTCATTATCATTCGCTGTCTATTAGAATAACAACTTTTCTGATAAACTTGAAGTTTGTTACGTTTCCATATATCTGCCATGTGTTATTGAAATCTTTGTATGTGGGAAGCCCTGGTTAGCCTAGTGATTATACTTTTTTGTTTGTTTGTTTGTTTGATACATGTATCTGTTTTGAAATGTTACCACAGTAGATTTAGTTACTATCATCACCTCATGTGGTTACACATTTTTTTTCCCTCTGTGATCTCTTTTGTAAGATCTCTCTTTCAAACACGTAACACAGTATTGTTGGCTATAGTCACTGTGTTGTATATATTACCTCTCCAGAACATGCTTACCTTTTTAATGGAAGTTTGTACCTCTGACCACCTTCACCCATCAGCCCCACCCCTATCTCCGTCTGGCACCCATCAAACTGGTTCTATTTCTATGAGTTTGGGTTTTTTGATTCCACACGTAAGATCATACTGTATTTGTCTTTCAGTGTCTGATGTATTTCATGTACATAATGCCCTCAAGGTCCATCATGTTACAGAGAGCAAGATTTTCTCCTCTGTTGTGGCTGAATAATGTATACCTGTGTGTATGATGGCTAATTCTTAGCTGATGATAATAAGAATATTTCAGATAGGTACAGATCATGCACAACTTAAAATTTTTATCGCTTGCTCGTCTTTTTCTTTGCCAAACAATAACTAGTTCCTCTTAATAGTGGACGCATAGTGCTCTAACTTGCAAGTGTGTCAGGAAAGGCGATATTTTAGGAATCTGAATATTACTAGGGCTTGTCGGACACCCTGCTTATGAACACCTGATCTGGAGTCAAAGATACCAGAGCAGTATGTACTGAGTCCTTCTTCCACTGCATGTGAGTTAGAAGTGCAGTACATGGTGCCACTCCTTAGTGAGAAGTCGTTCAACTTAAAAAAATAAAGGGGGCGACCCAGTTGATCATCTTAGTTGACATAGAAAAGGCATTTGACAAAATCCAACACCCTCTCATGATAAATCCAACACCCTCTCAACAGTGTTGTTTTGCAACAGCAAACTAGGACTAGAAGGAAACTTTCTCAACATGAAAATGATTTTTATAAAAAATCCATAGCTTACATTAATACTCAGTGGTGAAAGATATAAAGCTTTTTCTCTGTCATCAGGAACATGAGAAGGATGTCCACTTTCACCACTGTTGTTTAACATTGTGTGCTAGAAGTCCCATACACAACAATTAGATAAGAAATAGAAATAAAGGTGTCCAAATTGGAAAAGAAGCAAAACTATCTGTATGCACAAATGATGATCCTCCCATTTCATGGAAGATTCCCCGCCCCCCCCCCAAAAAAAAAAAAACTACTACTGCTAATAAACAAATTCAGCCAAGTTATAGAATACAAGATCAACATACAAAAATCAGTTGTGTTTTTATACACCAGCAATGAATGATCCCCAAAGGAAATTAAGAACTTAATTACATTTGTAATAGCATTCAGAAGAATAAAGTAGGAATAAATTGAACCAAGGGATATGAAAGACATATTCTGAAAACTAAAAACTATTCCTGGAATTAAAGATGACCTAAAGGGAAAGGCATCCTGTGTTCATGGATTGGAAGACTCAGTTCATTAAGATGGAATATTACCCAAAGCAGTCTGAACGTTGAATGCAGTCCCTATTGAAATTCCAACAGTGGGAATTCCCTGGCAGTCCAGCGGTCAGGGCTGCATCCCCTCTACTGCAGGGGGCACAGGTTTGATTTCTGGTCAGGGAAATAAGGTCCCCCAGGCTGAGCGGCAAACAAATTTCCAACAGTGTTTTGTTTTGCAGAAAGCTGATCCTCAGATTCATATGGAATTGCAAGGAGCCCCCAAAAGCCAAAACAGTTTTGAAAAACAAGCACCAAATGGGGAGACTCAGATGTCTCCATTTCAAAACTTACTGCAGAGCTAGAGAAGTTAAAATAGTTTGTAACTGAGAAGGATAGTGATGGGGTTTAGTCACTGAGTTGTACCCGACTGACTCTTTGTGATGCTGTGGACTGTAGCCTGCCAGGCTCCCCTGTCCATGAGATTTTCCAGGCAAGAATACTGGAGTGGGTTGCCATTTCCTCCTCCAGGGGATCTTCCCAACACAGAGATTTAACCCGCATCTCCTGCTTGGCAGCCCTGTTCTTTACCATTGAGGCACCTGAGAAGCCCACTGAGAAGGGTGGACATACAGAAATAGATAATCTCATCAAAATGAGCAAAAGGCTTGAATAGACATGTCTCTAAAGAAGATATACAAATGGCCGATATGGCTATGAAAAGGTGCTGAACGTCTTTAGTCATTAGGGAAATGCAAATCAAAACTAAAAGAAACCTCACATCCATTAGGATGGCAACTATCCAAAAATCAGAAAATAAGTGTTAGGAAGTATGTGGAGAGATTGGGACTCTTATACACTGTTGGTAGGAATGTAAAATAGTACACCTGCTGTGGAAAACACCTTGGCAGTTCCTCAAAAATTAAAAATAGTGGGAATCCCTGGTGGTCCGCAGGTTAGGACTCTCTGCTTCCACTGCAGGGGGTCCAGTTTCAATCCCTGATCAGAGAACTAAGATCCTGCAATGCAGCACCCCTCCAAAAAAAGAAAATTTAATAAACAATTAAAAATTGAAAACAGAATTACCATATTAAGCAGCAATTCCAGCTCAAGGTATATACTCAAAAGAATTAAAAGTGGGTCTTAAAGAACTGCTTATACACCCATGTTCATAGTGCTCATCAGTGGATGAGTAGATAAGCAATATGTGATCTATACAACAGAATATCATTCAGCCTTAAAAAGGAGGGAGTTTTTACAACATGCTACAATATGGGTAAACCTTGACTTTATGCTAAGTGGAGTAAGCCAGTCACAAAAACGCAGTTTGAAGGAGTGTAGTGATGAATGCACATAGTTAAGTTTTTTAAAAATTATTGAAAGTTTTCAAAAAATAAGCATGGTCTAAAATAATCATGTCCATCTTTTTAAAAGTTATCTTTTTATTTATCTATTTGGCTGTGTCGGGTCCTAATCGCAGCGTGTAGAATCTCGGTTGCAGCACACAGACTCTAGTTATGCTCAGGCTTAGTTGCTCCGTCACATATGGGACTAGTTCCCCAACCAGGGATCGAACCCGAATCCCCTGCAATGCACAACAGATTTCTAACCACTGGACCACCAGGAAAGTCCCTCAGTGTTCATCTTAAATATTTAATCTGCCTGGCCCATTTTATATTCTAGAATTTCCTGTACATTTGAAATTTTTATAATTAACCTTTAAAAGAAAAATAGGTAGCTGTGGTCTCTGGCTATCATGTTTGGGGGTGCCGTTGCTGTGGAAGACAGATCAGGTCCGTACTTTAACAAAGATGATAACTATTCAGGTGAGTCATTTTTGGTGAGGAAGAAATGCTCATGTTAGGAATTGCATATGTGCCTCTATGAGGCTAAACAGCTGTCAGAACATTGTTGGGTCCACCCTGTTGGATCAGAGACAAAAAAAAATCCTAAAGATGGGAGTATTTTACTACCTGCTGTCTATTCCTGCCTGTGTTCCTGCACCACAATGCCTCTGACATTTCATCCTTAGTCACTGGCAGTCAGAAAACAGCGTCCAAGCACTGTCTCAGATTTGAAGAATTTTGCTTTCCAGCTTTAGACTGAGATGTTGTCCAGCTCTCTCAGAACTCGGTCTTGTGGTTGGATTGCTGTTAGATGTTGTACACCATACAGATAAACTTAATAGCTTCAAGTCTAACCCCTTCTCCAGGGAAACATTTAAATTCTTCTGCCAAGAATAGTGCTGACAGGAAGATGTCTGTGTGGAAATGCAACATCATTGAATTGTAAGGTAAAATCCACTCTTCCCTTCTGCAGCAGGCTAAGAAAGTTCACACAGCATTCTTATTATTTCCAGAACTCACAATACATTATACGCACCAGAAATGCTAGCCAAAATGGCAGAACCTTTCACAAGGGCTCTGGATATGCTTGAAGTGGAAAAATCTGCTATTTTAGGTAAGAAGTCAAACTTTTTTTTTTCTTGAAGTTCAGCTTATCCCTAATGCAGCTTCATTGTGGCTTGTGTCCCTTTCTCCTCACCTGGCAGTACCTTGACCACCAGTTTGTTCAGAAACGCACAAATGGAATTCCTTCAAGCTCTCTGGAAACAAACACGTTCACTTCATTATCTTAACATGCAGAGAAGGTCTCCAGAAGCAAACACACGCCACATTAACCCCTCTTCTGCTTTAGCTACCAGCTGGTGGTACATATTAGAGCGTTTCGATTGTAAATAAATCATGGTTTTTTTGACCTGAAGGATATTAGCTTACTTTCCTGTATGGGGGACAGGGGGAAGGAGGAAAGTAATCAAACAATTAAGCTTAAATAGCTTTACAGTAAAATATTATATTTATTATTAAATTTTTAAAGGAATAGTTTCTAAGTCAAGTTTCTCAAGTTTTGCCTTTATCAGAACATTGCTTTAACTCGTATTTCCCATTAGCAAATAACTCTACAGTCATAATCATGATACGCGCTATATAGGAAAGTGACTGGGAGAGAGGGTTTATTGGAAGACCCAACCCAGCCGTGGAGAGGAGTCACAAGATTGCCTCTGAGTGGATACTTAGGATGCATAGGAACCAACCAGACTGGGGGCAAAAGGAGATGCTGGGCATTCTAAGCAGACAAGAGTGGCAGATGCCAGAATCCCAGGCATGAGGCAGAGAGCTCAATATATCCAAGGAGGAGGAGGCGACTCGTGTGGCTGGAGCACAGAGAGCAGGGTGGTCGGTTAGAAGTTGGAACTGGAGACAACAGAGTTGTCTAAACTGTGTGCTGATCTCTGAAAGTTCAGGCTGCCTCTCCATCACAGCCCCCCAGTGTTTCTTGCCCCGGCTGTCACCTCTGCCTGGGCCTGGCCATGGTTAAGCAATCTAATGTGCATGCCTCAGCCATGACTTAATGCCAAGAAGACTGTCGGTTTCCCTTTCCTGGGCCCATCTGTCTTGACCTAAATGATCCTGGGCCATTTCCTTTGGCACCACTACTTAAGTTCCCTGTTTCAGACATCAGTAAAGATAGAACATCCAAGAAATGTCTTACTATTAGTATAAAAAGTAGGTTTTGCTTCACCGCCTATTCCTCCTCCATCCCCCTTCCGTTATTCAAATTAAGCCAGGAATTCGTGCTGTAGAAATGTACGGACCACCAAAACATAGTAGAATGGGTAAACAGTTCCCTCTGGCGGCTGCCAACCAGAAGCAAGGCTGGAAACAACTGCCTCTGATTAGAAGTACAGATCTTCGACGGCAGCTCTTATACTGGGATAAATGGGCTTCATTTTGATCTGCTATACATCTTGGCCCTTTACATCAATTTTTGCTTGAAAAAGAGATTCTGTGACTTAAAAGGGAAGGGATACATTCCAAGTGCTTTATGGAAAGATCATTTGGGGCTGTCATTGTGTGCTTCGGTACAAGTTCCATCTGGAGAAACCCAGGCGAAGTTGGAGTCCTCAGACATGGACACTTCAATGGCTTTCACCTTTGCCTGCAAAGGCAGTGTAACAGTCTCTCCAGGGAAGCTATTGGCGCCTCCTGCTGGTAGAAGATTGGGTTAGCTGCTTTGCATTTATAGCGCCCCACTCCACCCCCAACTCCCCAAACCACCTCTGCTGCGGAGGGTGCTGGTAGGTTGAGAGCCCTCGGCAGTGGAGCAGCAGGTTCCTGACCCATCCTTGTCTGTAGGATTACCTCAGCCTCTCCTGGAACTGAATGACTCTCCTGTCTACAAAACAGTCTTGGAAAGAATGCAGCATTTCTTCTGCACCCTCTATGAAAACTGGTAAGGAATCCATGCTGCCTTTTCATGTTCTCCTAGACATGCCCTGTGTAGGAATGGCCTTGGGTTTTTATCTGATCCATCATTCTAGTGTACAGGTAATAGGAAGATGGAATTTGACTGATGATTCTAGTGTCAAATCAAAATGAACAGGCTGATTTCCTCCTTTTTCTTTTTTTTAAATTGTCACATGTGCCTTTAATCCTAGCCATGACTTGATATTGTAATGGCCACCTTGTCTATTTCCAGTGCACATAATGATGAGATCAGAGTAGAAGATACAGTGATGGGGATGCATGTTCTCAGACCCCTCACTACTCATAGCCCACTTTCCATGGGACACTAGAAGGTGGCGGCCATGTTTGGTGGCCTGGGGTCCCGGTTGTGGCATCTGGGGTGGGGGTAACTGGCTCTGCTGTCAACAAGTTTCCTTAAAAGTGGGGGGAGCTGGTATTTTCACTTCTGATAGAAGAGTAAGTCCACATCTTCAAAGGATACTGATTAAACTGCAGTTCTCTTAAGAAGGAAATACAATCAATTGCTTTTCTAGCTGAGAAGTCTTCTCGTAGACAAGAGATTCCCAGGGGAGTCAGGGATGGTGGTGACGGATCATGGATTTGATTTTGTCCATGATTTTCCCTTGCAGTTTCCATATCCTTGGGAAGGCAGGCCCTTCCATGCAGCAGGACTTCTACACCGTGGAGCACCTGGCCACCCAACTCCTCAGCTCTGCCTTCGTCAACTTGAACAATATTCCTGACTACCGACTCCGACCCATGCTTCATATCCTTTCGAAAGTCCCTGGAAAACCCCCAAAGGGCCAGAAGGTTAAGACAGGAACTGTTCACAGGCACTGAGGAGGCAGAGCGGAGCTGCGTGAAACAGATGGAGTCACTTCTATTCAGTAAACAGTAGCCACATTAAAAAGACAAGAAGATTGAAGTAAACAGCAAGGACAACCTGAAAGCAGTTCAGGAGGTCTTGAAAGCTCTTTCTCCTTAAAGATATCTTTACCCTCCCACTGCTTGGAAAGATGGAAGATGAAGCTCTTATGCCTTTTCTGTACTTTGTCGGGTGCCTCTCTTTGAAGACACACTCTCATATTGCATTCTCATTCGGATTCTTTGTTTTCACTTGGTGGTTTTGGGGAGTGTCTTTCTTCCCTGAAGTTACAGTATAAGGAAAGTGGTGAAGGAGAGCTTATTGTAGTTCCAGCCACACGGGAGCGGTGCTTTAGAACAGCAGAGTGTGCGCTCGTATGCTAAGGCTCCTTAACCTGCCTCGGCATGGGTCTTTGTGAAGCCTCTGGTGCTCTTCTGTCCCCCGGAGCACTATGAAGCCCTGGTGTCTCCCATCCTCGGACCTCTTTTCACCTACCTCCACGTGGTAAGAGATAGTCAGGAAAGGGTAGCACAGAGACCTCTTAGAGTGGGTGACCTCTTGTGAGTCTCACAAGAGCTCCCAGAAGTGTTGTCTCCTCGCCCTGCCAGGACAGCTGCACATCCACCCCACCCTACCCCACACCCCCACCCTGCACTGGATAGAGAAGCTCACCCAAGAACTAGACTGGTTCCATTGCCCACCAAGCAGACTCGGGTTCTGCTCCTGTCCTCCTGTTAGCTGAGGAGAGGTGGTCAGCAGCGTGCTCCTCTGGAGTTCTATTTCCCCGACTCTGGAATTAAGCAGGGAGACCAGCTGGGCAGAGAATTAGGTGTGTCCAAAAAAGACTCAGGAATTCAAAAATGCTCTTGATCCTTGCCAAGCAAAGAAATGTTTGATATGCTGCCCTTCACTCGGGTTTGGGAGAGGATGCTCTTCCGTTGCTGAGTCATGTCTAACACTCTTCAACCCTATGGACTATAGCCCGCCAGGCTCCTTGTCCGTGGGATTTTCCAGGCAAGAACATTGGAGTGGGCTGCCATTTCCTTCTCCAGGGGATCTTCCCAGACCAGGGATCAAATCCGTGTTTCCTGCATTGTCAGGTGGATTCTTTACCACTGAGCCACCTTGGGAGAGGTTACAGAAACCATATCTGGTTTTTTAACCTTGTGGGATTTCCTAAGGCTCTGCAGTTGTTACCTGGACTCATCCTCAGCTAATTCTAACCACAAAGTGGCCCTTAGATATTATCTTTTCCAGCCTTGCCCCCAGTGTAGCACTTATTTCTGTTTTGTTTTCCCAGAGGCTTTCCCAAAAATGGCAAGTCATCAACCAGAGGAGCCTGCTTTGGTAAGGGAGTATCTCTTCTCCTTGATGGATGAGCTGGCAGCCAGGTTTGGGGTGAGAGAAGGCAGCCATGGGGTAGGAAGGATTCTATCATCCCAGGTCTAGAAGAGTACTGGGTTATAGTCATGCTCAGCCTAAATGGTAGAAGGAAGGATTCTACCATCCCAGGGCTAGAATAGTGGGTTATAGTTATGCTCAGCCGAAATGGTAGATGGCCTTTCTGTGACAGGCAGACTCGGCTCAAGCTTTCATTGGGGTACCTTCAGCTGCCTTAGGTGAATGCTGAGACATTCTTACCACTTAGGATTTTGATCTAGTCCCCTTGAGCCAACTGGATAGTCACAAGTATTACAATAATGCCCCTCAGGGATCACTGCTACAGCATACAGGGTTTTTGCAGCTGTGGAGAGCAGAGGTCGCCCTTTGTTACGGGGCCTGGGCTTCGCATTGCAGGGGCTTCTCTTGTGGAGCGTGGGCTCTAGGGTGCAGGCTCAGCAGTTGTGACACACGGGCTTAGTTTCCCTGTGGCGCCTGGGCTCTTCCCGGACCAGGGGGTGGACCCGTGTCCCCTGGGTTGGCAGGTGGATTCTTCCCCACTGGAAGTCCACTGCTGCCCGTTCCTAACGTCCGAGTGGAACGTAGACCAGGGAAGTCAGGAGAAGGAAGTGGGCACGAGGGCCTGGCTAGGGTCACCGCTGCTTTTGCATTCCCATGAGACTCGGTCCCTGATTTCCTGCAGTGGAGAAGATGAGACAACAGATGAAAACCCAGAGTCTCAAGAGATGCTGGAGGAACAACTGGTGAGGATGTTAACTCGAGAAGTCATGGACCTGATCAGTAAGTGGCATGGGAACCAGGGGTAGAAGACAAGCCTTTTTCTGGAAAAACAGCTGGTCACTCACCTAACATGTTTGCAGCAACACTGACAGACTGATAAGAAATAATGAACTAAATAGAAACTAGGTAGCCCTTACGTCAACTTAAAGACACATTATGAATTGTGAACTGAATTGTCGTTGTTCATACTAAGGCCAGTACATGAAGAAATGGTTCAAATAGCAGGAGGAATTTGGATTAATGGTAGGAGTAACTTCCTAGCTTTGTCAAACGGGGAAACTTAAAATTCTTGGACATGCAGGTGGTTATAGTTCTTTTTTATTTTTTGATTAGTTCATTTGTTTGACATCCAAAGTAGACCAGTTATACCTATGAGACTTCCACTCCCAGTCAGTTACTCTTAGGTCATTCTGTAATTTCCCTCCAGTTGATTGAACTTGAAGAAGGACCAGAACACGGTCTGGTCAAGTGCTTTGGTTTCTGTTGGTGAGGCCGACTTTGTACCTGGACGGTCCTCTACCTTCCCCTGTCCTCGCTTCCCCAGAGACGGTTTGGGATCCACTGGCCTGAGATGGCTGTTGTCTGGTGATAATCAGTCCAGTAACCCTGCTTTCTTGCTTTAGCTGTGTGCTGTGTTTCAAAGAAAGGTGCTGACCACAGTACTGCTCCTCCTGCAGATGGAGATGGTAAGTAGGGCTATTGCAGCCCTTGGAGGTCAGCCTTTAAGCTCCTACTCCTAAACACTGTTACTTCTGTAACCAGGTCAGTTCCCATAGAAAACATGTCCCTAGCAGGCTGGTGTGGAGGAGACTTTATACACATACATGTAGCTTTCCCCCATACTGGCCCCCTGGCTGTTTCTCCAAGAGTCTCTGCACCAAGAGCTTCTGTACTTGGTGATCCCCTCTATCCAGATTCTGGATCAATCTATCCAGAATGATTGTTCTCCCAGCTATATGGTGGACCATCCCAAGATATTGTTGCTTTGATTCAGGTCTCTGCTCAGATGTCACTTCTGAGAGGTGTCTTTTATGACTGTCTTATCAAAAACAGCAGCGCCAGCCTCTGGTCTCCTCCTCTGCTTTGTCTTCGCAGCACTGATCACTGCCTGACATCATGTTTTACTTATATTTTATCAATTACTTCTCTCCCTCACTAGAACTTAACTCTCAAACAAGGAAGGGATTTTGTCCTATTTCTGTTATATCCCCAGTAAGTAAATCAGTATCTGCTACAGTGGGTGCTCAGATACTGGTTCAATGATAAAAGAGCCTCAGCATTTGTGGCTTTTTAAGTAACTGTCCAGAAAAAATTGTTCTGCAAGTGTACAGTTAGGTGCATCCCTAGATCTGCATGGGCCAGGGCTTCTACGCCCTCTCATGAGCCTAAGGGGATGTCCCAGTACCTAGAACCACCAGTCAGCCCAGGATCCTCACTCCGCTTTATTCCAGGCTTTTGTCAGAAAGGACAGCCTCTGTTCTGAAAGGATGAACCTTAACATTCCGCTCTCTACTTACAGATGAAGAGATGATGGCCACAGAGGTAGCCCCCTCGGCCATGGCGGAACTTACAGACCTGGGGAAATGCCTGATGAAGCATGAGGTGGGTGGAGGGGCAGTTGAGGCTCTCTCCTTGCCCTGCTGGGGAGCCCGCATCCACTTTACTCACTTTCTGGTACCACCAGGAGGGTATTTTAGTAATATTTCTTCATATGGGAAAGGCACAAGGCCCCGGCGTTGCCATGCTGGCGTGGGTCAAGGCTCAGATAAACACCCAGGCACATCGCCACCAGGCCCCTGTGTTCAGCTTCCCCGAGCCTGGGTTCTGTCTCCTTCCTGCACAGGTTTTCTTTTCTATACTGATTGGTTCCTGCTTTTGATGCCTGATAGACATAGCAGAAATAAACTCACATCTGTTCAGTAGCTGCTTTTATCATTTTCCTGCTTACCTATTGAAACACTAGCTCCTGATGCACAACACAGAGAACACTGTGCTTGAGTTCTTATTGTATTCCTTCATCCTTTTCCCTTAGGATGTTTGTACAGCACTGTTAATTACGGCCTTCAACTCCCTGGCCTGGAAGGACACTCTGTCCTGCCAGAGGACAACCACACAGCTCTGCTGGCCTCTCCTCAAACAAGTATGGTTCCTCATCCCTCCTTCTCACCTCTAATGAAACGTTGGGGTCATGTGGATTGAATCAGCTGGACGAACCGGGGTGCTGGGGCCTTCAGAGTCCCCCTTCGCCCTGAGCACAGCTGTCTCCCCAGGTGCTGTCAGGGACACTGCTCGCAGATGCTGTCACATGGCTGTTCACCAGTGTGCTGAAGGGCTTACAGACACATGGGCAGCACGACGGCTGCATGGCTTCCCTGGTCCACCTGGCCTTCCAGATCTATGAGGCGCTGGTGAGTGGAGCAGCCTTCAGGCAGGATGGCTGCAGCTCGACCCCTCACAGGCCGCTTCCAGTCACTTGGGCCTTAAATTCAATGCAGGCAGTTGCCAAGTTGTTAGTGCTGCCCCTGAGACGTGGGTGTGGCAGGGCCCAGACCCATGCCATTGAGTGGGTTTATCCCTACTTCTCAGCGGCCCCGGTACCTGGAGATAAGAGCTGTGATGGAGCAGATTCCGGAAATTCAGAAGGACTGTCTGGACCAGTTTGACTGCAAGCTGTTGAATCCCTCTCTGCAGAAAGTGGCTGACAAGCGCCGGAAGGACCAATTCAAGCGCCTCATTGCTGGGTGCATTGGGGTAGGTCTCACGTTTTTCTTCAGTGCTCCCAACCACCTTTGCCGTCACCTCAGAAACCAGCTGTGGTCATGCCCATTACGGTAAGATAATCCTTAAAGTAACCCATTACTCGAGCCCCAGCATTAGTTCTTTCTCTTTGTCTTCCACAGAACCCCTGGGCGAGCAATTCCGGAAAGAAGTTCACATTAAGAATCTTCCCTCACTTTTCAAAAAACCAAAGCCAATGCCGGAGACAGATGCGCTGGACGAGGAGGGCGGCCTAGCCACCATCTTTGAACCCTAAATCAAGCTGTTGCGCATCCTTCCTCGACCTTTATTGTCATCTCTTCTTCCCCTGTGTAGCTGACCTCTAGGCCCCTCTCCACTGCCACCTCACTTTCCACCGTCGTCAGCCTGGAGAGAGATCCAGGGCTGGAGCTGGAGAGAGCGGGCCCTGTTTAGGGCTGGAAGTCATTGTGCTCAAGTATCAAGAGAGGAAGTCAGGGCTTACACCATTCTGTCTAGATTTCCCAGGTATCTCCCATCCTCTTTGGAGTTTTGCCTTTTCCCAGAGAGAAAAGCTAGAGCAGAGCGGCCCTTCTCCCCAAGCCCTTCCGTCCCCAGGCAGCCATACACCTGTGCAGAGTGGTAACTAGGGGCACTACACCCAGTGCTGCGACCAGCCAGGCTTGCAGCAAGGGCTCAGCCCTGAACTACTTGTGCCAGAGTTTCTCCTGGGTTGTTGCGAGTTCCACTGAGCCCCCTTGCTGCTGGGCTAAGAACCTGCCCCATTCTCCAGGGGCGAATCTGGATCAGGTGCTGAACTGAATCTGGCCAGTTCCCACTTTGTTTTGAGCAAGAATCTGGTCACCTGAGGAGATCCATGGTATGAGCCACTGCTAAGCTCTGGGTACAGTATCAAACATCCGTCCCTTCAGGGGCCAGGGCTGGGCCGGGGTCTGTAGTGCTCTAACATCCCTTAGAGCTCACATGTTTTGTCCCGCCACGAATCCTCAGTGTTGTTTCCCCAGCCCCCAGGGTCCACTCAGACACAAGAGCCACAGTACCCTATCTAGTGTCATGTGATGTCACTGGCATTCAAGGATAAATCCAGACCAACTAGGCTATATCTGTGACAAGCAGCTAGCCACTGGTCTCTTTTCCTAGGACTAGCTGAGTCCAGGTGCCTTCCAAATCTCATGGTCTTTTTTGGGTCCTGGTCACTTCCCTCATGGGCCATTTGCAGAAGAAAAAAACATGCCTTCCCATCAGAGCCTATATTGTGAGTCTCCAGTCTGTTCTAGACATCACTGGATGGCCCTATAAGCAGAGGGGACATGGGTGTGGGGATTAAGTTAATCTCCACAGGGTTCATGTGCTCCCCACAGAGGCCTGGCATCAGTCCATTCCACTGACCAGGCTTTTCAGTGAGAGCAAGTGAGAGTGCATGGACTGAAGCTGCAGCTTAGCTGGTGTGGCCCCAGGTCAGGCAGGGGCAGGAAGAGGTGAAGCTGGAAAAGCCTTGGGAGTCCATGTAGCACCCTCTGTGGCACAGGCTGGATCCATCCCCTCTTCCTGGGTGGTGCTTTGGGCTTCCTGTCCACTGTGAAGGCCATCTCCGCATGTTTCCCTCCAGATTTATCAGCTGCCTACTCTTCTCTGGTGGGGCTGTGGAGGGTATAGTTGTATTTATTGTGTTGTAATATTTTTAACATCCAGTGACTTCATGCTAGAAGTTTTCTATTGTTATATAACCTTTTTGTAGAAACATTTAACTGAAGCACATCTGCATGTCAGTAAAAATCTCAGTTTCATACAGAAAGGGCCCCATCTACCTTTTTCAAACCAGTGACACACTCCAGAGTTGCTGTTCCTCACGGGCATCTTGCCAAGGGGGCTGGACAGGAGGAACTGACTAGGAGACCTGCTCCACCTGGCCCTCCCTCTGAACTAAGATAGCACGCCAGCCGGAGGATTTCTCTCCACAACACGTAGACCAGGTAGTCCTTGCATCCTCTCAAGTGTCACCACTGGTGGCCGCTGGACCTAACCCAGAGGGGCTGTCCAAAGAGCACTGTTCTTCCTGCCTGTGTCTCGATGGCACTGTGACTTGACTGCCATGGAACACCCTCTCCTCTCAGGAACATCCTCGTATCCAGGAAATAGGTGAGCAGCACATGCTGTTTTCCTGTGGTCTGCTTGTGCCCCCAATCTGGATTCTAGGGCTTTAGAGGTACTTGGCCCAGACCTGCAGTCATGTCTGAGCCCAAAATTCCTAACTGCTAAATAATGCCAAATCTCTTCTGAGGTGGGGCCCCATGTTTCTGGATGGAAACTGAAGAAATGGTCTCCAAGAAAAGGATTTTTGTCTGGATGTGAATTTATTTACACCAAGGCCTTACAAAGGCATCACATTTTGTGGCACATTTAACAAAATGTATTGACTGAAAATAAAGCTGGAATTGTCCCCAGAAAACCCAGGCCCCCTAGTCTCTCTGCGCTCTCAGTAGCAGTCCTGCGGGGGCAAGGCAGAACCTGAAGTCTTCAGCTTGCCTCAGGAATATCCGATCCCGGCCATACCATCCAGCGTGGCCTTAGTCCATCTGAACTGCATCCAGTTCGTCCAGGAACCGCTGACACTTCCCCATCAGTACCTTGATGGCTTCGCTCACCAGCACATCTGGTGGCAACACCCCTGTGGACTCAACAGAAACTGGGGACCAGAGAGAAACGTGCCTTACACATACTGCTAGATTCCACATCCGACCTCTAGCAAACTGCAGCACCAAACCACCACCACCGCCCCACCCTCAACTCGAAACTCACAGATATAATGGTCTCGAACACGCGCAAGCCGTACAACCTTCTTGAGCTTCTCATTTCGGAAGACTTCCCTGCTAAAGGTATCCAGCCGAGGATTGGCAACTCTGGCCACCTTTTTACCTAATGAAAACAAACCGTATTATAAATACATGAGCCCACAGCTTGAATTTCTCTCTGCTGTCTTCAAAGGAAATATGCCTTAGGGTCGGGCTTACGCAGCATCCCAAATCCCATACCTTGGATTTCCTGCACCTCAATAACACCAGGTGAGAAGCAGCGGCTCAGCTCTTCTGCCGCCTCCCCTTCCACAGGCTCCAGCAGGGTGATGTCTGGCAGGAGCCTGTAACTGGCTGTTGCCACAGGTGAAAACTTGGCATGATCTTTGCCTGGAGGAAAAAGGGCACTCAGAGCCTGGAGGAGACCCTTCACATTCCCTAAGCTACTGACTGAAGGGCCAGTGGCTTTCTGCCTGTTGGGAGCATCTCAGCCGAGTTCCCCGGTCATGTCTCACTGACAGTGTAGTCAAAAGGTCTCACCGATGCCCTTGACGCAGTGCATGAGCAGGTCAATCTCCTGGCCAGGCCGCAGCTGCGCAATGAGGATGTCGTCATGCACTGGGCGGATGGTGCCCTCCGGGAAGAGGTCGGCCTGGTTCCCCAGGGGCACCCACGTCATGTGCCTGGTGTACACTGCAGGGGGAGCACATCACACCTTAGTCCCTGAAACGCCCCCACCAGGGAGTGAGCCCCCCTCCTCCCGCAGCCCCCAGCGCACACCTCTGTGGTTGACATAGAGCTCATTGGGGTCAGAGGAGTCTTTAGCAGCATGGGGGTTCCGCGTGCACCTGACCTGCAGCCGGAACTGCAGGGTGTCGATCTCTGTGCCGCCTTCGTCTCCTGCACAAAGGGGGAAGGTGGGGCACTCACAGCGCTGATGGAGACATCAGCGCCGGGCACCACACAGCCCGCCTGGCACATTTCTCTCATTCTCTTGGCAAACACAGGAAGGGTGAGGGTAAGTGTTCTCACAAAGAGCACAGATGCACCCCAAGATTGGTAATGGGCCCAGGGTCCCAAGGTAGATAATAGAGGATTCAAACACAGGCAGGCTGATTCCAGGATCCCTTTCAGAGGAGCACGGCCCCACTTTTCCCCAAATGTTTTCTCAAACCCTCACCTTGGTTCCGATATTCAAAAAGACGGGGGTCGGCATGAATAGGGATGAGGCCCAGGCGGTGGGCGAGGATCTCATCCTGGACGATGGACGTGTTGTTGTACACCAGGACCTTCTCCACAGCCATGGTCGGCACCTGCCCAAGGAGAGAGACGCTGCAGTGCCCCCATCAACTCCCCCGTGTCCGGATACAGGGAGACAGAGACCTCATCCTAGGATACTTGATGAAAAGTTTACAAAGAATGAGCAGGAAGAACGCTCAGCACACTGCAAGAACACTGCTTGAGACAATCCCCCAAGTGAGGTCCCCCCCACAACCCCACCTTTGCCACTGTGCCCACTGATACCTCAGCTAACAGAATGCGCCGAAACGCATTGGCAATGGCTGCGTCGATTCCCACCATGTCAAACTCCAATGAGTTTTCATCCATGTGTACCACATCCACACGGAAATTCTAAAGGGATAGGAAAAACACTAAATGAAGCCTGTTCCTATGTATGCAATACCTCCCTCCACCTGACATTCCCCTCAAAAACCTCCCTTTGCCCAGATGTCCCTCATTAGACCTTACTTTCTCCCCCAATGCTTCATTTGATTTTGGAAAAGCCTTCATTTTTATCTTCCATTCATTTAAAACCCTCTACAGGGACTTCCCTGGTGGTCCAGTGGTTAATGCAGGAGAGACACAGGTTCAATCCCTGGTCCAGGAAGATCCCAGGCACCATGGAGCAACTAAGCCCATGAACCACAACTCCTGAGCCAGCACTCTAAAGCCCATGCTCCACAGGAAGAGAAGCCCCTGCAATAAGAAGCCCACTCACTGCAACTAGAGAAAGCCCAAGCACAACCAGAAATAAAATTTTCTTACAGATTCCTTAAAAAGTGAAAAAAACCTTCTGCAATATGGCTTCCAGCCACATTCACAGAGGCTATGTTACTAAGAACAGGCTCACATACTGCTCACCCAGTTGACACTACTCAACTTTTATCTTACTATACACCTCTGCTACACCTGGCATTGTTGAGAGAAGCCTGTTTCCAAACTCAGCTGTCTTGATTTCAGAGCGTCAATCTCCTCCTTCACTTCTGATCAATCCTTCTAAATCCACAGTCTTCAACCTACTATATAAATGTTACTGTTTCCCAAGTTTTTGTCTCTCTCCAGCGTGACCTCACAGAGAAGGCAATGGCACCCCACTCCAGTACTCTTGCCTAGAAAATTCCATGGACAGAGGAGCCTGGTGGGCTGCAGTCCATGGGGTCGCTAAGAGTCGGACACGACTGACAACTTCACTTTCACTTTCATGCACTGGAGAAGGAAATGGCAACCCACTCCAATGTTCTTGCCTGGAGAATCCCAGAGACGGAGGAGCCTGGTGGGCTGCCGTCTATTGGGTCACACAGAGTTGGACACGACTGAAGTGACTTAGCAGCAGCAGCAGGGTAACCTCAACCCTACTCATGATTTCAGCAATCAGTATGAACAACTCTTTTTTTTATATATACACACACACACATAATCAGTTTGCTGGACTTCACTCACAAGAAACTGAATGCCTCAACATTCCCCTTCCCTAGACTGATTTCTCATCGCTAAATGACCGCCACCCATCAGAGCAGTAACTTTACACTCCCCCCAACAGCCCACATCCAAGCTGCCACCAAATTTACCTTTCGTCTCCCCTGTGCTCTATTTCATCATCACAGTCTTCACTTCTGCCTTCAGCCTCAACTTCCCTATGCAACTGTCACAAATTGTGCACACCCCACAGGACAAGCCTCAAATCCTCTCTTTACCTCTAAGCTTGCAGATATGATCCTACTTGCTTAAGAACTCTTCCAGAGCTCCCTATCACCTCTGGTGCCTAAAATGCACTTCAATCTTGCCTACCACTGAGCTGCTTGGACACTCCTCAGCCTCTGCTCCTTGCTCAAGGCTGAACTTAGATGTCACCTCCTTCAGGAAATCTTCCATACCTCTGCTCCCCATTCCCATTCTGGATTAAGTGTCTGTGTGGGATACCCCGCACCCAAATCCCGACCTCCACCCCACCCCCATCATCCTTGCTTTCAGCTGCTGTTGCCACATTACACTGGAGTCATTTGTTTACGATGGCCTCATCATACACAAACATTAGGCAAAAGGCAAAGCCACTTCTCCTTGTTTTGCACTGAATGAGATGATGATGCATGGAGAAATGGCATCAGGTACAGGAATTACACCTTGATTAAACTTTGTGACACCTGTATAGGAAACCCTGACTAGTAGCCCGACAGAGCTTGGCCAAGCATGTGCAATAAAGGTTCATACAACCTTCCACACCTGGTGCTTCACTCTAAGGGAAAACTAAGGAGGGAAAAGGCTCTTAGTGTGGGGGCTTTAGGAGACAGATGCACAAGAGAAGCTGTCATAACCAAGTGCAATCGAGATCCCACCCAACTTCCCAATAATAAATAGACCGTCCCTAATCAAAGAAGTCAAGTGGGCCTTAGGAAGCATTACTATGAACAAGGCTAGTGGAGGTGATGGAATTCCAGTTGAACTATTTAAAATCCTAAAAGATGATGCTGTTAAAGTGAAGCACTCAATATGCCAGCAAATTTGGAAAACTAAGCAGGGACTGTTAAGACTGGAAAAGGTCAGTTTTCATTCTAATCCCAAAGACGAGCAATGCCAAAGAATGTCCAAACTACTGCACAACTGCAGTCGTTTCACATGCTAGCAAAATTATGCTCAAAATTCCCCAAGCTAGGCTTCAATGGTATGTGAACCAAGAACTTCCAGATGTTCAAGCTAGATTTAAAAAAGGCAGAGGAACTAGAGATCAAATTGCCAACATCCTCTGGATCATAGAAAAAGCAAGAGAAGTCCAGAAAAACATTTACTTCTGCTTCAGTGACTAAGCTAAAGCCTTTGACTGTGTGGATCACAATTGTGGAAAATTAAAGAGATGAGAATACCAGATCACATTGCCTGCCTCCTGAAAAACCTGTATGCAGATCAAGAAGCAACAGTCAGAACTGGAGATGGAACAATGGACTGGTTCAAAATTGGGGAAGAGTATGTCAAGGCTCAAGGAAGTGTATTGTCACTCTGCTTATTTAACTTATATGCAGAGCACTGGATGAAGCACAAGCTGCAGTCAAGATTGCCAGGAGAAATATCAATAACCTCAGATATGTAGGTGACACGATCCTAAGGGCAGAACCCGAAAGGAACTGAAGAGCCTCTTGATGAAAGTGAAAGAGAAGAGTGAAAAAGCTGACTTAAAACTCAACATTCAAAAAACTAAGATCATGGCATCTGAACCCATCATTTCATAACAAACAATGGGGAAAAAATGGAAACAGCGACAGACTTCATTTTCTTGGGCTCCAAAGTTACTGCAGACGGTGACTGCAGCCTTGAAAGACACTTGCTCCTTGGAAGAAAAGCTATGACAAAGCTAGACAGCACATTAAAAAGCAGAGACATCACTTTGCTGACAAAGGTCCATATAGTCACAGCTATGGTTTCCCAGTAGTCGTGCACGGATATGAGAGAAGGTTGAGTGCCAAAGAATTGATGCCTTCAAATTGTGGTGCTGGAGAAGACTCTTGAGAGTTCCTTAGACAACAAGGAGATCAAACGATCAAACCAGTCAATCCTAAAAGAAATAAACCCTGAATATTCATTGAAGGACTGAGGCTGAAGCTCCAATACTTTGGCCACGTAATGCCAAGAGCTGACTCACTGCAAACGACTGATGCTGGGAAAGATTGAAGGCAAGAAGAGAAGCGGGTGACAAAGGATAAGATGGTTGGATGGTATCACTGACTCAATGGACATGAGTTTGAGCAAACTCCAGGAGATACTGAATGACAGGGAAGCTTGGCGTGCTGCATTCCCTGGGGTCACAAAGAGTCAGACTCAATTGAGCAACTGAACAAAAACAACAAAGAAACCTGCACCCATTCAAAGAATTAAAATAGAGGAGGAGGGCTAGAAAGACCCTCAGGTGGGCTCCTCACTCGTGTGGACACCCGTATTCTTCTGTGAGTGCCTACTTTCCCTTCTCCTTAATAAATTGCTTCTTTGTTCTCTCTACACCTCAGTTTCTCTGTGTGACTTTTTTTTTGCACTCCCTGTCCAAATTCTTTTGGACTCCAGTTGAAGAATTTACTATCAGCCCCCTGTTTGCCCTCCAGAAACGGAAGAAACAGCAGAAACAGAGAAAACAGTCTTTATCTCTTGTAAACATCTTGAAGAAATAATTACAGCAAGGGCAAAGCAAGGCAAAATCCCTCGTCTGAGTAAGGATTAAGGGATCTCCGCTTCCCCCTTTTTAGGATAAGGAAGATACATCACAAGTCAGAAAGGCTACTTGGGGTCAAAAGTCAGAGGATAATTCAGGCCATAATGAGTCTTGCTCTTCCCAGAAGCCTTCACTTCCAGATGCATCTCGGCTAAGAGGTGAGTGTGCACCCAATGGGAGGATCCTCCCGTGTGCCCTTCTACACGTACTTTCCTTTTCAATAAACTTCGTACTTTACCCTATACCTTCTGCCTCCTCGCCTGAATTCGTTCTTGACTAGCCAGACAAGGACTAGGGACTCTAGCCCTAACTGCTGGCTCCTGTGGTCGTGGTTAGGACTACCGGTAGGGGAAACTAAGACCCTGCTTCCAGCCACCGCCCTCTGCTGCTTGCTGCAAGCTGCCCTTTTCTGCTGCGCCTTGGAAATTACAAGGACAGCTTCTAAGGCACAGGTTGCTCATATCACAAAGGCCGATCCCATAGTTCCAGTTCCACCTACCTCCTCAAAGCGGTCCTGGTCCCAGGCATCATCGTAGCCGCAATAGTTACCGGGAAAGTCAGTGGTATGAACCTAGAGCAAAAAGAGACGAGAATGTACGCGAAGGGGCAGCGAGGCCAAGCTCGTCCCCACTGTGACGCCAACTCATCCCTGATTCACTCTGCTCCAGAGCTGAAGGCCACAAGACTTACATTGCGAACCCCGAACTCCCCTAGAACCACGCGGGTCCTCATTTCCTCCACAGCCTGGGCCGCCGCCATCTTCAACTCCTCCACGTGACCAGAGTACCTAACTGATGCGTGCGCACTAGTCGTCCGCCTCCGTTTCCGTAGCAACGCACCACCTCCTAGAATCTTAAATATCGCGAGACTGTGCCTTGCCTCCGTCCACGTCCCCAGCTACCGGAAGTCAGTTTGAGCCAAACATCCGGGTTTCTCTTTTTTTGCCTTCCGACCCATCGTACCTTTCTTTCTTGTCCCTAGACCTGTCCCTTTCTCAGGCCCACGTCTCTCCCACTCCTCCTCCGCGCGCGGGATAAGCGCGGGCTTCAGCGACGGGAGCCCTCGAGGGACATGGCAATCCGGCGGCGCCGGCTGGCGGCGCCCGAAACGGGGCCGGCCCGGAATGGGGAGGGTTCGAAGAAAACATGCAGGTAATGGCCCCACGGCTCCGGCTGCCCGCAGCCCCAGGGCCGGCAGCCGTCCTGAAGTGTCGTGGGGATTCTCCCTCAGAGCCTAGAAGTCTGGTCCATTTGCAACACTTTTTCTCTTCTTTGAGTCTTCGTGCACAAGAAAGGCAGTGGGACTACTGCTGATCTTAAAGGTCCAGACTGGTACTCCAGCCGGGGGCCTTAGGTATCTGGGCCCAATTGCTCTTGCTTTCCACAAGTTAAAGAAAGTCAGTCGGAGTCAGGCATGGCGGGAGGCGGGAGTGGGCTTGGGGGTGGATGGGATTCACTAGCCAAAACCACACTTTGTGCGCATAGCCTTGTTTTGGGGTTGGGAGAGATGAAGGAAATGGGCACTTTGCAGCCCTTTGGGGCCTTGGTAGGGAAGGTAGGAAAAAGCTGTGTATGGAAGACAGGGACTAGGTTCCCCAGACTAGAACAGAGAACCAAACAAGCAGGGGTTCTGAGAGCAAATGAGGGGAAGAGAGTGAGTGGCATCATCTGTGGTGATTTCAAGTCCTGTCCCCTAGCCCCAAACCTTGTGGTGAACAGAGAAGGACTCAACTGGATGAAGCAGAAAGGTCCTGCACTCTAGGACCTGTTGTCTTCACAGGGTGGGGGCTCAGCAGTGATTGACATGGAGAACATGGACGATACTTCAGGCTCCAGCTTCGAGGATATGGGTGAGCTGCATCAGCGCCTGCGTGAGGAAGAAGTGGATGCTGATGCAGCTGCTGCTGAAGAAGAGGATGGGGAGTTCCTGGGGATGAAGGGCTTTAAGGGACAGCTGAGCCGGCAGGTGGCTGATCAGGTAAGCACAATTGGCTCCCTGACAGCTGGAAAAGTATACACAGGAGACCTCTGGTTCTGGAGTTGGTGAAGTCCACCCCAGGTTGTCCAGGTCAAACCATGTTGAAATCAGATAAAAAATAAGAACAGAGCATAGAGCCAAGAGTTTGACAGCACCCTTCCACCCCACCCATCTTCCTTGCTGTAGATGTGGCAGGCAGGGAAGAGACAAGCCTCCAGAGCCTTCAGCTTGTATGCCAACATCGACATCCTGAGACCCTACTTTGATGTGGAGCCAGCCCAGGTGCGAAGCAGGTGAGGCTCCTCCTCCTGACAGAATGCCCTCCTAACACCTAGTCCTTCATCCAAACTACAACCGGACATCAAACCCTTAGACTCCCCTCGTCATGACCCAGCCACACCATACCTCTTGTCATAGAACAGGGCGTGGTGATAACACACTGCCTTCCTCCTCCTCTCCATCTAATAAACTGTTCATCTTCCCTCAAAGCTCGGCTCAAATGTCACTTCCTTTGCTCCCCATACCCGCGTAGTCCTTTCCTCATGCTCCAGTAGGGCTCTGCACTTCTAACAGGTAACATTTCAGCAGTGCTGTACTTCCTTATTCCTGAGTCTCTCTTTCCAAAGACTTCCTCAGCAGCAGGCTCTGTTTTGTTTACTTTTTAATTCTCAGGACCAGAACAGCCTCTGAATCTGAATATCAGCACATAGTTGTTGAATAACTTCAAGAACTGAATTTAATCTTGGCTTGGTTCTTTGTTCATCCTTTAATTCAACTAGTGCTTATCAAATACCCACTACCACTTAGCAAGTATTTACTAAGCTTTGGCTGTGCATCAGGCGCTGTAGTAGTTGTGTCTGGGAGCCTTAGATATAAGATGGGATGCCTAACTCAAGGGCAGCCCTCAAGCACTCATTTGCCATGAAAGGACACACCCAGGAGGGACCTCTGACCCAGGGTTGGCTGGAGGGTTGGACAGGGCAGCTTTCTCAGAAGTAAAATCCAGTCAAGATCTAAGGTACTACTAGGAGCTACTCACTGAAGAAGTGGAGAAGGTTTTGGTACTTCTGTTTGTCTTGCCTGGAATTTTAATACCACTTCAAATATATTTCTCAAGAAAATGCTCAGTGGTATCTGAAGGGATGTAAGTAGGAAGAGGCCGGGGGCACCCTGATTCTCGCAACTTTCCTTCTAAACATTTCCCAGAGGTTTATCTTTACATCTCTGCTGAGGTTTGCATGTCTTTTAAAGAGGAACAGGTCACATAGGTAAATGGCCAAGCCCTCCCAAAGACCCAGGGATCTCTCTGGATTCTCCATATTACTGCTGCATCAGTCGGCGCAGCGTCAGGGCTGTTCTTCCTGAAAGCATTTTCAGGGGCAGGGTAGTGATTTCCTCATTCATCTGTCTTTACTACCCTCTTCTTCCTTACCAACCCGCATGTTCTCTTCAGTTAGTGAGATGAGTAAGATTCGGGCTTTCCAGAACCTCATGGCCTAGTGCTGCTTCTGCTCTCATCTGCTCTCCTCGCTCCTCTCCCCTCCCAGGCTCCTGGAATCCATGATCCCTATCAAGATGGTCAGCTTCCCCCAGGTGAGTAGGGGGCGTAGCATGTCTGGAATAGCCGGGGGAGGAACTGGGGCAGAGGGTAGGGCCCCCAGGCAAAGCCTGGGAAGACATCAGCAGAAGAGCCATTGTACCCCCCAGCCTGAATGAGTTGGTATATTGACAGAAAATCGCAGGTGAGCTCTACGGACCTCTCATGCTTGTCTTCACACTGGTGGCCATCCTCCTCCATGGGATGAAGACATCTGACACCATTATCGTAAGCAGGACAGAGGACTTTGTGGGGGGTGACTGAAATGAGTTGAAAGCTGCCCACAGAGACATGGTGGATGGAAGCAGGCCCTGGGTGAGACTGAGACCAGAAGCCTCGCAGAACTAATTAGAGCCTTCACCCCACAGCGGGAGGGCACCCTGATGGGCACAGCCATTGGCACCTGCTTCGGCTACTGGCTAGGCGTCTCGTCCTTCATTTACTTCCTCGCCTATCTGTGCAACGCACAGATCACCATGCTCCAGATGCTGGCACTGCTGGTAAGGAGTCCAGCACAGTGGTGGGCAAGTGTGATCTAGAAGAGTAACCAGGCTCTGGTCTGCACCTGTCTAGGGCCCCAGGGTCTGGAATGGGGTGAGGTGGCCAGTGGACCATTTATTTTTCAAGGTCCCCATGAGGCCAGCTCAGTCTGAGCGACTTTCCTCTCCACCATCCTCCTTCCTAGGGCTACGGCCTCTTCGGACACTGCATTGTCCTGTTCATCACCTATAACATCCACCTCCATGCCCTCTTCTACCTCTTCTGGCTGCTGGTGGGTGGGTTGTCCACCCTGCGCATGGTAAGCTGGGCCGGAGGTTTCTAGGGGTGGGCTGCTCTACCAGGGAGTTGGGAACACAGCTCGAAGCTCAAGTCCAGTCCCACAAAGAGTTTCTGCTCTGGGTGAGAGTGGCCTCCTCACACCACTCGCTTGGAGCAGGCCTCTGAGCTCTATTCCTGTTGCCCAAGGTGGCAGTGTTGGTGTCACGGACTGTGGGCCCCACACAGCGGCTACTCCTCTGTGGCACCCTGGCTACCCTGCACATGCTCTTCCTGCTCTATCTGCATTTTGCCTACCACAAGGTAGTAGAGGGTAAGTGATAGGAGGGCCTGGCTGCGGGGAGGGGAAGGACAGCTGCCCAGGGCAGGGCCCTGCCAACCTTCACTCACTTTGCATCCTCCTCCTCTCAGGGATCCTGGACACGCTGGAGGGCCCCAACATCCCGCCCATACAGAGGGTCCCCAGAGACATCCCCGCCGCACTCCCTGCTGCCAGGCTTCCCACCACCATGCTCAACGCCACAGCCAGGGCTGTCGCCGTGACCCTGCAGTCACACTGACCCCACCTGAAATCCCTGGCCGGCCCCTTTCCCCCAGCGGTGAAGCGGAGGAAGATTAAAGAACAGTACTGATGACACGTGTCTCTTTGATGGGGTCTGCAGCTGCCACAGAGCTGTAGCCACTTAAGTATCTCCTTGATGCCTGTCGGGCTTCTGGGAGCACAAGGCCGGGAACTCCTGCCCAGGACTGCAGGGCTCTGCAGCCAGTGCAGAAAGTGGGTCAGCTCCTCAGAGGCCCTCTCACCACTACCCCTTCTTCCTCTTTATCTCTCCCACATTGTCTTGCTAAATATAGACTTGGTAATTAAAATATTGATTGAAGTCTGGGCCTGCAGCTACCCATTCCGTGGTCCTCCCTGCCACCCCTCTTCCTGTGCACTTCCCTATTCTGTCAGTGGTGGTCATGTCACATGTTCCTCCCTTAAGTATACCCCTATGCGAGCAGAATGAAAGTTGGACAGCCCAGGGACTTCCCCTGGCAGACCAGTGGTTAAGACTCTGCACTTCCACTGCAGGGGCATGGGTTCAGTCCCTGGTCAGGGAGCTAAGATCCCACAGGCCAATGGCATAGCCAAAAATACTAAAACTACAGTGGGGCAGTCCAGACTACACCAACTACGTTGAAGACTGCCTGTCCCCAAGGCAGAGGGAATGAGAATCTGTGCAGCATCACGGAGGCCTTAGCTCAAGAACCATGAATCTGATGGAACAGTGCACCCAACTTGACTCTGGCCTCCGTGTCACTCTTGGGATGCCTATGGAGCAGTGACGATTGGACACAACTTTCCAGATGCAACCCCATGTCATAACAAGGTCCTTCGGCACCTGGGTCATTGTGTAAGGATAATCTTCCTGTGGGAGCTCACATCTAAGTCAAAGTTGGCTTTGCCCTGGTTATATGGGGCCAGAGCAACAAAGCTTTTTTCAGTTCTCAGTCTCCTTTTAAAAGCAATAACCACCCCAAGCACAGCACATCCACCCCCACTAGCCGTTTAATCTCTTCCACCTAAGGAGTTACTTAGGGTGGTTAATGGAACAGGATCGTTGGCCTCCCTTCACTACTTTGTATGATTCATTTTTAAAAAATTCATTACCCTAGTAAATCTGGGTCAGCATTTCTCCTTTCTAGTAAGGGAACTAAAAAATGCATGCCTAGGGTTTGCCCTATATGACCATATGGGATACACTGTTACCAGTGGGCCAAGTTGTAAGTGCACTGCCAGTGTTAAGCAGTGTGCCCTTACTGAAAACTCCAGCCACCATCTAGGGCCGCAAAACACTCCAGGCGGCCATCCTGGCACGCCTTTCATTTTGGCCACTCCAGTCTCCACGGGTACTGAGAACGTCAGAGCATCAGCAGCGCCCTGATCACCTGGGAAAGGAGCCGCACCAGCACCTTGCATCTACCCGCGGCTCACCTGCTCCAAAGACCCTTTGAGGGTTCCACTGGGCCTGTCAGCTCAGGCCGTCTCAGCCAGGACGGGACCCCGGGGACCGCAGCTGCGCCGCGGCTATCATGGCAAGGGGCACGCGGCTGGAATCTCCACGCACGCGGCGCCTCTCGTCGCACGGGCGGGGCGAGGCGCAGATTAAAGGGCCTTAGGGACCTTGAAACTGGATGGCGGAGCCGGTAGGCGCCGGGGATCCCGCCTTGAGAAAGAGGTGTGCCTTGGATCCCGGCGAAGGCACGACGAAAAAATGAGCAAAAGGACCCGGTACACTAATAGTCTCAAACGCCATCTCCACGTGACGTGCCTCTATTCTCCTCTCCCCATCCCCTTTCCGACCCAGGCTTCCACCCGGCTACCTACTCTTCACCTGTCGTCTGGCCCCACACCCAGGGGAAGGGCGTCCACACCTGAACGCCGGGTGTGCGCAAACCTCGCGGGCCCGCGTGGCCTAAGCCGGGCAGGGGGCGGGGCGAGCGGTGGTGACGCGGCCGTTGCCATGGGAACCCGCCGCCCGCTCCGGCTCAGCAGCTTCAGCCTGAGCTGCAGTCTGCCGCCCGCTGCCCGCCTGCCGGCCCGCCGGCCTGCCCGCCTCGGGCTCTCCCTACGAGGCGGTAGGGGGAGCGGGGCTGGAGGAAGGGAGAGAGCAGATGCGGCCTCCGAGCGGAGACTGGTCCCGCGCGTCCTAAGCTGAGGTCCCTGAGCCGCCGCCACAACCGCGAGGGACGAGGAGCAGCGCCCGCCCGACCCCGGAACGCGCCCCCCGGCCCGTCACCCAGACACGGACCCCACGGTCCGTCCCAGCTCCAGCGCCGCTCGGTCTCAGCCCGGCCGGCGACCTCGGCGGCTCC
>SJXQ01010069.1:247417-283787 GCA_006408695.1 Aepyceros melampus
GGCACGGTGAGGGGGTGGGGAGGGCGGGAAGAGGAGTGGCCTCCCCCCTCTGTCTGGGCAGCCTGGCCTCTGGCGTGGGGTTCTGGGGTGTGGCAGTAGGCACGAGCCGCCAACCTCCAGCCCTTTGATGGCGAGGCAGAGCGTGTCGCCACAGGGCACAAGCAGCGGGCTGTGTCGGGCTGACTCCCTGTTCAGGAATCTGGGCAGGCCTGAAGGGACAGCACATTCCTGAGGTGTGTGGGAGAAACAAGTCACCCCCACAGTTCCCTGGGGCTACCCCTTCAGTGGGGCCCTGGGTGGAAGCTCCTCTGGCCTGGGGAACAGGCCTAGAAAGTGCCAAGCCAGCCCAGGCACCTGGGTTCTGATACTCAGAGGGTCTAAGTTGGGGGGGTGTGGGTCTATGTGTTAGGAAGGGAAGAGTCCGACGGCAGGAGTAGGAGATACTGGTGGCCGGGAGCGCCCATCAAGTTCAGAGCTGGCCTCTGCCTTCCCCCCTCCTCCTTATTCCTGCCAGCGCCCACACTGCCCTCCAAGCCCTGGGACACTGGTGTGGGTGGTGGGCGGAGGACACCACCGTGCTCGGGTATCTAATCATCCTACCCGTGAGGAGAGGCAGCTGCCTCACTCTATGTCCTGCTGCCCCAGCTTGAGCTGTCACATGTCCTACGAGCTCATCCTGCCCTGTCTCAACCTCACGGCCCCACAGCTTTCATGCCCAGATAATCTGGCCTGCTGAGGGGACAGGGAGCGTGGATGTGGCCAGTAGTGAAATGGGTCAAAGTGCAGACTGACTCTCAGATGAGCGACAGTGGTTTTGGAGGTTCTTTCCCCCAGCCAGAGGCGCCCTTTTCATACATATCGGAGTCACACAGAGGGATGTGGCTCCCGACTGGGGAAGCAGAAGGCCACACCCTGCTAGGGAGGACAGTCCACCAGGGAGCCATAGTGATCCCAACACAAGTCCAGGAGGGAGACTCCGTGCCACTCCCTGCCCCACATCCCTAAATTCCAGTGCACGCTGGGGCCCTGGTTCCAACTCCTGAGGTCTACTAAGGGCCCCAGATCCAGCCTGGAGGGGACCACAGTTCCAGCACTAAACAGACACACAGGCCTGGCAGGCTGCTGGCATTGTAGGGAAGGTCAGTCCCAGAGGTGAGCACAACGCCAGGCCTACTGGAGAACATGGGGAGCAGCAGCCGGGCAGCAGGGTCATAGGAGGAGAGGAGAGGCAGGTTACAAAGCAGCAGAACAGCCCCTCCAGGAAGACCAGCTCCTGGAGGCCACCTCTCCAGCACACAGTCTTCACCCAGAGATCTCCAAGCTGCTTTGGAGTGTTTCAACCTGAGGTCGACTCCTAATCCCACAGCAAGAAAGAAAGCCCCCCGAGGAAGGCTGGACATGTCCAAATGGGCCACAGGCCACGAGGAGCGGGCAGACAGCCCTTGAGGTCTCTTAGCCTCTGGATGCTGCGCTGGCTCCAGGGCACCTCCATGAGAAGGGTCTTCTAGAAAGTCTAGAAACTGACAAGCAAGAATTCCACTCTCACTCCTCACCACAAACTACCTGAGCTTCAAGGAACTAGAAGCAGAAGACTCAGGATGTGGGCTACCACATCTCAGGCTGGGTTTGTGTGACAACAGCTGTGCTCTGGGAGAAAAGTGAAAGTGGAAGTGGCTCGGTGGTGTCCAACTCTTTGCGACCCCCATGGACTATCCAGTCCATGGCATTCTCTAGGCCAGAATACTGGAGTGGGTAGCCTATCCCTTCTCCAGAGGATCTTCCCAACCCAGCAATCAAACCGGGATCTCCTGCATTGCAGGTAGATTCCCTACCAGCTGAGCTATGAGGGAAGCCCTGGGAGAAAGGCTGAGACCTGAGTCAATCCCCCGGCTGACCTGGTCTGGGGCTCTCGGGGCTGCACCCGCTGGCACTATCGAGGGAGACATCCGCCCCGCGTCACGGAGGCGAAGTGAGAAAGGAAAGCAGCTCTCCTCACAGCCCCCACCCCACCTAACCCGCCTCCTCCTCCCTCTCCTGCAGAGTATTCATTCTTCACTCACTCAGGGGCAGTTCAGAGGACTCAACCGTATCTGCGGGGTGGAAGGAGGCGGTGATAGCCTCGTAATTGCCATGTTGCAATCTGCCAGTCGGCGCAGGCCCCTGTTGCCGCCTGCCCTGTATTAAACACCTTCTCCCTGATTGCAGCCCACGGGCACGATTAGCTGCCTCCAGAGAACAAAGTCTGCTTTCATTAGAGATGGGGCTCGGCACGCACAGCAAACCTGCGCCTGAACCCGCTGAACAGCTGAGTAGAGCACGTATCAGAGGCAGACATAAGGAGCCGGCTGAGCAGTGTCCTTCAAAGGACAGAAAATCTGCCTGGCTCCTCTCTCGAACCAGGGGACAGCTCTCCAACTCGCTCCCCTTTGCGGACAGGGAGCATGTATGGATGTGACCAGGGGGCAACCCCGAGGTCAGTCCTGATGCTGCTGGAGATGGAGCAGGATGAGGAGGAGCCCTCTTCAGAATCTGATTCTCTCCAAACCGCTATCCTTTCTCTTCCTCCCTGCAAACACCCGCAAAGGCAACAGTGAAAGGTTCAATTCCAAGAGCCAAGGACACTCTCTTACTTCCCTCTGCTGTCCCTTCTGTGCATCTGCCCAAGGCCCAGGGCAAAGTTAAAGGTGCAGGAGAGGAAGGGAGCTCCCAGTATGCAGCTTTTTCTCTGCTCAGGGCTCAGAGGTTACCCCCTCGACACTGGCCAAGCGGAGGGAGACGACTGAATCCAAAACAGGTGTGGCTCAAACTCTGCCCTCCCCCACACCCCCCAGGTCTCTTCTAGCCCCCAAGTTCTGTACCACACCCCTGCCCCCTACCCAGTTCAGCTGCCTACCCAAAGACAGTGTCTGCCTCCGCGACTTCCATCACCCACAGTCTCTTTAAGAAATGATGACCCCAGCAGTTTACCTGGGCTCAGCATTTCTATACTTACTGATGTCTCTGTCCCCAGCTGTCACTGAAATCAAGCAAGTGAAGGACCCTGAGGGGCCAATGAACCCAATCTTCTGAATCAGGGAAGGCACACATATCACAAAAATCATTAACTAATGCTCTTCTTTCATAATTCACCCAAAGAAAGTCAAATGGAAGGTAGCCAGCATTGCTGCTTTTAAAATGAAAGGAAAACTGGCCCCTTTTCAGAATGCCCCAGCTGTGCTGTATGCTGCCTTACCCCAGCAGGATATAAATTAGTAATAAAACCAAATATGGGCCCTTCCTAAAGCCCCCGGTGAACCACTAAACAGGAGCGGTGGTCACAGGGACGATCGCCTCCCCTGTGGGAATGGTCCTCAGCTGTGAAGTGGTCTCTGAACCCTGCAGGCCTGGAGGAAGCTGCGCCTCACGGGGTGGGGGCCAAGACACACTCCTACAGCGCAAGCCCAACTGCTTCTCAGGCCTCTGAAATCCGGGCTCTGGCTCCAACTAAGGACCAAGAAACACAAACCTCCACCCTGCAAGGGCCATCCCCTAACCAGGTGGGCCAGCAGGGGGTCCGGAGACTGCCCTGTCCACCCCTAATCAGGAAGGCTCCTATCCCCCTTGGCTGTCAGTGAACAGCCACACGGAGCCGATCCCACTGAGGCAGCCTGGGTTCAGTCCTCCCAGCGCTGGGCCCCAGTTTCCGGCGCAGCTGTTCCCGAGATACCTGAGCAAAGCCCTGAGCGATCCTGGGCGCGTGGCAGGCAAGCAGCCAGTAGAACACGGGTGGGGCCTGGGCAGGCTCTCCTCTGGGCCGATGACAAAGCTGGAAGATGCCAGTCTGTGCCCAGACCAGCCCCACTGCCCCTCCCCCAGGCAGGCCTGCCACCCCTCTGGGAAAGCACAACCTCACCCTTTTGGGACATGTTGCCTGTGGCCCTAACCCGACCCCCCCTCCACTCTAAGCGGAACAGACTACAGGTATTTAAAAAACCAGAATGGGTGGGAATATTCCGCCCCAGAGTCATCCTGAGGTCTCAGAACTAGTGCTAATGGCCTGTGAGAGGGAGCCCCTACACCCTTATTTATACACTCCCACTCTGTGGACGTCAGCTTACCACCAGAGCAAATACCTCAAGTCTATCCACCCGGCCTTGCTCAAGCCAACCCTTGACAGGAGTAAAGGGACTGAAGACTGCTGACGATGAGCCAAGCAAACCAACCCCCACCCAAAGGGGGCGCCCAAAAGTCCCAGATCAGAAGCAGCACTTGACCTTCATTCCCATCCCGCCCCTCGGGAAGAAGCAACCCTCCACTCCTTGCCCCTTCTGCTCTCCTGGTCAGAGCCGAGCCTAGGCCCCTCCAGCGTGGGGCTGCTCAGCCGCTCAGTCGTGTCCGACTCTTTGCGACCCCATGGACTGCAGCACGCCAGGCTTCCCTATCCTTCACCATCTCCCAGAGTTTGCTCAAACTCATGTCCACTGAGTTGGTGACGCTCTCCATCTCATCCTCTGTCGCCCCTTCTCCTGCCCTCAACCTTTCCTTCCAGCTTGCTAACTCTCGGTTCAGAGTCCACACCATCCGTGGAGCCCCTACACCCTCTCTTATTTATACACTCCCACTCTGTGGACGTCAGCAGCTTCCTGTCCTCTGCCTCCTGGCTCAAGGGAAACAGAGGCAACTTAGAGGGCCTCCATGTCTCAGGTCCCCCTATCTAGCGCACCACACTCCACCCCCCTCCCCAGGCACTGCCCCCAGAGGCAGCAGAGTCTGTCTAGTTACCTGTGCAGACCACCAGGGCACCCCGCGTAGTCAGCCTTCCTGCAACCTCTGGACCCCCCTTCTACTTTCCCAGCCTGGAGGGAGGAGGGAGCCTGTTGGGAGCTTCTCCATGGCAAGCTGAGGCCAATGCCTCCCTCAGAGCCAGGTCCTGCCCCCTCTGGCTAAGGCGCCCTTCCCAGCTCTTTTCGGTTAAAGTCCACCTGAAGCTCCAGACGTGGAAGGCGGTGGGGGGAATCAACTCCTCCCACTCCACCTCCCAGAGCAATGGTCACCAACGGGAGCTACATCTCAGTGGGGTATCCGGTTCTGGGCTCCAACTTTCAGACAGAGCTTCACTCCTCTGTCCAGGCCATTTCTCACAGCCAGGCCAAGGTTTTCCTCAACCTCCCAGGCCCCAAGAAGAACCTGCAATTTCAAATCTTATCCTGGGATGGGAATAACGGGGACATCATCTTCTTTTTCCTTCCGGCTATGTCCATGAGGGATCTTAGTTCCCTGACCAGGGATTGAACCTGGGCCCTCGGCAGTGAAAGCATGGAGTCCTAACCACTGGACTGCCACAGGGATTTCCATCATCTTCCCCTCTTGATAAAGGAGGAAACTATCCGGTCTAGCAGAAAATTCCCTTCCCACTCTCCTTCCATCTGTCTCTGCGGCATGAAACCAACAGCACTGTAACTGAGCGATGCTCTCAAACTCCATGGTGCCAAAAGCAGATTAAAGAGACATGCTGTTCTAAGGGAGAACTGAGCGGCTCATACTGCCTGAGGAGAGGGATGGGGGCAGAGCCCAGCAGCCGGCTGGCAGGTGGACAGGCGCCTGTGTACAGCCCCACCTACGGCAAGGAGACCGGCAAACGGAGGAAACCCAGTGGTAAGGACAAGCGCGCAGAAGAGACGGCTCGGTGTAAGCAGAGGAGGCAAGGGGCAGGAAGGGAGACGAGAGGCGTGGCTGAAGGCACCTTCAGGGTGGGTTAGCTGGCCCGGGTCAGACTCACAGGGTTAGTGTCTTCTCCCCAACCAGCCAGCTCTCCTGGTTAGCACGGTTAGCAACAGACTCGTGGCAGACGCCCTCCAGGCACTCCATACAAACAGACAGCTTGGTCTGTGAGCAGCCCAACTCCGGAGCTGCAAAGAGAGAGCAGAAGGAAAGCCAGGCTGCAGGATGCCCGAGGGTACACATTGCCCTCTCCTGACAGGGATGCTCCTCCGGACTTACCGCCAGACCCTGCGGGGCCTCTCCCCTCTGGCAGGCAGGCCACATGCAAGTACAGCACCCGCCCTGCCAAGCAGTGAGCCTGGCTGGTGACCCCAGGGAGCAAGGCTCTCTGGCTGTCAACAGAAAGAGAGCATCGCCGTGGTGGAAGGGGGCACTGCTACCAGGGGGCCAGCTCTCCTGTCTCACCTATTCCCAGAACACCACTGCCAGGCTGGACCACAGCCCTGAAAGCTGCTTCTAAGAACAAAGCCACCCACAGCTGCAGCTGCCACCTCACCCAAGCCTGTGCCAGCAGAGTCCACCCCACCCCCTCCCACGGGCTCCGAGGAAAGGCGCTGGGAGAGAACTGGCCCAGGGACCGGAGGTTGCAACAAGAGCTGCATGGAAAGCACAGCACATGGGGCAGTGTGTGCCCGGCCCAGAGCCATGCCAGCCCAGGGCACGGGTGACACACCGCCACCTTCAGCTTCAGAAAGGGCCAGGGGATGGTGTTTCCCAGGGAGCTGGCCCCAAAGGAACCCACGGGGCAAGGGTAAGGGCGAGGCCACAGTCAGGCTCCCCAGACCCTGAGAAGGACACCCCACCACCTCAGAATGACAAAGCCCAGAAAGGCTAAGGTTCTCACACAGCTAGCCCAGGGAACACTCTTCCCTGAAGCCTCCAGAATCACCCAGGGAAAGTGACACACCCTGGCTTGGAGATCTCCAGGCAAATGTGCCACAGCAGTGGAGTCCCAGAGACCCCCTGCCCTGGCCAAGATGCGACCCCTGGGGAGGCAGGACAGGAAAGTTACAGCACAGACATCAGCAAATACTGCCTGTGATTCACGGAGAAGGGCTGGCAGGGAAAAAGCAGGAGAACGACCCCCGTTCAGTCTGATAATGAGATGACTCGGGGTAGGAAGGGGAAAACAGAGACAACCCTGGCCGCAAACATAGGCCTGGCTTCTCCCGAGCCCAGGCCAGCGCTGAACAAAGCAAGAGAAGCTCCAACAGGCTTCCCAACTGCCCCCACGCTGGGCTCCCCGCCTTGCTCTGATAGCCCTGGAAGTCCAAAGGCCGAGGCTTGACCAGGAAGGGTGAGCTAGCCATCTAGCAGAGAAGACGCCAACTCTTCCTGTGGGCTCTGACCTCTTCCCTGGACTGGCAAGGAAGCGTGGCTATGGGCAGACTACTTTCTGAATCCTCAACACAGACATACTAATAAATAAACACGCACCAGTTGGGTCTGGTGTGTTTTTCAAACGGGGAGCAGCAAGTGACCTGGTTAATCCAAGGTTTCAGACAGCAGGGGTTGAGAAATCAGGTAAGTCTCCACCGTTTCCAGCCAGAGAAGAAAGAAGGGTGAAGGACAGAGACACATGTGAGCCGGGGGTGCTGGTGCCCACATCACGCCCACGCCCACCCTGATTCCCACTCCGGGCACTCCTACCAGAAAACTTCATCCCAGCATAAAAGACAATCCCTCAGAGATAAGCAGGGTGTCTGCTGTGGCAAGAACCGCTGGGAAAGCTGCTCCAGCCCTCCCAACGAGCCAGCCAGCCCCCCAGGAACACACCAAGCTGGGCGGAAGGCTGCAGCCGGGCTCCTCGAAGGCTCCAGCAGGGACTAATTCCCCTCTCCCCACCCTACTCAGGGTTAATTATTAGGAGGGCAGAACAAGCTGAAGAACAACATGTATTACTATTGAGTTGTGTTTATTTTACAGGCAATACATGATGGGGAATGTCTGGAAGTATTAATACATTAGAATGATTAGAAGGATACAGGATAAATGGTTAACAGTATTCCCTGTCTTTGGAAAAGGGCTTAGACAGGAGCAGTGGGGGAAGAAAGGGAAGGTCTTTTTACTTTAATTTTGTATATTTTCCTGTACAGTTGGTATTTTCAATGAGATGATACACCATGTTTATGATGAAAACGCACTGTTTCTTGACAAATGGACAAAATCACTCCATCTGCACTGTGCTGTACCCTTCCAGAAGTGCTTTCCCTTCAACTGTATTTCCTTTGGCCCTTGTAGCTCAGTGAGGCCCAGGGAACAGGTGGAGTTCTCCCATCCTGAAGCGTCACAGAGGATAAAAGACTTGCCCAAGGCCACAGACACCTGGGGACAGAGCCCTCCACTTCCAATTCCAGTTCAAAGCCTGGACAGCTGTCTTCTCCTGGGAGCCAAGGAAAACGATGACAATTCTGCCCTGAGGTAAAGACCCTCACAGACATCTGAGACCGAATTCCCCATCTGGTTCACCAGGAAAGGGGCAAAGAGGCCATTGCTCAGCACCCAAGGTGATATGTGCAGAGTTCTATCCCGCTGGTGAGCTTAATGGAAGCCCAGGGCTTTCAGGTCTAGGCTGACTCTTCGCAAGGCAGTCCCCCTATCAGGGAGTTCTCCGCCAGTTTACTATGGGAACATAAAAGCACTTCACAAATAGGGGGCCGGTCCTTGATAGATCCCAAATGTCACCTAGTAGACAGGAGGCACTTACAAGAGAGACCGAACAAAGAAAGTCTCACTCTTCTACTCATGGACCCTCACCAGACTCAGTCCCTCTGAGGCCTAAAAGCACACAACACAATCCAGTCCAGCTGGCTCACCGGATCTCCTCTCAAATCTGCTTAACGTACAGCGCAGCTTATCACTCCTGCCAAGATGCCATCATGAGGATGGCCACACTGCAGTGCGCACCCCACACAAGGGATGAGGGCAGAGCCCAGGGAAAACGCCTTCAGTCCACCTCCAACTACTGGTTTCATCCTGTGGTTCTCCTAGGCGTGAACAAGGCTATACCAAGATGTCTTGGCTGTGAGCGTGGAGCACACCAAAATAGGACCAACGATACCACAGAAAAGCCAGCAGGTGACTGCACACACTAAAAGGAGCTCGATGATAACAAAGCGGTGCCGGCAGCCAAAGCCTTTTTAAGATGCTAATTAAGCAAGAAAATACACCTGTGTGTACTTCTTTTAACTCCTTCCGGCTGACTTAGGAATGTGTGGTTAGAATACAAGGCTGAAGAGGGAGACAGCTGAAGCCAAGCACCTAGATCATTTAACCGCATTAACTCAACCCTGGAAAATAATTAGCAATGCGATTGTTAATACTATCACCTTTTGTTTATGCAGGACCTTCCTTCCTGAGAGTTCAAAGAGTTTCACCAGATAGATTTTATCTGCTTTAGTCTAAGAAAGGACTAGACTGGGAACAGGACTGCTCAGCACCTCCTATGCAGGGGCTAACTAAACGCTCAGCCTTCAATAAATGACCTTGCCTCTAAGAAGCTTCAAAGAAAGACCCTAGGTGGGGAGAGACAGGTTAACAGCCTCCCTGCATCACAGTGTGGTGAGTGCTCTGAGAGCAAACAGGAGAGGTGTCTGGCTGGGGCAGGGAGTTAAACACCAGACAGAAAGGTTGCCCTCCCAAGAACCAGACGCATCTTCCTGTGATTGCAAACTCCCATTGGGTGCGGCCCGGTATTATACAATTAAGAGGTCTAGACTTCTGGAAACAAACTTCTCTGGCGCTTGTTCAGAACTGGCGCTGAAGAATTATTCCCAAAACAAAAAGTCAAAGAATGGACAACGACCCTCAGCCTCCCACCCCATTTCTGGGGAGCACCTGAGTTCATCAACCTGTTCTGTGACTCAAGATCATCAAAGCCTCCCCCTCAAAAAAAAAAAAAAAAAAAAATTGGGACAAAAAGTCTGGCTTTCTCAAAGCCTAGACCACCAGCTTCACCCAACATTCTTTCAGTCCACAAAACACCAGGAAACATGGACCCTCAAACACCCCGTCAAACACATGCACATGTATGGCTGAGTCCCTTTGCTGTCCACAGGAAACTATCATAACATTTTAACTGGCCATATTCCAACAGAAGTTTAATAAAAGAACAACAACAGCAAAAACCCACCCCATTTAGTCATCTCCGGCCTTAACGACGAAACAAATCCACCACCTACTCACTCCCACCTGTGTCCACCAAAGTCGTTGCTAATTTCACATGCTTGTCACAATCCATCAAAGGAAGCATTTCAACGTAAAAGATAGGAAGAAGCATCAACAAACTTCCTTTGCACACTGACACTGTTCCCCAGTCTCACCTTTTTTTTTGTTGCTCAGAGAAAGAGACAGATAGGTAAACAGGTAGACAAGTATCAGAACAGAGGTTCAAAGTGCTGTAGGGACCAAGAGGAAGAAAGGAAAACAGAGAAGTCTTCTCTTCCAGGGTGCTGGGTCTCAGGAGGTCAGCAGAGTTTCAGAGACAAAGGTGAGCATGATGCAGAGAGTGAAATGCACAAGTAAGAAGAAAAAAGTAAACACATGTTCAGAAAAGGTTCCAGAGCAGAAGGAAACTCAGGAGCAAGGAAACACAGGACAGATGAAACGCAGTGGCAGTAACTCAGGCTAGAGAGTGGAGTTTGGGCCTCCTAGCACACAAGGCTGAAGACTGTGGACTCTGTCCCAAACAAGAGAGAAACCATGCATCAAGGGAAGACAATATATTTTTTGTAGGAAAGTAAATTTTTACAGCAGCATGGAAGATGGAGTAGGGAGAGACTGCCCATCACATTTCTTTCATTCTATATGCAGCACAGCATTATAAAGCACCTCTTACACACCCGGCACTATCCCAAATGCTAGAATACAACAGTGAGTAAGACAGTGTCTGTTCTCAGGGCACTTACGGTCTCATGAGAGTCAGACAAATAAACAGGCAATTACAATATAGCCCAAGTGTTAAAACAGAAGTAAGTACAGGACAGTAAAGGGCAGTGGGATCCCAAAGGAAGTGACATTTAAAATGAGACCACAAGAGCAATAAAGAAGGTAAAGGGAGTCTGGAATGCAGCACAACCAGCGTGTACAAAGACCCAGAAGCTAGAGAACAGCTGTTAAAGAGCTTAAAAGTTTAAAGAGCTGTTAAGGGATTTCCCTGGTGGTACAGTGGATAAGAATCTACCTGGCAATGCAGGGGACATGGGATCAATCCCTGATCTGAGAAGATTCCACATGCCACAGGGCAACTAAGCCCGTGTCCCACAACAACAGAAGCCACCGCAACGGGAAGCCGTGCACCAAAACGAAGAGTAGCCCCCGCTCCCCGCAACTAGAGAAAGCCCTTGGGAAGCAACAAAGACCCAGTGCAACCAAAACTAATAATAAAATTTAAAAATAATTTTTTTTAAAAGAGCTGTTAAGAGGCTGAATCCTACTGGAGAAATGAAGGCCCAGTTTACTCATAGGACTTGGCACTCAAAATATGATAGCGAAAAGGAGGTGAAGGAATTTGATTCAAAGATAACAAATGAATACAGGGTGTTATGAGAACAAATTGATTTAAACAACAAAAAGAGAATGGTAACAGGGGAAACTGGGCTTCCCTGGTGGCTCAGAGGTTAAAGCATCTGCCTGCAGTGCGGGAGATCTGGGTTTGATCCCTGGGTTGGGAAGATCCTCTGGAGAAGGAAATGGCAACCCACTCCAGTACTCTTGCCTGGAAAATTCCATGGACTGAGGAGCCTGGTGGGCTTCAGTCCATGGGGTCGCAAAGAGTCGGACACGACTGAGCGACTTCACCTTCACCTTCAACAGGGGAAACTGGCTCAAAATCCATCAGCCTTTACCCTGAAGTTCAATCGTTTGCTAAAATGTGACCTGAATCTAGGAAGTCAGAGAACTTCTACCAAAACACAAACACGTACTCTATGGAGAGAACACATTTCAGCATGCTGACTGCAGCACAAGTCAAGATGAAGCACACCATCCTGAGGCCTGTGGCTTCTCTGTTGATGGAAGAGAGGAGCAGAGACTGATAGATGCTCTCAAAAGCACATGCGCTATGCTACAACAGACAGAAAATTTCATCACAGGGCAAGTCCTAGCTCCTGAGCCCCCGACACCATGAGCCCAGGCGTGTGCCTGCCCTGATGGCAGGGTGAAGAGTCATTTACTAAAGAAAAAGATGGGCCCTGAGGGCGTGTGTTAAATAGACAGGGCATGACTCAGAAGGAGGGAAAGGGTGAGTCTTAAATATTGGGCAAAGTAAAGCCGGTCATCAGTCAATCCTTACACATACTCTGCCTCCTGCCTGGCTTAAAGGAAAAAGACCTGGGCGTGGCACCAGGGCCTTCCTCTACAACACAAGCTTCAGCAGAAGCACATTTATTTTCCAGCTTCCTCTCACATTACTACCACAGTTTTTCCCCTTTTGTAGTTTGCTATTTTTTAAAGAAAGATGCATGGAGACTATGAGTTTAACACGATGGTTCCTTCAACGGTTGTCAGTAACCATAGTCAGAAATGAGCCTATATTTACATCTACATTAACTAACACAAACACTGACAATTCAATGCACGCTAAGAATGGAGCTCTATGTCCCTCTGTCTGCTCACCCCAGCCAGCTCAGAGTTTTCCAAAGAGCAGTCACCAAGCTGAATCATGATGACAGAGTTTAGATTTGGTGAACATGGCACAGGGCACTCCCACACCAGTCCCCGTGTGTGTGCTAAGGCACTTGAGTCGTGTCCGACTTTTTTCAACCCTGTGGACTGTAGCCCGCCAGGCTCCTCTTTCCATGGGATTCTCCAGACAAGAATACTGGAGTGGGTTGCCATGCCCTCCTCCAGGGTTCTTCCCGACCCAGGGATAGAACCCAGGTCTCTTCCGTTGCAGGCAGATTCTTTACCACTGAGCTACCAGGGAAGTCCCACCAGGGCCTGCAAGGGTTATTAACTCTGAGAGGAAGGGGAGAGCTAAGAGCTCAACTCCTAAAACATTTTTTAAACAATCAAAAAAATGTTTACTACAATATGGGTTCACATCTAACCATCATGACAAGCAAACAAGAGACACAAATTGCCAGTAGGCATATTTAAAAGTTAACTTCATACCAAATGCAAAAAAAAAAAAAAAAAGCTCAACTGCTTAAACCTGATTGCCTAGCTTCAAATCCCAGCTCTGCCACTTACTATCTGGGTGATACTGAGCAAATTACTTAACAATGCTGCACCTCTATTTACTCTTCTGTAAGATGGCGATACTAACAGTATTAAACTGCTAATCCACTTACAAAAGTGCCAAGCATACAGAACGTGCTCAGTAAGCACTATTATTATTATCTTCATCACTCGATGGTAAATTGATAATTCTACAGCCTCACAGTTTCAAACAGGAAATCACTGGCATTTTAATATCACTTTAAATAGCTTAATGAGGATATTCTCACTATATGTAAAATCTATACTATCCTCTTCTCATACCAGGAGAGCAGCTCAAACCAGTACAGGTCTGCCACAGAGAGACACCAAATTCAATCATGAATCAGAAATTAGGGCTGAGATCTGGCTAGCATAATAACAACAAATATATATCCTGAATGTCAGGCACTGTTCTAAATACACTAATGTACTAACTTATTTGACCTTCGCACAACTCTGTGAAATAGGTGCTCCAACCATCTCCATTTGATTGACGAGAAAGCTGAGGCAGAGAGCTGTGCAATATCTAAGGTCACAGAGTCACAAATGGCAAGGTTTAGATTTGGACAGGCAACCTAGCTCCCGAGTCGGTGCTCTTAATCTCTATGCTGGCTCACCACACTGTCCTTGCTGGTTACAATCTCCTAGAGGCATCCACAAATTGTTCTCAGAAAGAGAAGTTTTTCAACCTTCTAGAAATGAAGTCACAGCTCAATAACAACGCCAGTTCTTCAGATACCTGAAGGTACTGAAGCTAGTCTAGTGACAGTGACTTAGGCTGGTCTGCCTGGAGTATGACTTTTGGGGGCACGGATGGGTTGAGAGTAGGGAGCAGAAGATGGTTAGTAAGGAGTCCTAGATCAAATCAGACTTCCTGATCCAACCATGGAGCAGATGTTTCAGCAGATGCTGAAACAGGTTCCAGTAAGAAGCATGCTCCTAATTCTGGCTTAGGCATAACCAAAGGGCATCAAAGAAGTGGGAACTATACTCACTGCGCTCTCTGCCTCCAAACTCCTTCTCTTTCCTCCAAACCCAAATCCACTATCTCTAAAGTCATGGTTAGTTTTGCTAATAAAACTGATTTTTTTTTTTCGCCACACCACATAGCCTATGGGTCCTAAGTTCCCTGACCAGGGATTGAACCCATGACCCCTGCATTGGAAGCATGGAGTCTTAACCACTGCATCACCAGGGAAGTCCCCAAAACTTAAAAAAAAAAATTTTTTTTAACGTGGTTTGATAGGAAGATATAAAGGAAGAGGAAAAACTACCAGAAGAGAAAAAGGCAAGTTCTACAAGCTTCTCCTTGCATCACACTGCTCCAAGTTGTAAAGCAACTCTCAAATATCAGAGGTCTCAGGGACAGAATGATGTGAAAAACATGTGCAGAGCTTTGCACCAGTCAGCCTGACCTCTTTCCATAAACTGATCTGGGTTTCTCCTCCTTAATCCCAACCTGCCTGCCTCACTCCTCTGACCCAACCTAGGCACCAAATCCACATCCCCACAAAACACAGACCCAAATAAATGAGCCCTTCTTACCAAAAGAAAAGATCAAAAGAGGCAGACATGTGGCGAGAATGAATTCAGGAATCGGTGACAGCAGGTGCCTAAATGGTTAATGGACACCAACCAGAAGTTTGTTTTCTTATGGCTGCCCACCATCTGTCACCCACAAATCTCCACTTTGGGCAGGAGACCAAACTGAAGATGTGATGGGGAGATTAAAGAAAACACAGTGACCGTGAAGGAAACTGCTTGTGACAGGGATGTGTTAAAACATTTTCAGTCTGATCTCTAGGCTCTTGCCCACGTTCGCCTGCACAGGTGAAGGCATACAAGGCTCAGTACTACACCAAACTCTCAACAAATCAGCGTGAGATCTAAGCAGAAGACTAACTTAGGGACCACAGGCAAAAGGCAGCCTCTAGAGAAGAGCACCCATCTCAGAATAAATGATTTTCAGCATCACTCGGAGCCCATGCATCCTGCTTCCAAGGAGCATGCCAGCCTGTCAACGGAGGCCACCTTACCCGCTCTGGGGTTGAGCTGGGGCAAGTCGCTACCTCTTCTTCTTTCCAAGCAGGCACTGTGATTTCTTGCAATCCCTGGGGCCCCTGAGTCTTCAGCTGAAATTGGGGCAGATGCTGCTATAAGAACTGTGGAAAGGCTGATCTAAGTCTAGAAGAGGGTCATTTGTTTGGCTTTAGTTCCCTCTTTCCTTCAGGTCTCTCTTCCTCCGTTCCCTACTATTCTCCATGGAAAAGACCCCTTTTCACTAAGGTCACAGAGTCACAAATGGCAAGGTTTAGATTTGGACAGGCAACCTAGCTCCCGAGTCGGTGCTCTTAATCTCTATGCTGGCTCACCACACTGTCCTTGCTGGTTACAATCTCCTAGAGGCATCCACAAATTGTTCTCAGAAAGAGAAGTTTTTCAACCTTCTAGAAATGAAGTCACAGCTCAATAACAACGCCAGTTCTTCAGATACCTGAAGGTACTGAAGCTAGTCTAGTGACAGTGACTTAGGCTGGTCTGCCTGGAGTATGACTTTTGGGGGCACGGATGGGTTGAGAGTAGGGAGCAGAAGATGGTTAGTAAGGAGTCCTAGATCAAATCAGACTTCCTGATCCAACCATGGAGCAGATGTTTCAGCAGATGCTGAAACAGGTTCCAGTAAGAAGCATGCTCCTAATTCTGGCTTAGGCATAACCAAAGGGCATCAAAGAAGTGGGAACTATACTCACTGCGCTCTCTGCCTCCAAACTCCTTCTCTTTCCTCCAAACCCAAATCCACTATCTCTAAAGTCATGGTTAGTTTTGCTAATAAAACTGATTTTTTTTTTTCGCCACACCACATAGCCTATGGGTCCTAAGTTCCCTGACCAGGGATTGAACCCATGACCCCTGCATTGGAAGCATGGAGTCTTAACCACTGCATCACCAGGGAAGTCCCCAAAACTTAAAAAAAAAAATTTTTTTTAACGTGGTTTGATAGGAAGATATAAAGGAAGAGGAAAAAACTACCAGAAGAGAAAAAGGCAAGTTCTACAAGCTTCTCCTTGCATCACACTGCTCCAAGTTGTAAAGCAACTCTCAAATATCAGAGGTCTCAGGGACAGAATGATGTGAAAAACATGTGCAGAGCTTTGCACCAGTCAGCCTGACCTCTTTCCATAAACTGATCTGGGTTTCTCCTCCTTAATCCCAACCTGCCTGCCTCACTCCTCTGACCCAACCTAGGCACCAAATCCACATCCCCACAAAACACAGACCCAAATAAATGAGCCCTTCTTACCAAAAGAAAAGATCAAAAGAGGCAGACATGTGGCGAGAATGAATTCAGGAATCGGTGACAGCAGGTGCCTAAATGGTTAATGGACACCAACCAGAAGTTTGTTTTCTTATGGCTGCCCACCATCTGTCACCCACAAATCTCCACTTTGGGCAGGAGACCAAACTGAAGATGTGATGGGGAGATTAAAGAAAACACAGTGACCGTGAAGGAAACTGCTTGTGACAGGGATGTGTTAAAACATTTTCAGTCTGATCTCTAGGCTCTTGCCCACGTTCGCCTGCACAGGTGAAGGCATACAAGGCTCAGTACTACACCAAACTCTCAACAAATCAGCGTGAGATCTAAGCAGAAGACTAACTTAGGGACCACAGGCAAAAGGCAGCCTCTAGAGAAGAGCACCCATCTCAGAATAAATGATTTTCAGCATCACTCGGAGCCCATGCATCCTGCTTCCAAGGAGCATGCCAGCCTGTCAACGGAGGCCACCTTACCCGCTCTGGGGTTGAGCTGGGGCAAGTCGCTACCTCTTCTTCTTTCCAAGCAGGCACTGTGATTTCTTGCAATCCCTGGGGCCCCTGAGTCTTCAGCTGAAATTGGGGCAGATGCTGCTATAAGAACTGTGGAAAGGCTGATCTAAGGCTAGAAGAGGGTCATTTGTTTGGCTTTAGTTCCCTCTTTCCTTCAGGTCTCTCTTCCTCCGTTCCCTACTATTCTCCATGGAAAAGACCCCTTTTCTCTCTCACCAGCCTGCGCTAGGGCCTCACTCCACGCTCCGGGCTTTTTACTCTTGGCTAAGAAGTTCCGCTCCAATTCGTGACTCTGCTTCTCCCTCCCTGCACACCGACTTCTGGCTCCCCGCCTGGACTCCCCTCCCCCAAGGCTACCACTGGAATCCAGGCCCCCTCTCCTCCATCCCTATCTCATTTTTTTCTCTGCCTCCAACCTTCCACCACTCCACTTCCTCCTCTCAACCCCAGAGCTACTCCCTCCGCCCCAACTCCCCGCTGGCATCCTCACGATCCCCTACAAGTACAGACTCCCAGCCCGACTAATCCAATCCCACAACAAACTTTCTGCCGCTGCCCACTGCCTTCAGACCGCCATCTTGCCGCGGGGCAGGCCGGGTAGTGGCCACGGCCGCGGGAATCCCCACGCACCACGCGCCGCGCGTCATCGGGGGCGTGGCCATGGGGGTGTGGCCTCCGACTGGGGCACTGAGGTGCGGGACCCGGAGGAAAGCCGCGGATCTTGTAAAAGCAGGATTTTGTGGGCTGGCTGCAGAAGAAGGAAGGCGGTGTCTTGTCAGGACTAGGGAGATAGCAAGAAGGATGGGGAAAGAGTCTGGTATGCAAAAAGAAAAACAAAAAAGAATGGGAGGAAAACAGCACAAAAATGTAGTGATAGTTGTAGCAGTGGTTCCCCATCACTCAAAAGGGTAAAAGGCAGCTGCTCAGCTTGTCACGTGGAAATCGATAAGACCTAGCTTCTTCGCCCCTTCACCAGCCTCATCTTCCACCTCTGCCAGGGACTTCCTGTTCGTCATTGCAAGTCCTCTCCTCCCCTGCATTGTGAATTCCTGCTCCTCCTTCAGCCCTCAAGTCAGATTATCACCTCCTCCCGGAAGCCTTCCCCAATTTCCTAGATTGGATTTGGTGCTCTTTTGCTGGTTATCTCTAGCCACTTACACTTCATTGTAGCTACCCTATGCTGTAATTATTTTGGAGAAGGCAATTGCACTTCAGTACTCCACTCCAGAACTCTTGCCTGGAAAATCCCATGGAAGGGGAGCCTGGTAGGCTGCAGTCCATGGCGTCGCTAAGAGTCGGACACGACTGAGCGACTTCACTTTCACTTTTCACATTCATGCATTGGAGAAGGAAATGGCAACCCACTCCAGTATTCTTGCCTAGAGAATCCCAGGGATGGGGGAGCCTGGTGGGCTGCCGTCTATGAGGTAGCAGAGTCGGACACGACTGAAGCAACTTAGCAGTAGCAGTAGCAGCAACTGTAATTATTTATTTGCACTTTGTGTCCCTTGCTAAACTTGCTGCTCCTTCAGGGCAAAGCCTGAATCTGATTATATTTTCATACCCTAGCAGGTGTGTGGCTCACAATAAGTGTGTAACAAATAAATAGTATAACATCCCATGTGCTAAGGATATATCTGCCTCCAGACTTCTAGGTTTACTGTTCCCTGTGCCTGTGATGGGCTACTTCCAGACAGTCCCACCCATTTGTGTCTCTGCTCAAATTTACCACCTCAGAGAAGCCTTCCTTGGCCACTCTAAGACAATATCCCCAATCTCTCCCCGCTTGGGGCTTCCCTGTAGCTCAGATGGTAAAGGATCTGCCTGCAATACAAGAGACTGGGGTTCAGTCCTTGGGTTGGGAAGATCCCCTGGAGAAGGGCGTGGCAACACACTCCAGTATTCTTGCCAGGAGAATCCTGTGGACAGAGGAGCCTGGCAGGCTACAGTCCATGGGGCTGCAAAGAGTCAGACATAATTGAGTGAATAACACTACTCTGATTCATGGAGTTGCAAAGAGTCGGACACGACTGAGCAACTGAACTGAACTGAACTGAACACCACACCATACTGCTCCCTTACCCTGCTTACTATTATCTGACACATTTTTCTTTGTTTGTTGATCATCTCCCACTATACTGCAAACTCCAGAGCTCTAGGACTTTGTCTCATTCATTACTGTATTCCCAGGATCTAAAATAATGCCTGGCATAGTAGATACTCAATAAATGTCTATTTTATTTATTTTATTTGGCTGCACTGCTTGGCATGCAGCATTTAGTTCCTTGACCAGTTATCAAACCTGTGCCCCCTACATTGGAACCACGGAGCCCTAACCACTGGACTACCAGGAAACTCCTCAAAATAAATGTTTGTGGAATGCATAAATAGCATGGAAAGAAGTGACGGAGGAATTTTGGAATGTAGTGATGGAGAGAAGTTGAAAATACTGTAAAATAGGGAAATGCATAAATGGAAGGTACAAGTCCCCAAGGCCAGACTTGGCCACATCAGGTATGGGAGTGAAGACAGAATCCAGACTCAGGAAGGAAGGGAGGCAGCAGGATGAGAGCCAGGTAGAACTCTGGAGCAAGGTCCTCGGGGGAGTAGAGCTCTCCTGGGAAAGCTCGAGGAAATAGGATGGGCTGGAGGCTGAGGAGTTTACTCAGATCTAAAGATAATATCCACCCCAAGCCCAGGCCTCTTTTGGCCAGATGGTGCTAGAGGAGCCTGGGCATCTGTTCCTCTGTAAATTATCCGTGCTGCCTCCTGCCTGTCTTCTCTGGTGACAGCCGGAACAATTGTCCAGGAATTCCATCTGCTCCCCTGTCCTTCTCCCCTCCACAGCTCATCAACATTTCAGAGTGGAGAGGTGTCCTCTTTCCCAGGGCTCGAAGGTTGGGAGTCAGGTTTGTCCCTTGGTGGAACTGGCCTCAAGTACTCACTCCCCGAACAACACAACAAGTAAAACTTCAGCAGAGATTCCCAGGCCCCTGGAAGGAGAGGTCAGCCATCTTTATTTCTCATCCTGTCTATGTTTTTCAATCCCATGCAACTTTGTATTGTTGTTAATTTAATAAACTTATACTAAATGAATCAATTATATTGGTTCTTGCAGAGCTTTTCAAATAAGGATTCCCAATCATTGTACATTTCTTTTTTTATTATTTGTTTTAATTGGAAGCTAATTACTTTGGAATATTGTGGTGGTTTTTGCCATATATCATTGTACATTCCTGCATGCGCGTGCTCACTCAGTCGTGTCTGACTCTGTGAGACCCTATGGGCCATAACTTTCCAGCTCCTCTGTCCATGGGATTTTAAACCAGGCGAGAATACTAACTAGAGTGGGTTGCCATTTCCCTCTCCAGGGGATCTTCCTGACCCAGAGTTCGAATCTGCGTCTCCTGCATTGCAGGTAGATTCTTTACCACTAAGCCACCTGGGAAGCCATATTTCTGCATGCTTCCCTTTAAATTGCCCATACAGGGACTTCCTTGTGGTTCAGTGGCTAAGGCTCCTTCCTCCCAATGCAGGGGGCCTGGGTTTGATCCCTGATCAAGGACCTAAATCCCACATGCCACAACTAAGAGTGTGCACGCCACAGGAAAGATGGAAGATCCCACAGGCCGCAACAAAGACCCAGCACAGCCAAATAAATAAATATTTCTTTAAAAATAATTTTAAAATTACCCATACAGTACTTTCAAAATGTGACATTTGTTGTGATATAAGACCACAACAGATTATTTTGAAATGACTTTTACTATTTTCTGAAAGGGATCTGCCTGAAGGAAGAAAGAGAAAAGAAAGATCATCTCTCTACCTTTCCCGAAATTGTCTTGGGATCCATAGAGAGAGGCAAGTCCATGAACTGTCAGGTAAAACAGTTTAGTGTAAACAAATCTGAAAAACTATTTAAGTTTATATTTTGCAAGCAGGGAAAGTGGCAGTAAACATAAACGTATCTTTGAAAAGAAAGGAGTTTTTAACTTTTAGCACGCGCAAGATAAACTTATTTTTACTCTGAAGGAGCTGGCTGACATCATCACCCCTCTCTTTGAGGATGTGCAAATGTACAAGTGTGTGTGGCTTCTTTAAAATGTTTATTTATTTGGCTGCACCGAGTCTGAGTTGGTGGCATGCAAAATCTTCCATCTTTGCTGTGGCATGCAAACTCTTAGTTGGGGTATGTGGGATCTGGTCCCCTGACCAAGGTTCAAACCCAGACCCCCTACACTGGGAGCGTGGGGTCTTAGCCACTGGCACACCATCATGGGAGGTCCCTATTATGTTAGCTTGCAAGCCCTTAAACCATATTCATCACTTGAGTTGCAACTGACTTTATCTACTAATAGTTTAGGAGGCTGTCTTCTTGTTTGTGACCTGATTAGACATGCTGAACTCCATTTACATGTTTTTTTCTGACAATGCTTTCAAAACCTCAAGAGGTGATAACCTAGTCTGCTTCCCTAGATTTAAGTTATACACATTTCACAATTCTTCTATCTATTAATAGAATACCACAGCTGCCACCCTGGTGGATAAGCTTTTATTATATTTAAATGTCCTTTTTCCTATCTCTGGATGTTGAATTTGGTGTAAAGCTAAGAAATGTAATTTTAAAGACCTTGAAAGTGGATAGGATCTTGCATCCTTTAATATTCTTAAAGCCTCTTAACTGTTAAAGATAATGAAGGCAGGAAGTCAAACAAATATTTGTATACTGATATACAGAATAATGCTATGCATGGCAGGATTGTGAGAACAGCCAAAAGGTGGAAGCAACCCAACTGCAAAGGACAAATGGATTAACAAAATGTGGCATATACATACAATGGGATACTTTTTAGCCATTAAAAGGAAATTCTGACACATGCTACAACACGGATGCACCTTGAAGACGCTGCAATATGTACAATAAACCAGTCACAAAAGGACGAATACTCCATGATTCCACTCTTAGGAGAGGCCTAGACTATTCAGGTTCTTAGAGACAGAAAATAGAACGGTGGTTGCCAGGTGCTGGGGAATGGGGGAGTTAGTGCTTAGTGGGTATAGAGTTTCAGTTTGGGAAGATGAAAAATTCTGGAGCTGGATAGTGGTGATTGTACAACAAGGTGAATGTTGGCAATCAGTATTAATGCCACTGAACTGTATGCTTAAAATTAGCTAAAGGGACCTCCCTGGTGATCCAGTGGCTAAGACTCTGAGCTCCCAATGCAAGGGGCCCGGGTTCAGTGCCTGGTCACATGCCATAACTAACAGCTCATATGCACAACTAAAGGTCCTGCGTGTTGCAACTAAGATCTGGCACAGCCAAATAAATATATATATATATTTTTTTAATTAAAAAATGTCTGTGCTCTGTTTATTCATCTCCCCCACTCCCACTTCTACCAGCAACCAATCACTAATCATTAAAAAAAAAGTTGGCTAAAATGGAAAATGTCATATATATTTTATCACAATAAAAACATTTCCAGTAAAAAGTTATTTTTAAATACATAACCCATACATCTTTATATGATACTGAGTTTTGTGTTCTGACTTCTGGTAGAGTCCCACCACAGTCAGCTCTAAGGCTGGGACTCCTTAAGGGCAGGGCTTATCTCCCACCTTCAGACTTCCGGCAAATGCTTCCCCTCTCAGACTTCGGTTCTGAGTCCTGGGGAAGCTCAAAAAGGTGCAGAAGCAACAGCTTATCTCCCTTTCTGGACCACACTGAGGCCCATTCATTAGGCCCTACTTCACTCTGACCCATTATCAGCTGGGTAGTTCTGCCACCTCCTGTTTCTTTGCCAAATCACAAGGGCTTCCATCCATCCCCGGTGTGCATTGACACTTGGCCTCGAACGTGTATGCTATCCTACAGATCAGGTGATTGGGGCTTCTACATGAAATGTGAAAAGAGGGGCCCAGCTCCCCGAGACTTCAAGGAAAACTCTGGGGATGGCTCCTTTAGCAGCTGCTGGAGGGGCTAGAGCAGGACCTGCCTGGGCTATCACCTCCCCCACCCCCTCATGGGCACTGGGTGCTGTGTGAACACTTGGTACCACTGAGCTTGGCACTCATAGTTCTGGATGGGGGTGAGCCTCTTGTCCTTCCGGACTTGTGCACAGGAACTGCACACTCTCATGGCTCCAAATAGAGGCATCCCCTCTCTTGACATGTGGACATGAGCCGTGTGACTGCACTTAGCTCATCAGCAGGCAAAGCATCCCCCTCTGCCACGTTTTAGCTAACCCTGAGGCCCACAGTCAGCATCAACCCTAGTCCAGCTTCCTCCCTTTCCCTGAGCAGGTATCCCAGATACCCCAAGCATGGCATCTGGGGCCTGAGTCTTGGCACTCCATCCCCTGAGGCAATAATAAGCCCTCCCCTCCCCCTCCCCCACATTCAAACAAAGCCAAAAGGAGGGGCACAATAGCTGGTTTAGTTTTCAGGCCTTGAGCAGCTGCCTCCACTCCTGCTCTGAGGGAGAGGTAGGGGTGGAGGACAGGAAGCATCCAGAGAGGGAGGGCATTTGTGCAGGGCCCTGGGCTGGCAGAAAGCCCCAGCAAAGGGTGGGACTACACAAACACGCCTGACTCCCTGCCTGCACAGCTCAGCTTCCACGTACAGCCCCTACTCAGTGGACTGGCCAGAACTGGCTTGGGGAAGCAGTAGCAGGACGGAACAAGCAGGCAGATGATTGTCCCTTACCTGGTGAGGACAAGGGTCAGGGCTGCATGCCCCTGGGTCTCCATGAGGTCTTAACCCTACTGGTGCACCTGGACCCCTGTTTACATGGAGTGTGTGGGTGGTGAGTGGGTGTGCCTGCCCTACTAGACTGTCAGCTACTTGAGGTTAAGGCCCAGTATCTGTGTTCATTCATATTAATTCATGCACACATTTGACTGATGCTTACTGAGTGCGTGGGGTCCTTTCCCAGCTCCTGACCACATGCTAGGCTCTGACAGGGAGAAAGAAAAATATCTGTGGGTGGGTCCATGAATGTGCAAATAAATGAGGCTCTCCTCTTGTTCCCCATTCTCTTGTCTCTGCATCCTCATGTGGTGTTGGTAATATACAAAAGCTTTGGTTTGAAAGGAGGTTAGGGAGAGAGGAAGGGGACTTAGGGACCTGCCCCCAAGGTGATAGGTGGGAAGGCCCAGAAAGATGAATCCACATGGTTGGGGGCCCTGGAGGAGAGGTTGACTGGCTGGTACTCAGAAAGGAAATGCTCAGGAAAGTGGGGAATCCAGAAGATTGGAAGACTGGGGTGTTCTAAAGCAGTAGTTGCTGGTAGGGTCTGGGATCAAAGCCAGAAATGAACCTCATATGTCTACTGGCACCCTTCTAAAACAGGCCACACACTAATCAGGCAGGCTTAGGAGAACCCCAAAGCATCACGTTTTTAGCCTAACTTCCTAAAGTCTTCCAAAGAGTAGCCACTAAGTTGTATTGTGAAGCAGAAATCAAAGCCAAGAGTTGATTAACACCAGGTAGCCCATACCAATCAGTTTTCACAAGGATAAGAGCAGGGCTGTGATGGACTTCCCTGGTGGTCCAATGGGAGCACAGGTTCAGTCCCTGGTTGGGGAACTAAGATTCCGCATGTCACAAGGTGCAGCCAAAAAAGAAAATCAAAGTCCTTGCCCTCACAGAGTTTATAATCTAATGGAAGGAGCCAGCCAATATATAAATATGCTAATAGATATATAGGCCAGGTGGGGATAAGAATTATGGAGAAAAATTAAGTAGGGGAATGGAAATATGCCTAGGGTAGAAATGGGGTTATTCTATAGTGTAACTGGGGACGGCCTCTTTACTAAAATGAAATTTGAACAGAGGACTGAATGAAATGAGGGAGTGAACTACGAAAATATCTGAGTAAGAGCATTCCAGGCAGAAGGAACAGCTAGTGCAAAGGTCCTGAGGCAGAGAACATGCTTGATGTGTTCAAAGATCAACACAGAGGCCAATTTAGTGGGAGCAGAGCAAGGATGGGGAATGTAGGGGACAAGGTCAGACGAGATCCACTGGAAGGGTTTGAGCAGAGATGTGACAATCTGACCTCTACCTTTTAAATAAACTTTTTAAGGACTTCCCTGGCAGTCCAGTGGTTAAGACTCCACACTTTCAATGCAGGGGATGTGGGCTCAATATCTGGTTGGGGAACTAAGATCCCACATGCTTCAGGACATGACCAAAAAAACCCAAACTTTTTATTTTGAGTAATTTGCAATTTACAGGACAATTGTAAAGTGAGTTCCCATATAGCATTCACTCATATAGCATTATACCTTCAGTTCAGTTCAGCCGCTCAGTCGTGTCCGACTCTTTGCGACCCCATGAATCGCAGCACACCAGGCCTCCCTGTCCATCACCAACTCTTGGAGTTCACTCAGACTCACATCCATTGAGTCGTGATGCCATCCAGCCATCTCATCCTCGGTCATCCCCTTCTCCTCCTGCCCCCAACCCCTCCCAGCATCAGAGTCTTTTCCAATGAGTCAACTCTTCGCATGAGGTGCCCAAAGTACTGGAGCTTCAGTTTTAGCATCATTCCTTCCAAAGAAATCCCAGGGTTGATCTCCTTCAGAATGGACTGGTTGGATCTCCTTGCAGTCCAAGGGACTCTCAAGAGTCTTCTCCAACACCACAGTTCAAAAGCATCAATTCTTCTGCGCTCAGCCTTCTTCACAGTCCAACTCTCACATCCATACATGACTACTGGAAAAACCATAGCCTTGACTAGACAGACCTTAGTCGGCAAAGTAATGTCTCTGCTTTTGAATATACTATCTAGGTTGGTCATAACTTTTCTTCCAAGGAGTAAGCATCTTTTAATTTCATGGCTGCAGTCACCATCTGCAGTGATTTTGGAGCCCCAGAAAATAAAGTCTGACACTGTTTCCCCATCTATTTCCCATGAAGTGATGGGACCGGATGCCATGATATATTATTGTGGTACATTTGTCAAAACTATGAAGTCAGGGCTTCCCCAGTGGCTCAGTGATAAAGAATCCCCCTGCCAGTGCAGGAGACACGGGTTTGATCCCTGGTCCAGGAAGATGCCACAAGCTGCAGGGCAACTAAGCCTGTGCACCACAGCTATTGAGCCAGTGCGCTAGAGCCGGGAGCCACAACTACTGAGCCCACATGCCCCAGCTGCTGAAGCCTGCAACCTCTACAGCTTGTGCTCTGAAACAAAAGAAGCCACAACAATAAGAAGCCTGCTCACCACAGCTAGAGAATAGCCCCTACTGGCTGCAACAAGAGAAAAGCCTGTGCAGCAATGAAGACCCAGGACAGCCCAAAATAAACAAATAAAATTATTGTTTAAAAATTATGAAGCCAGCACTGGTACTTTGTGCAAACTAAACTCCAGACTTTATCCAGACTTCACCAGTTTTTCCACAAATGATTTGTTTTCCTATTTCAAGATTCAATTTAGAAACCACATGGCATTTAGCCGGCTTTCACTTTACCAGGATCACCACAGCTGCTACATGATAATAGAAGACCCATTAGGAAGCTGTTGCGGTCACCAGGCAGTAAATAGTGGTGTTAGAGGTCAGATTGTGGAAAGCAAGCAAATTCTCAGTTGAAGGCAGAGTCAACAGGATTTGCAGGACATGGGATGTGAGAGAAAGAGGAGAGTTAAGTATGATGCCAAGGGTTTTAGCCTAAAACACTTGGCCATTCACTGATTCAGGTGAGACTGACACAGGAAGCCACCTGGGACTGAAATCCGTCTTTGGACATGCTAACTCTGAGTCACCTATTGGAGAATCCCAGCTGGAGATGTCAATCGCGTAGGCAGTTGGATACATGAGTCTGGATTTTAAGGATACATCTTAAGTTGGAAATATAAACTTGGGAATGATTAGCTTACAGCTAGTATTTAAAGTCATTAGGCTGGATGAGATCATGAAAGTGGGTGCAGCTGGAAAAGAGAAGAGACCTGAGGATGGAGCCCTGGGGCTGTGGAAGAGATTAGAAAGATGAAGCAAAGGGGACTGAGGAGGGGCAGCCATTGCAGTAGGTAGAAAAGCTTGTGAGATCGACCCTGGAGACCCGGGGAGCCACCATGTCCAATGCAGCTCACAGAGATTACCCAGGATGAGGGTTGAGAAGCAACCATTGGGTTTGGCGATGGCGATAGACTCGGTGACCTTGACAAGGGGAATTCTGGTGGAGTGGTGGGGCGAGCGTGGGTCCAAGAGATAACGGGGGAAATGAGGTGAAGACAGGTGTTGACAAATGTTTTTGAAGAATTTTCAGTAAAGAGACAAAAAACATAGCTGGAAGAGAATATGGAATTGGAGGGAGGTTGCTGACTCTTTGACAAAGACCCTGATGCTGGGAGAGATAGAAAACAGAAGAAGAGGGCAGCAGAGGATGAGGTGGCTGGATGGCATTACTGATTCAATGGACGTGAACTTGGCCAAACTTCGGGAGATGGTGAGGGACGGGGAAACCCGGAGTGCTGCAGTCCATGGGGTCGAAAAGAGCAGGACTTGACTTGGTCCACTGAACAACAACACTTATTTTAAGATGGGAGACAGGTGACGAAAATGAGCTCACGGCAGACTGATGATGCAGAAGGGATGAGGAGAACTGCTGTGGCCCCTGAGGGACACAGGTAAGAGGGGACGGGGAACTAGTGCCCAGGTGGGGGCAGGGGTTCACCTGTGTAAGAGAACTGGCATCGCATCAATGGTAACAGACGCGAGTATATGGAGACAGATGCAGGTAGGCGGAGGAAGCATGTGGAAATTCTCTTCAGGCTGCTTCTATTTTCTTCCTGAAGTTGGAAGCGAGACCACCAGCAGGGGGAGGAGGAACCAAGGGGTTGGCAGTTGGAGGAGAACGGAGAAAGTAAAAATAACCGTCGAGGAGGCTGAGAGTGCACAGCACTGGGGAAAAGCAGAAGCACGAGTGTTCAACACAAAGAGTGCTTGAGGATATGAAATTAAGTGACACCAGACAGCCTAGATATGTGTTATTTTCAGCCACATTCAGCTGCTTGGGTGTTGGCAGTAGAACGTACCATGGTGGGGTTTTACCAGATGAATATGATGGGAGAGAGGGGCCAAGGAGTTGGTACAGACAAGGCGCTGATTATCATGATAGATCGCGGAATCAAAGCTGGGTAAGTAGGGAAGGCTGGATGTGATGGGGGCAAGGGCTGCTGAAAAGAAGGTGACATCAATAGATGAGAGACAGGGCCAGCTTAGCCACAGGAGGCACAGTGCCAAAGGCCTGCAATACTTTTAGGGGCGCACAAAATATTTTAATTTTTCTTCTGTAAAATCAGAAGAAAAAAGTGAATATGATAAAAGTGAAAATATAATAATGAATCCAGCCTGGATTAAATTTATCTTGATACCAAGGCAATCATAAAATATAACGTTTAATATTCTTTCATGGAGGAAGAGGCCCATGCAGGCGAAATGTCTAGGGCCCACTAAGGTTGTAATGTAGCCCTTATGAGTGATCCCTGTAGATCCAAATTCAGTATTTGTTGAATGCATGTATTTTTTAAATATTAATTTATTTATTTGGGGCTGCCCTGGGTCTTTGTTGCTGGAGTGGGCTTTCTCTAGTTGCAGCAAGTAGGGGCAGCTCTTCATTTCGGTGCTCGAACTTCTCACGGCAGTGGCTTCTCTCATTGCAGAGCACAGGCTCTAGAGCACAAAGGCTTCAGTAGTTGTGGCACATGGGCTTAGGTGCAGAATCTTCCTAGACCAGGGACTGAACCCATGTTCCCTGCACTGGCAGGTGGATTCTTAACCATTGGACCACCAGGGAAGTCCCTGTTGAATGCATTTATAATGGCAGAAAAAGTAAACACAACCTAAGTATCAAAAGTACCTGTTTGAGTCCAGGTACTATGGGCTGAAAAGAGAGGATCTGGTTATAGGATAGTGTAATACTTAAAATTATGCACTGTGTGAAACAACTGGTAATAACAAGATTTGGGTGGGGATATCCTTCTTATTGGTGGAGAGGAAGAAATCAAGGGAATGGGAAGCTGGTTTTATCAGTCTGGCCACCGGTTGTGAAGAGTCGACTCCTTAGAAAAGAACCTGATGCTGGGGAAGAATGAAGGCAGGAGGAGAAGGAGACGACAGAAGACAAAGTGGTTGGATGGCATCACAGACTCAGTGGACATGAGTTTGAGCAAGCTCTGGGAGATGGTGAAGGACAGGGAAGCCTGGTGTGCTGCAGTCTATGGGGTCACAAAGAGTTGGACATGACTGAGCGATTGAACAGCAGCATTGCTATAGTAACAACATCCTAAAACAGTGGCTTAAAACAGCCACCATTTAACTGCTCATCCACTGTTTATCTGGTAATATGGCTGGACTCTGCTGAGCAGCTCTTGTTAGTCTTGCCAGGGCTCATTCATGAGCTACAGTCATCTGGAAGCTTGACTGAGGCAGTTAACAGGAACTCCTATATTGTGGATATTGACCAGGGCATCTCAGGTCTCCTTCATGGGGCTTCTTGCCTTCCAGCATGCCAGACTGAACTTCTTTACATGATATTGGGAGTTTTCTAAGGGAGCAAACAGAAGCTGCAATGGTTTTTGGGACCCAGACTCTGGGACTCACATAATGTCACTTCCACCATATTCTATTAGTCAAAACAAGTCCTAAGACCAGTTCAGATTCAAGAGCCTGAGAAACAGGTTTCCATCTTTCGCTGGGAGGAGCAGCAAAATCATTGCTAAAGGTCATGTGGGACAGGAGAAAGTGTAGTGGCCATCTTTGCAAACAGACTATCACGCTTATTGGAAAATTTGCCTATGTGGTACTGAATCAAGAATCACCAAGAGGGACTGCCCTAGTGGTCCAGTGGTTAAGACTTCATCTTCCAATGCAGGGGGTACAGGCTTGATCCCTGGTTGGGAAGCTAAGATCCCACGTGCCTCAAGGCCAAAAAACCAAAACATAAAACAGAAGCAGTATTGTAACAAATTCAATGAAGACTTTAAATATGATCCACATTAAAAAAAGTCTTTAAAAAACCACCAAGAATTTGGCAGAAGGAAGGGTGAAGAGAGTGACATGCCAGGTGCTAAAATCTTCAAAACATGTAGTAAGTGATACAATCTGATGCCATCAACTTCCAAAGCTTCAAGTATCTTTATTGTTTCATCAGTGATTGCCAGTGAATTTCATTCATGGAAAGCAACTATTTATTTTCCACAAATTCTTTGACTCAGTCACTCATCAATTCAGACTTCATCTTAAGGAAGGAATCTAAAAGATGGAAAAAAACTATATGAAAATTTGTAGCACTACTATTTATCTTCGAGCTGTAGCTCAGTGTCTAGGATGATGTCTGGCATGGAGTAGTAGCACATACGTGCTGCATGAGTGCTGTGTGCTAAGTCGCTTCAGTTGTGTCTGACTGTTTGCCACCTTATGGATTGTAGCCCACCAGGCTCCTCTGTCCATGGGATTCTCTAGTAGCAGATAGGTGCTCAGTAAATATTTGTTGAATGAATTTATAATGATGAAAAGTAAATACAACCTAAGTATCTAGTAATGAAGGCTAGGTTAAATAAATTGTGTGTGCTCAGTCACTCAGTTGAGTATGACTCTTTGCGACCTCATGGACTGTGCCCGTCAAGCTCCTCTGTCCATGGAATTTTCCAGGCAAGAATACTGGGGCAGGTTGCTGTTTCCTACTCCAGGGGATCTTCCTGACCCAGGGATTGAACCTGTGTCTCTTGTGTCTCCTGCATTGGCAGGCAGATTTGTTACCACTGCGCCACCTGGGAATCCCAGGTTAAATAAATTAGGGTGTATCTATTTAACAGGCTATCATGCAGCCATAAAAATTATGCTTTTAATCAATTTATTTAAAAAATTTTCACTGGCATATAGTTGCCTTAAAATGTTGCGTTTGTTTCTACTGTACATCAAAGTGAACCAGCTACACATATATTCCCTCTTTTTTGGATTTCCTTTCCATTTAGTCACCAGAGAGCACTGAGTAGAGTTCCCTGTGCTCTAAAGTAGGTTCTCATTAGTTGTATTTTTATACATTGTATCTATAATGTAGCTTTCGAAAACTATTGATATATGATGAGTGAAAAAAAACAAACAGGATATAACATTACAGGTTCTGGATAAAAACAGCTGGATAGGAAAAGGAGTCAAACAACAGTTGTTTTATTAAGCAAATAGGATCATGGGTGATTTTTAAATTTTTATTTTATTCACTTATTTCTTGGCTGCACAGAGAAGCTTGTGGGATCTTAGTTCCTCAACCAGGGATTGAATTTGGGGACAGGACAGTGAAAGTGCTGAGTCCTAACCACTGGGCAACCAGAGAATGCCCCAAATTTTTACTTTATTCTAAAAGTTCTTTAATGTTATTGAATTTCTTTTACAATAAGAAAAAGTTAAACATGCTCATTGTGGGAAAAAGAGAAATTTTGAAAAGCATCAATAAGAAAAAATTACCTGTAATTCCATCATCTGGGGAAAAAACATCACTGCCAACATTGAGACACATTCTGTTTCTTGGTTTTTTCCCTCCACCTGATATATTCTTAGCTTAAAAAAAAAAAAAAACCTTTAGACTTCCCAAAGGTGACTTTCAATAGTCACATAGTGTGTTGGTATACCATAATTTGTTACAATCATTTTGGACAGTATAGGTTGTTTGCAATTTTTCAGTTAAAAAAAAGTAAAATATGGTCAGAGCTATGGCATTGTTCAACTCAAATTTAGAAAGCTCTGGAGGAAAGAGGTGATCAATGTTTCGGGGAAGATGGCTAGGCAGATGGGGTGGGTGTGGCTACGTTCAATGAAGAATGTAAGAAAAACTAGTTCAGGGGCTCCGACCTGTGGGGGTTGTCTGTAGAAAGCTGCTCTGCACGGGCTAGGGACTACTCCTTACCACGAACTTAAGGATGGTGAAATCAAATCTTGATTTGAAGGACTAGAGATGGGGACAGGTGGTCCTCATTTCTGCTCTCTTGCCTTGGGCAAACAAGAAACGGTTTCCTGTCCTTTCCCGGGACAGAGGTCTCTGAGCCATTAGCCTGGAGGCACACAGCTTCCTCACTCCCTCTACAGAACACTCAGTCTAGCTCTGGGTTTGGACAGTAGACGATCAGCCTGAGGTCAAGAATGGAGGTGATCCGGGGTACAGAGGAGGGAATTTGGGGTGCACATTTACAGAGCCGGGGGCGTTCCCGGTGCACGGAACCTTCCCAGTAGTGGTAGCGGAACGCAAAGAGATAGGAAAGACAGACCTGGCGGGAGGAGGGATGGAGGGGTGGGTGAGTGGGCCACGCTAATACCTAGGCAGGGATCGACCCTGGAAGGCTGTTGATGGCCACGAGGGGAGAAAGAAGCGGACGGCGGGGAGGAGGAGAGTAGGGACAGATTAAGCAGGTGATGTAGGATTTACAAATGGAGGAGTCGTGGGCTGGTGACAGGAGGAGGGCCGGGAGCGTCAAGTGTGCCCTGAGCGTGCGCGAGATTCATCTGAGAGGCGTGATGGGCGGCGGACTCGGGAGAGCAGAGGTGGGGCGCGGGGTGAGCTGCTCGGGTCGCGAAGGCGGAGATGCGAGATGGAGAATAACGGCTGCGCACACTTGGCCGACCCTTTACAGTCGGCTCCCATTTAGCCTCCCGTAATTTCCTCCTACGTGCGAGGAGCCGCCGCAGCCGCTCGGGGTCGCCTCGAGGCCCAGATTCCCCAGCGCTCGGCTCGTATGGCAGCCGCCTGGGCGCCCGGCCCCGCGACCCGCTAGGGGCGGCCCGGCGCCCTGGTCTGGCCCTTCGGCGGAGTCCGTCGGATCCCGCCTCGCTCTGCGCCCCGAGGCGCGCCGCCTCCCAGCCCGAGGTGAGGACCGCGGGACAGAGCCGGGCTGGGGGCGCGCTGGGTATCCGACGCCGCGCGCCGCGGCCCAGCCCAGCGCGGCGGAGACAGGAGGGGGACGTGGGGAGTCAGAGGCGGGGGCAGAGATTGCGCGCCGCCGGGTCCTCGTGTCGCCTCTCGGCGATATCCCAGTACCCCTCCGTCCCGATTGCGTTCCCAGCCCCGGCCCTTCCCGCGTCCTGACCTCTCTCGCGCTGTCCATCCTTCACCTCCTTCCCACGTAGCCGGCTCCGCGTTTCTGTCTCCAATCCCCTCGCCTGCTCACACCTTCCTCGCCCCCGCCCTCTCGCTGCACCACTCCCCACGCCTTTTGTTTTTCCCCGTCTGGACGCCCCTCTCCTCCTCGGCTCCTGTCACTCGGAACCGAACCGGAATCCTTGCCGCTATCTCCACGTCCGGCCGCCTCTCAGCCCATGCCATCCCACAGGTGTCCGCACGTCCGGCGATCCATCCGTCTGTCCGTCCCGGGGCCGGCGCTGACCATGCCCAGCGGCTGCCGCTGCCTACATCTCGTTTGCCTGTTGTGCATCCTGGGGGCACCCGTAAAGCCTGCCAGAGGTGAGCGCTCCCTCGGGGGGGCTGTGGTCGCGGCCCTGTCCGGCCATCCCTCGCTCGCACGTTGACCTCTGCCGGCCAGAGATGGCACTGCAAGCCGCTCCGACCGCGGGCTTGGCAACACCCAGTACTTCCCTTTGGAATGCAATTAGTCTCTGTTCTACCTTGCCCCAGAGCTGGGCCCCTCCAGTTACAGGGACCCTGCGTCCTTTCCCTGGCCCGGCATCTCAGGCGCTGAACTCTGACCTCCGGGCTCACCCCTCCCACATCAATCTCTTGCAGGCAATGACTGCAGCTCCCTCTGTGACCTGGCTCACGGCTGCTGCGCGCCTGACGGCTCTTGCAGGTACCTCTCCGTGGAGCACGGTGCTCCCAGACCCTTTGCTCCGCATTTCCCAGGCCTCCATACCCACAACCGAGTCAAGCCCCAGACTTGATCCAGAACGTCTAGGGCCCTCCCCATCCCCTCAAGGCCGTGGCACACAGGGCAGATGGACAGCCCAGCACCGTGCCCAACCCTTCCCCCTTCCACTTTGCCTTGCCTCTCCTTTGCGTGTTCTAACTACCGCTTCCCACTTTACTCTCCCAAGTCTGATCCAGGAACTCTAAAACTTTCCTCTTCAAGATACCAGGAGAAAGATCTTAAGCTTAAGGGAGTGTGGAGAGTGGGAGCCATGAAGCAAGGGGGAGGAGATAAAGATAAGACAGACGGTTTAGCCTGGAAAAGAAAGGCTTTGCCAGGATTGTTGGGGAGATGCACTTATTCAAGGCGATCTTTCTTTGATGAATTTAAATAACTGACACACTGGGGTAGCGGTCGGGTAAATTCTGCAGTAGGAGGAAAGTGTGTCTGGATGTGAAAACATGAGCTGACAGGCAAGCTGCTGGAAGGGTTGGGGGTGTTGGGGACTCTCTAAAGCAGGCCTTGCCCTGGAATCAGGGTAGGAAGATAGTCCTGATGACCTTTCAAGGTCACTCTTCTTTCAAAAATGTTTCTAAGCACCTCAGATATACCAGAAATGGTGCCAGGGACACTTAAGAGACATCCACTTAATGTCTTTTCTTTTTTAAAATTATTTTTGTTGTTGTTGGCTGTGCAGGGTCTTCAGGCTGCACATGGACTTTCTCTAGTTGCCTCAAGTAGGGACTACTCTTCATCACGGTCTTCAGGCTTCTCAGTGAGGGGTCTTCTCTTGCTGGGGAGCACGGACTCTAGGGTGCACGGGCTGTTTGCAGCACATGGGTTTAGTTACTCTCATCGTGTGAGATCTTCCTGGGCCAGGGATTGAACCTGTGTCCCCTTCATTGGCAGGTGGATTCTTAACCACTGGACCACCAGGGGAGTCCCTCATCTTCATTTCTTCCTCAACACATCCCTGCCAGGTGTCACCCCAGGTTACAGATGAGAAAACTGAGGCTTGGAAAGGTTAGACAGAGTGCAGAACCAGAACTCCAACGCTGGTGCCTGGTGGCCTGGTGCAGCTCTCTATCCACCGGGGATAGGCCTGCTTTCCCTTAGGGGCTGTCCTGTTTGTCTCCTGTTTCCTGGAAGCTCTGCGCTTGCCTCCTCCCTGTCTTCACCTCCTTCTACCCAGAGCCCTGACCCTGTGCTTCCCCCCGTCAGGTGTGACCCAGGCTGGGAGGGGCTGCACTGTGAGCGCTGTGTGAGAATGCCTGGCTGCCAGCACGGCGCCTGCCACCAGCCCTGGCAGTGCATCTGTCACCCTGGCTGGGCAGGCAAGTTCTGTGACAAAGGTAGGGAGTAGAGAGGGTAGCTGCTGGACTGGGGGCCCCACATGTCTTGGGAGAAACATCCATCCTTATTTACTGAGTGCCTCTTGTGTCTGGCTCAAACCCTCAAATATGTAGTATTTCATATACAGTCCATGGAATTCTCCAGGCCAGAATACTGGAGTGGGTAGCCTTTCCCTTCTCCAGGGGATCTTCCCAACCCAGGAATCGAACCCAGGTCTCCCGTATTGCGGGCAGATTCTTTACCAGCTGAGCCACAAGGGAAGCTTGTAGTATTTTATAGTTGTAGACTTTATACCTATCTGTTATCTGAACTGGTCCTCAACACAACCCTCTGTGGTAGGTAAGACACCTGTGGGAAACTGTCCTCATATCGCAGATGAGGAAATGGAGATCCACAAGTGAGATACACCTTACCCAACGGCACGCTGAGACAGACTGACAGGGCTAGGACTAGGCGCCTCCTGACCCAAATTCAGTGTTGTTTTCCATCCAGGTTGGGACTGTAGTGTGAGCCAGCCCCACGAGCTCTGGGTGGGGCCTGGGCAGGTCTGGGTGCCACGTGTGAGGGGCTGTCCCAGAGCCCTCCCGGTCTCCTCTGCAGATGAACACATCTGTACCACGCAGTCCCCCTGCCGGAACGGAGGCCAGTGCGTGTATGACGGGGGTGGTGAGTACCACTGTGTGTGCCCACCAGGCTTCCACGGGCGTGATTGTGAGCGCAAGGCCGGACCCTGTGAGCAGGCAGGGTGAGTGCTGGCCCCGGGGTAAGGTGAGAATCTGGCGACGGAGGAGAGAAGACTGTGGAGGGGGTGGCGGGGCAGTGCTAGGGCTGAGGGTCTAAAGTCCCACATGGGGACACTCGAGGATAAAACCCCAGTCTGCTGGAGTATCCCAAGGGCTTCTCAGCTTTTTTGACGTACATCTGAACCATTTTTCCAACGACAGAAATTGACAGGGGCTGGAGGTGTAACACATCACTGCGTGCTTTCCCTAGTCGGGGAGGCTGTGGGCCTAGGACCCCCCCTTATCCTCCCAGGAAGGCCGGCGTGCAGCCCCTGAAGTTGTCCCATGCGGCAGCCTAGGCCTCATGGTGAATGAGGGGACAGCCTGTGGGGCTGGACTTGTCCTCATTCCCGCCTCGGGTCTAAGAGTCTAAGAGGACACGAACAGTACACTCGCCTTGGTCTTGACTCTGGGTCAGGCCCTCTGCTACCTGCTTGACTTCGATCATCTCATTTAACCCTCACAACCTGGGAAGCCGGGTACTGCTCTGATCCCATTTTTAAAGAAGGCATTTGAGGCTCAGAGAGAGTGGCTCGAGGGGACAGAGCTAGAGAGGGGTGGTGGTAGCAGGGATCCGGATGTCGACCTG
>SJXQ01010069.1:311740-323351 GCA_006408695.1 Aepyceros melampus
AAGTGATGGGACCAGATGCCATGATCTTCGTTTTCTGAATGTTGAGCTTTAAGCCAACTTTTTCACTCTCCTCTTTCACTTTCATCAAGAGGCTTTTTAGTTCCTCTTCACTTTCTGCCATAAGGGTGGTGTCATCTGCATATCTGAGGTTATTGATATTTCTCCCGGCAATCTTGATTCCAGCTTGTGTTTCTTCCAGTCCAGCGTTTCTCATGATGTACTCTGCATATAAGTTAAATAAGCAGGGTGACAATATACAGCCTTGACGTACTCCTTTTCCTATTTGGAACCAGTCTGTTGTTCCATATCCAGTTCTAACTGTTGCTTCCTGACCTGCATACAGATTTCTCAAGAGGCAGGTTCTCAAGAGGTCTGGTATTCCCATCTCTTTCAGAATTTTCCACAATTTATTGTGATCCACACAACCAAAGGCTTTGGCATAGTCAATAAAGCAGAAATAGATGCTTTTCTGGAACTCTCCTGCTTTTTCTATGATCCAGTGGATGCCTGCACTTTGCTCCATGATTATCAGCAAGATAATTTGCTGGAGGGCAAGGGGGCAAGTGTGGTTAGGACTGAACCTGGGCAAGGCCCCTGACACACCCAGGCTTTGTTCTGCCCACATCTTCTCACTGCCGGGTCACCGTGTGAGTGGTCCCCTGGAGCGGTTCTAGTCTTAAGGCTGGGAAGGGAACTGGAACTAGGCCTGCCCACACCACCTGTCTGCTTTTCTTTCTCCAAAACAACCTGTCATCTGCTTTTCTTTCTCCAAAACCACCTTTCATATAAATGGGGGTCATACAATAAGTGACCTTTTTTTGTCTGACTTCTTTCACTTAGCACAATGTTTTTTCATTTCGTTTTGCTTTTAACTTATTTATTTGGCTGCCCTGGGCCTTAGTTGTGGGATCTTCAAACTTCTTTAAGGCATGTGGGATCTTTAGCTATAGCACATGGAATCTAATTCCTTGACCAGGGATCAAACCCAGGACCCCTGCATTGGGCACCCAGAGTCATAGCCACTGGACTACCACGGAAGTCCCTAAAACAATGTTTTTGAGATTCACCAATGTTGTAGCATGTATCAATAGTTTGTTCCTCTTTTTTAAAAAACAGCTCTAGTGAGAGATAATTCACATAAACAGTTCACCCACTTCAAAGGTCTTTAGTGTGTATTCATAGATACAGTCAACCATCATCACAGTCAACTTTGGAACATTTTCATCACCTCAAAAAGAAACCTTGTAGGAGTTCCCTGGTGGTCCAATGGCACTTTCACTCGGGTGGTGGCCCCAGGTTCAATCCCTGGTTAGGGAACTAATATCCTGCAAGCTGTCCAGCACAGTTAAAAGAAAGAAACCTTGTACCTTAGCTACTGGGCTTTCCAAGGTGCGCTAGTGGTAAAGAACCCGCCTGCCAGTACAGGAGATATAAGAGCCTCATGTTGGATCCCTGGGTGGAGAAGACCCCTTGGAGGAGGGCTTGGCAACCCATTCCAGTATTCTTGCCTGGAGAATCCCATGGACAGAGGAGTCTGGAGGGACAGTCCATAGGATAGCACAGTGTTGGACACAACTGAAGTGACTTAGCATGTATGCCCCTTAGCTATCAGTCTTTTATTTCCCCTCACCCCCTTCATTTCTAGCCTTAGTCTGTCTCTATAGATTTCCTTATTTTAGCCTTCCATGTGAATGTGTGTGTGTTAGTCATTCAGCTGTGTCTGACTTTTCAACCCCATGGACTGTGTCCTGCCAGGCTCCTCTGTCCATGGAATTCTCCAGACAGGAATACTGGAGTGGGTTGCCATTCCCTTCTCATAGGATAGCACAGTGTTGGACACAACTGAAGTGACTTAGCATGTATGCCCCTTAGCTGTCAGTCTTTTATTTCCCCTCACCCCCTTCATTTCTAGCCTTAGTCTGTCTCTATAGATTTCCTTATTTTAGCCTTCCATGTGAATGTGTGTGTGTTAGTCATTCAGCTGTGTCTGACTTTGCAACCCCATGGACTGTGTCCTGCCAGGCTCCTCTGTCCATGGAATTCTCCAGAGAAGAATACTGGAGTGGGTTGCCATTCCCTTCTCCAGGGCATCTTCCAAGGTCTCCTGCATTGCAGGGAGATTCTTTACCATCTGAGTCACCAGGGAATTTTCATGTGAATGCAGTCATATAATATGAGGACTCGGGAGCGGGGGGGAGTTGGCTATGCGGTTCGTGGGATCTTAGTTCCGTGTCCAGGGATTGACTCCGGGGCCACAGTGGTGAAAACACCGAGTCCTAACTACTGCACCACCAGGGAACTTCCTCTATGGACTTCTATGATTGGTTTCTTTCGCTTAGCATAATTTTACAAATTGTTTTAGCATGTGTCTGTACTTCATTCGTTTTTTATTTTTATTGTGATAAAATAAATAAACATAAAAGTTACCATTTTAAATGTGTTAAGTATACAGTTCAGGGATATTAAATACATTCCCTTACATAACAACTATCCAGTGACAGTACATTTTCCATCTTCTCAAACTGAAACTCTAGACCCATTAAATACTTACTCTGCATTCTACCCCTTCTCTCCAAACCCTGGCAACCACCATTCTTTCTGTTTCAATGAATTTAACTAGTCTAGGTATTTCATGTTAAGTGGAATCATACAATATTTGTCTTTTTGAGACTGGCCTATTTCACTTTTGTAAAACGTCTGTCTACAATGTGGGAGACCCGGGTTCGATCCCTGGGTCGAGAAGATCCCTTGGAGAAGGAAATGGCAACCCTCTCCAGTACTATTGTCTGGAAAATCCCATGGATGGAGGAGCCTGGTAGGCTACAGCCCATGGGGTCGCAAAGAGTCGGACACGACTGAGCAACTTGACTTATTTCACTTTTTCACAGATATTGACTTTCATCTGGATTGTCCTGTACAGGAGTATAAAAATAAAATTGAGTTTTTGTAGTGATCTTGTGTCCTGTAACCTTGCTGAACTTGTTTATTAGTTATGATCATTTCTAGTGGATTTCTTATATACAAGATGATGTCATCTATAACTAGAAATAGTTTTACTTTTTTCTTTTCCAATTTGGATGCCTTTTTTTTCTTTTAAAAATATCTTATTGGCTTTACTCAACAATTCATGAATCAGGCAGCATCCAGCCTGGCAGACAGAAACACACTCCGAGGGGCTGTACAAAATGAGACTTTTATTGGCCAAATGAAGCGGATCAAGGAAGTTATGCTGTACCAAAAAGCAGGTTAGTTATTGCACAGTCGCTTTCCTTTAGAGGATGGCGGGGGTCTATTAGGCAAAACAATGTCAAAATCTTTTCTCTGTGTTCCGATGCCAAACAGAAATATGGAAACAGAGTTATGGAGGAGAAAGAAACAGTGGTTTTATTTCTTTGTCAGGCAAAGGGGGAGTACAGCAGACTAGCACCTCAAGAATATGCCTCCCACTTTTTATTTCTTTTTCTTGCCTAAATCAGCCTGAGTAGAGCCTCCATTACTATGTTAACTAGAAGTGGTGAGATTAGATATCTTGTCTTCTTCCTGATCTTAGAAGGAAAGCATTCAGTCTTTCACCATTAAGTATGATGTTAGCTGTTCATTTTTCGTAGATGTCCCTTATCAGATTGAAGAAGTTTCTATTCCTAATTTGTTGAGTTTTTTATCACGAAAGGGTGTTGGGTTTTGTAAAATACATCTTTTGTCTATTGAGATGATAATGTAAATTTTGTTTTTTATTCTATTGGTAGAATGTATTACATTAGTTGATTTTCAGATATTGAACCAATCTTGCATCCCAGTTCTTTCCTTTTGATTCCTGAATAGTATTACATTGAATGAATATATCACAGTTTGCACATCTGTTCATCTGCTGGAAGAAATCTGGGCTGTTTCCAGTTTTGGCTATTATGAATAACACTAATATAAATATTCCTGTAAAAGTGTTTGTGTGAACACTGGTTTTCATTTCTCTAGTCTGCATGTGTGCTAAATCACTTCAGTTGTGTCTGACTCTTTACGACCGGACCGTATGGACGGTAGTCTGTCAGGCTTCTCTGTCCATGGGATTCTCCAGGAAAGAATACTGGAGTGGGTTGCCATGCCCTCCTCCAGGGCATCTTCCTGACCCAGGGATCCAAACCTAGTCTCTTATGTCTCCTGCACTGGCAGGTGGGTGTTTTTCCCACAATGGCACCCCACTCCAGTACTCTTGCCTAGAAAATCCCATGGACAGAGGAGCCTGGTGGGCTGCAGTCCATGGGTTCACTAGAGTCTGACACGACTGAGCGACTTCACTTTCGCTTTTTACTTTCATGCATTGGAGAAGGAAATGGCAACCCACTCCAGTGTTCTTGCCTGGAGAATCCCAGGGATGGGGAAGCCTGGTGGGCTGTTGTCTATGGGGTCACACAGAGTCGGTCACGACTGAAGCTACTTAGCAGCAGCAGCAGCAGTCACCTGGAAGCCCCTTCGTTTCTCTAGGGTAAATACCTAATTATGACATTGCTAAGTCTTATGGTAAATTTATGTTTATCTTTTTAAAAAACTAATAAATTGTTTTCCAAAGTTGAAGTACCATTTTACATTCCTAGTGGCTAAGATTTCCTATTTCCTCACATCCTGGCCAACATTTGTTATTTTCTCTCTTTTTTATTTTAGCCATACTAATGGGTGTGAGATGGTATCTCATTTTGGTCTTAATTTGCATTTCCCTGATGGATAATAAGGAGCTTCCCTGGTGGCTCTAATGTTGAACAGGAGGGAGGGCCAAGCATATCCATGGCCCTTATAGGGATTTCCATGGGAAAGGCAAGGAAGAGCAAGAGAAACAGTTTAAGATTAGCTAGTTTGAATAATTTTGGTTGCAGTAAGCTGTAGGATTAGTCTCCAGTTAGCTTGCATTTAGACCTGACATGATTTAGGGTAGGGGAAATATTGGTTTGGTGTGTGAGAGTTAGATAAGAAGATAACTGGGGATATAAACACTGGATTAGTTGGTTTGCATATGAAAGCTGTGCTTGTAAGCAAGTTATTTGTTGTTATTTAGTTGCCAAGTCACGTCTGACTCTTTTGCAACCCCATGGACTGTGGCCTGCCAGGTTCCTCTGTCTATGGAATTTTCCAAGCCAAGAATACTGGAGTGGATTGCCATTTCCTTCTCCAGCGGATCTTCCTGACTCAGGAATCAAACCCAGGTTTCCTGCATTGAAGGTGAATTCTTGACCACTGAGCCACCTGGGAAGCCCCGGCAAGTTATTATCTTGCTGGGGCAGTTTCTCCCAGCAAGATAGTCTTTTTTTTTAAGATGTAAGATCATCATAATATACTGAACAATTTAAATATTTACATTACAATGTGTTTATCTTTATATATAGATATGTATACTTATCTTTATATGTGGGTCCTTGGCAGTGAATACGTGAAGTCCTAACCACTGGACCGCTGGGGAACTCCCTGACACATTTTAAACGTACATTTTTTTGGTCCAGATCTTGTGTACTTTTAAACTCATTCAATATACTGGCAAAGTCAGTTCCCTTTGTCAAATAATTCACCTTCCAATTAAAATAAGCAAGTTAATTGGGCTTCCCTGGTGGCCCAGTGGGTAAAAATCCACCTGTCAATGCAAGGACACGGGCTGGGTCCCTGGGCCGGGAAGATGCCGCATGCCGAAAGGGCAACTAAGCCTCTGTGCCACAGCTACTGCGCCCTCACTCTCTAGAGCCCACGAGCCGCAACTGGTGAAGCCTGGGCACCCGGAGCTCACACTCCACAGCATGAGAAGCCACCGCTTTGAGAAGTCCACACACCGCAGCTAGAGAGCGGCCCCAGCTCGCCGCAACTAGAGAAAGCCCAAGCACAGCAATGAAGATCCAACAGCCAAAAATAGAATAAATAAAAATCAGTGAATCTGCAACAAATAAAATAGACAGATTAGTAATGGCCCTGTGATGACGACACCTCACTCCGAAGGTTAATGCTAAATTAATTAAGAATACATGCCCTCTTGCCATTAATTTACTCTTGAATGAAATAAGGTGACGTCATCTGCTGTGTTTCTTGCCTACGTTCTCTTTGTTCTGTTCTCACAGGACCTCCACTCTGGAGGGTCACTGATGGTAGTCAGGGAGCAGAAGAGGGGAAATGGGTGGGTAAAAATTACCATCCGTGCAACCACACTCCACAACATATATGAATTCAGAACACCTCATCATGGGCCAAAATACCCTGTTTGTAATCATGCTTGCCCACGACAGAAACAAACACAATCATCCCTCTCATCTGCAGAGCATTGGTTCCAGAATCGCCATGGATTCTAAAGCCCAAGGAGTCCCAAGTCCCTGGTGTAAAATATTGTGCCCTCGGCCCTCTGTATCTGGAGTTTGGCATATGTGGATACATAGCGCCTGCTGTATAAATCAGAAAGAGGCAGCAAGTCCAACCTAGAACCCTGAGTAAACAGGATGTTTTTGTTCTTATTCCACAAAGTTTTACACACTAGGGATTAAATCATGTTTTTCTGTTGATTTTTTTCAATTTTTTATTTTGAAATAATTATAGATTCACAAGATGTTGCAAAGGATGTACAGAGAAATCCCCTGTATCCTTCATTCAGTTCTCCCACCCCTATGTCTACATTTTACCTAACTATAGTACAATATCAAAACCAGGAAACAGGTTGGTACTATATGCATGTAAAGTTTCATATCATTTTATCAAGTGTAGATTTGTGTAACCAGCTTTGCAACCAAGATACAAAACCACTTACTTATCAAAAAGACCTCTCTCCTGATACTCTTCATAGTCACTGCACCCCCAATTCCTGTCCTTAATTTCCGGTAATTAACTTTCTACCTCTGTAATTTTGTCATTTTGAGAATGTTATACAAATGAAATCATGTGACATTTTGAGATTGTTTTCTTTTTCATTCAGCATAATGCCCTTGAGATCCACCCAAGCTGTTTTATGTATCATTTGTTCCTTTTTAATGTTGAGTAGTACTCCAGGATATGGATGTACCATGGTTTGTTTAACCATTCACCTACAGGGGGACATCTGAGTTGTTTTCAGTTTTTGGCTGCTACAAATGAAGCTGCTATGAACATTCATGTACCAGTTTTACGTGGGTGAAAATTGCTATTTAGGGATAAACATATAGGAGTGTGATTGCTGTCTTATATGGTGTGTGTGTATGTGCGTATATGCACGTGTGTTCAGTCCCTAGTCGTATCCCACTCTGCAACCCCATGGATTGCAGCCTGCTAGACTTCTCTGTCCATGGAATTTTCCAGGCAAGAATACTTCAGTGGGTTGGCATTTCCTACTCCAGGGGACCTTCCTGACCCAGGGATCAAACCCTTGTCTCCTGCGTCTGCAGCTTTGTTAGGTGAATTCTTTACCACTGCACTACCTGGGAAGCCTGTGTTATATGGTAAATACAGGCTTTGTTTTTTGGAATAACTGCCAAACTATTTTCCAAAGTGACTATACCATTTTATTTTCTCTAACAATGTATGAGACATTTAAAATTCAGTTTCTCTGCATCATCACTAGCGTTAGGAATCGTCATTAAAAAAAATTTAGCTGTTCTAACAGGCCCAATTTTTTTTTTTTTTTTGATCACATTGTGTGGCTTGGAGGATCTTAGTTCCCTAAACAAGGAACCCTTTGCCCCTGCAGCGGAAGGGTGGAGTCCTAACCACTGAACCACCAGGGAATTCCCTTTCCTCTCCTGAGAGTTTTAATTTGCATTTCCTTGTTGGCTAGTGATGTTGAACATTTTTTCTGATATACTTATTTGTCACCCGTATATCCTCTTTGCTGAAATAGCTCTTCATGCTTTCTGCCCACTTTCTAGTGGGTTATTTGTTTTTAACTGTACAGTTCAGTTCAGTTCAGTCACTCACTCATGTCTGACTCTTTCTGACCCCGTGGACTGCAGCATGCCAGGCCTCCCTGTCCATCAGCAACTCCCGGAGTTTACTCAAACCCATGTCCATTGAATTGGTGATGCCATCCAACCATCTCGTCCTCTGTCGTCCCCTTCTCCTCCCACCTTCAATCTTTCCCAGCATCAGGGTCTTTTCAAATGAGTCAGCTAGTTATATATTTTAGATAGTAGTATTTTTGTAAGATATGTGGTTTGCAAATATTTCCTTCCAGCTTGTTTTCTCATTCTCTTGATGGCTTTTCACAGAGCAAAAGTTTTTAAATTGATGAATTCCAATTTATCAATCTTTTTTCTTTGTGGAGCACGTTTTTGGTATCAAGTTTAACAACTCTTCCCCAGGCCCTAGGACCCAAAGATTTTCTCCTGTGCTTTCTTCTAGAAGTTTATTAATTTCATATTCTACCTGTAAATCTGTGATACATTTTTAGTCAATTTTGGTTTAAGCTGTGAGATTTAGATTGAGATTCAATTTTTACTTTTTTTCCTATGTATATCCAGTTGCTCCAGCATTGTTTGTTGAAAAACTGTCCTTCTGGACTTCCCTGGTGGTCCAGTGGTTAAGACTCTGTAATTCTACTACAGGGTGATGTGGGTTCGTCCCTGGTCAGGGAACTAAAGTCCTGCATGCTGCTTGGCAAGGCCAAAACTTATACATATGTACATGTATTATGTATGTATATGTTTGTGTGTGCGCGTGCGCTTGTGCTCAGATATGTTTGATTCTTTGCAATCTCATGAACTGTAGCCCACCAGGCCCCAATGTCCATGGAATTCTCCAGGCAAGAATACTGGAGCAGGTTGCCATTTTCTTCTCCTATATATAAATATATAGTAAAAGAAAGCTTTTAGAAAAAGACTGTCCTGTTGATATCACACATTCTTGATAACTGTGGCTATATAAGAAGTCTTGAAGTAGAGTGATTCATTCCACTTATTCTTCTTTTTCAAAATTATTTTAACTATTCTAATTCCTTTGCCTTTCCATATGAGTTTTAGAATACTCTTGTATACATGAAAAAATATTTGCTTTTTGATGAGAATTATGTTAAACTTGTATACCAGTTTGGGAAGAATTGACATCTTTACTATGTTAAATCTTCTAACCCATGAAAACAGTACATCTCTCCATTCATTTAGATCTTCTTTGATCTCTTTCATCAGTGTTTTAGAGTATTTAGCATACAAGTCCTATACATGTTATGTTAGACTTCAGTTCAGTCGCTCAGTCATGTCCCACTCTTTGTGACCCCATGAATTGCAGAAAAGACAGGTCTAGAGAATGTTTGTGTGTGAGTGAAGGGCAGTTGAGGAAGGGCAGAAAGAAAGATAGTGAAGTCACTCAGTTGTGTCTGACTCTTTGCGACCCCATGGACTGTAGCCTACCAGGATCCTCCATCCATGGGGTTTTCCAGGCAAAAATACTGGATGGGTTGCTATTTCCTTCTCCAAGAGACCTTCCTGACCCAGGGATTGAACCCAGTTCTTCTGCAATATAGACAGATGCTTTACCATCTGAGCCACCAGGGAAGCCCATTGGCAGGTTGGTATAAATCCATGACAGGGTTTCTGCCATAAGCCGTTTATGAGGTCACCGTGGAACTGCAAAGCAGGGCTCCTCACTTGCTTCTTGCAGGGCGTGTCATTCACTCACACAAGCACACTGTAGAGTTAGAAAAGTACAGCAGAAAACATGTTTGCTAGGAGAACAAAGAACTAGAGTTCCAAGCATCCTTACCTTGTTCTTAAGAATCCTGGACAAGCCCCCAAGATGAAAGGTTGCTGCTGAACCACAAAAGATGCCGGGATTCTTGGCCTCCAGAGGAGAAGAATTCAATCTGGGGCCAGTGACGAGGCTTGATCATTCAGAGCTTTTGTGTAATAAAGTTTTATTAAAGTATAAAATAGATAGAGAAAGCTTCTGACACAGACATCAGAAGGGGGCAGAAAGAAGGGCAGGTGGCATCTTATTGTTCTTGTTCAGTCACTAAGTTGTGTCTGACTGTTTGCAGCCCTATGGACTGCAGCACGCCAGGCTTCCCTGTCCTTCACTATCTCCCAGAGTTTGCTCAAACTCACGTCCATTGAGTCAGTGATGCCATCTAATCATCTCATCCTCTGTTGCCCCCTTCTCCTTCTGCACTCAGTCTTTCTCAGCATCAAGGTTAAGAAAACAGATCAATTTTAGGAAGAGAACATTTGTAAACTGAGCATCTGGAAACTGAGTCTCTTAAAATTATCCATACTGTGAACCTCTTGAGAGGTTGCCTTATTCCCCAGACTGCAATCCTGAATGACAGTCCTGTGACTTCTCCAACCTCCTACACTCTCTCCCCTTCTCATTCTCTGCTGATGACACTGCTTCCTAATCTACAGAGAAAATGAAGGTAACCACCAACCACCAACCATCTACCCACTGACAGCATCTATACCCATACACTCTGCTTGCCCTCCTCCACTGCTCCCAAGGCCAACTCCTGGACTCGAGCTATTGTTGCTTAGTTGCTAAGTCTTGTCCAACTCTTTTGCAACCCCATGGACTGTAGCCCACCAGGCTCCTTTGTCCATGGGATTTCCCAGGGAACATTACTGGAGTAGGTTGCTATTTCCTTCTCCAGAGGATCTTCCCGACCCAGGGATCAACCCTTGACTTGAGTACTAGGTCTCATTTTGGGAATTCCCTGGTGGTCCTGTGGTTGGGACTCCTTGCTTTCATTGCTGAGGGCCCTGGTTCAATCGCTGGTTGGGGAGCTAAGATCTCACAGAAAAATGGTGTGGTCCAAAAAATAAAAAAAGAAAGAAAGATCTCTTTTCCTTCAACTACTCAAGGACATTGGGCCTGTCAGCCATTCACCACTCTATCTTCAGTTTGTCCTATTCCCATCAGCAAATATGTAAGGCTATAGTATTATTCACCTTTAATTGTTCTCATGGTTCATGATGTGGTTGGAGAGACTTAATTTAAAGGCTCAATAAGGTTTATAAATATACATAAACAACATATGAAAATGAAAATTTTAAGTACAGCAAATGATAATGTGCTAAATTGCACAGAGTCTTTAATAATGCAATAGAAACTTAGAAAATATAGAGACAAGTGTGGTTTTAGGTGGGGTAGAAAAAGAACTGAGGACCACCTTCTAAAAAGCTATATTTGTCAGAGTTCTCTGTTGCAAGCAATGGAAATAGACTCTGATTTTAAGTTAAGCTAAAATAGCTCATAGAATCACTGGGAAAGCTGGAAAACCAGGCTCAGAGCCTAAACAGCTATCACCACAGCCAAAACCACTCCATAAATGGTGTCTGGTGAGGACACCACTGTCCACTAGATGTCACACCTCACACTGTTGACACTGTCAGGGAGGGACCTGAGCTTGGCACTGTTGCCACAGCTGCCATAGAAACGGGAAGCTGCCGCTGCCAGGAACACTGTTTCATTGACTCTGCCGCTTTTCACCAATAACTCCAGAGTCAAAGTCTAAAATAGCTGTATCTGTTTGACCCAGCCTAGGTCAAGGCCAGCACTCAGCTTCCAGAGAGGGCTGGGAAAGCAAATATCTGGCATTTTCAGCTTCTGTAGTGAAAAGTAGGGTCTGCTTCATAGAAGATTCATTAGATTGGAAATTCTCAGATCTTGAGCAGCCTTCACCCACCCACCCGCCCCA
>SJXQ01010069.1:323523-512201 GCA_006408695.1 Aepyceros melampus
CCCAAAAGTGTCCACTTACAGTTGGCTGAAGCTGTAGGGCAGAAAAAGGAAGGGGATGGTTAGTTAAGAGATGAAGAAGTGGTCCAGGGCAGCAGAAATGACACTTGAAGAAGCTTGGGAGGAGCATTTGAGGAAGGAAAGGCTAGAGGCCAAAAGCTTTGGAAAGTTCTAGGGAGAGTACTAGTGTATAGTATTCAGATAGAGAGAGACATATTGAGACCAAGGGCATTTCCAGTCAAGTGTAGAGGTAGAAGCCAATATAGGGAATTTGCCTATATTTGCCTGCATTTCCAGGGAAAATGCCTGGAAAATCCCATGGACGGAGGAGCCTGGTGGGCTGCAGTCCATGTGGTCACTAACAGTCGGTCATGACTGAGCGACTTCACTTTCACTTTTCACTTTCATGCACTGGAAAAGGAAATGGCAACCACTCCAGTGTTCTTGCCTGGAGAATCCCAGGGACGGGGGAGCCTGGTGGGCTGCTGTCTATGGGATCACACAGAGTCGGACACGACTGAAGCGACTTAGCAGCAGCAGCAGCATGGAGAAAATGAGTATAAAGACAGGAAGGAATCTGGTATTGGAAATGCTTGTCTCTTTTAATGAAAGCAAACCCACAATCCAATGTGTTGATGATCATCTTTTAGTGGTTTTATTCATTTGGGGGCAATTATATTTCTCTTTTGTGAACTGCCCATTCATGTATTTTGCTTATTTTTCTACTGAGGTCTTTATTTTTCTCCCAACAAATTGTAGGTGTTTTTTTATAGATTAAAGGGCTAGACTGAGTGTATAAATTTTGAGTAAAGGAAATTTTTTTCCTGCTTAGCAGTAAGAGTTTAAACAAGCAGTTTTCCTTACAATCTCCTGTGAAAAAAGGCAGATTTACTTTATTTTTCAAAATAACAACTTTATCAAAATATAATTCACATACCATAAAATTCACCTGTTCACCAATTCAATGGTTTTAGTATATCCACAGAGTTGTGCAAACATCAGCACTAATTCCAGAGACTTTCTTCCCCCCTAAAAAGAAGCCATAACCCTAATAGTAGCCATTTCTCCTTCTCCCTAGTCTCTGATGATCAGTAATCTTGATGTTGCTATTGATCAGCCTACTCTGGACATTTAAAGTAAATGGAATCATATAATACATGTCCTTTTGTGTCTGGGTTATTTCATAAAATAATATTTTTTAAGTTTATCCATGCTGTGGCATATATCAAAACTTCATTCCTTTTTATTGCCAAATAACATTTTACTGTATGTGTATATTACATTTGTTTACTCATTCATGAGTTAATGGAGATAATGATAGTAACAGACTATTGTCCATGGACTAGAATAGGAAACCCCAAGTCTATAGTGATGTAAATGAATTGAATGTACAATGAGGAATAGGATAATTACAATTTCAAATACCTCTCCACAAAATACTTATTAATTACTAAAAAAAAAAATAACTGCACAGTGGAGATTCCTGGTAGACACTACCTTAATCAAGCAACAGAAGCAGACATTATCAGTAGTGGGAGGGAATGTTTGAAATCTTGCACCATCTGAGAGGATGCAATGAGAGAAATGCTTCGTCTCTTTTATACCATTCCAAACAAAGATGCATAATCTGAACCCAATCACGAGGAAACTTCAGCAAACCCAAACTGATGGATATGAAATAACAGACTTGTAATCTTTTAAAATGTCAAGGTTAGGAATGTCAAGCAAAGAGTGAAGAACTGTTCTTGATGAATAAGACTAAAGAGATAGGACAACAAAATACGATGTATAATTGAGATCTGGATCTTTGGGGGATAACTAGAGACTCTGGAAAGGAGCCTGAGAATTAAATGGTATTTATGTATCAATGCTAATTTGTTCTGAATTGGAGTTATGTAAGAGAATGTCCTTATTTTGGAAAACATCTGCTAAAGTATTCAGGAGCTGTGGGTAACAGCAATTTACTCTCAAATTACTCAAAAACAGGAAAAGCTCTACAATTTATACATTTTTCACTTTTTTCCAAAATAAAAATGTGTAAGAAATACAAAATAAGAAAAAAACCAACAAGAAGAAAAGCAGCACGTGTCTTAGTCATCTGTGGATCAAGGGGAAATAAAAATTGAAATGAGGATTAATTAGGAAACATGGCTAGCCTCAGGAAACTGTTGTTGTTCTTTAGTCACTAAGTCGTGTCCAACTCTCTTGTGACCCCATGGACTATAATGCACAAGGCTCCTCTGTCCGTGGGATTTCCCAGGCAAGAACACTGGAGTGGACTGCTGTTTCCTTCAGGGGATTTTCCGACCCAGGGATGGAACCTGCATCTCCTGTATCTGCAGGCAGTTTCCTTTACCACTGAGCCACGAAGGAAGTCTCAGAGAATACCTATCTGTTTTTAGGCTAAATAGCTAGCCTCTTATTGGGATAGATACCAAGTGTGCTAAAAATAAGCTAGATTAACTCAGGTTTACAGTCCTAAATCAAGATTTATTTAAATCACAGAATAACACTTTATTTATTTATTCATTTATTTATTTAGAATAACACTTTAAATTGGAATTTCTATAGGGAAATTCTTTGTTACTGCAAAGGTGAAATCCTTAAGGCCTGTTTACCTACCCCTGTGCATACAATTAGTTTACTGTTGATATTCTTAATACATCATGGTTTCTGAGGTGTTACAGAAAAGACAGGTCTAGAGACTGTGTGTGTGTGTGTGTGTGTGTGTGTGTGTATAAATCAAATTAATTATTTTAGGAAAGAGCTAAAATTATGAGTGATTAATTTGTTTCATTTTGAAATACAATTATGTCTAGACTATAACTAACTTAGAATTAAGGCCCTTGATTCTTTCTAATTTAATAATTATTTTATTCATAAAATTTTGAAAAACGAAGTGATAATCTAGAAAACAATGAAAAAAATTATATACAAAATCCTATAGGATACAGCAGAAGGAAATCAGTTCAGTCGCTAAGTCGTGTCCAACTCTTTGCAACTCCACGAATCACAGCACGCCAGGCCTCCCTGTCCATCACCAACTCCCGGAGTTTACCCAAACTCATGTCCATCAAGTTGGTGATGCCATCCAGCCATCTCATCCTCTGAGGTCCGTGCCCTTCTCCTCCCGCCCCCAATCCCTCCCAGCATCAGAGTCTTTTCCAATGAGTCAACTCTTCACATGAGGTGGCCAAACTATTGAAGTTTCAGCTTTAGCATCATTCCTTCCAATGAACACCCAGGATTGATCTCCCTTAGAATGGACTGGTTGGATCTCCTTGCAGTCCAAGGGACTCTCAAGAGTCTTCTCCAACACCACAATTCATGGTTCTAACTGTTGCTTCTTGACCTGTGTACAGATTTTTCAGGAGGCAGGTAAGGAGGTCTGGTATTCCTGTCTCTTGAAGAATTTTCCACAGTTTGTTGTGATCCACATAGCCAAAGGCTTTGGCATAGTCAATAAAGCAAAAGTAGATGTTTTTCTGGAATTCTTTTGCTTTTTTGATGATCCAGCAGATATTGGCAATTTGATCTCTGGTTCCTCTGCCTTTTCTAAATCCAGCTTGCACATCTGGAAGTTCTCAGTTCACATACTGGTGAAGCCTCACTTGGAGAATTTTGAACTTTACTTTGTTAGCATGTGAGATGAGTGCAATTGTGCAGTAGTTTGGACATTCTTTGGCCTTGCCTTTCTTTGGGATTGGGATGAACACTGACCTTTTCCAGTCCTGTGGCCGCTGCTGAGTTTTCCAATTTTCTGGCATATTGAGTGCAGCATCTGCATTATAACCACATTCAGGAGTTAGAATTTGGGGCTTCTGCGAAAAAGAATCCACCTGCCATTGCAGTAGATGCAAGAGGTGTTTGTTCGATCCCTGGATTGTGAAGATCATCTGGAGCAGGAACTGGCAACCCACTCCGGTATTCTTGCCTGGAGAATTCCTCTGGCAGAGGAGCCTGGTGGCTACAGTCCATGGAGACACAAAGAGTCGGACATGACTGAGGGACTGAGCACGGGGAACCCCAGTGCAGAACTGTAGCCCCATTTCTTTTGGCTCCCTGATCAATGGACATGTTTTCTCACAAATTACAGTTGTTTAATCAGCTCCAAACTCTGATTCTTTTTCTTCAGCTCAGTGAGAACTCTTGTTCTACTTTGCTTCTAGGTTCAGGGTGCTCTTGGTACCTGGTTTCTGAAAGTGTCTCCAAAGAGAAAGTCTCCGAAATATGGGCTTGCAGCCTATATTTCCTTTCTCTCAGTTGTTACAATACTGTTCCATTGTTCAGTTCCTAGAAATAGTTACCTATTATGGTTTTTCCAGTTTTACCTCTGACATGGCAGAAATGCAAGTTCCATTCTGATCTCTGCAACCTCATGAAGACTGGAAGCCCCTCTCTCCTGTTTTGAACTGAGTTTACAGAGACATAGGTGATTAGTCTGAAGCAGTTCATGCCAGTCAGGTCTCAAATTTAGATCTAATTCACCATCCATTTTTATATCCAATACACCCAAGATGTCAAGTTTTTATATATGATGATAATAAATCTGTTTGATTACGTATACTTCTAGGCTTGTGGGGCAAGTTTGGGCTCAGTGGAAAAGTGTGCTGAACTCAGGATTCAATGACTGGTTGCCATGGTTATGGGAGGAGAATATCATGGCTAGAATGGTTTACTCTCCAAACCTTGTATTACACCAATGTTTAAAAAAAAAAAAAAGAAACCAGTAGAGAAGTGATTTGATAGGACTGGGGAGTCCTGACTTCACCTGGTGACTTGGGATTCACCTTGTGGGTTTCACCTTCTGTTTTTCCAACTTTGAAGAAGCACATGAATGTCTCCTGGGTAGAGCTGGTTTGAGTTGAGTTGGAATGGGTGAATGTGCGTCCATTTACTATCCTGGCAGGTGCACTGTGTTCCTCAGTTCTCATCCTTGGCAATGAATAATGGGTGTGAAGTGAGGCAGTATGGGAGTTCTTATGTTAGACTGAATGGGTGATAAATTTCTCATGGATCTATTTTACTGAAGAGTTCTAGCCCTGAAAATAGGGAACTGAAAATTCAAACAGATCAATTAGCAATTGTTTTAAGCATACATTTTTGGACCCAAGGAAGTTTGGCTAATTTTACAGTTGGCTTTAGTTGAGACATTACTGAATGTCTCCTGCCTAAATTATGTTGTATTCAAAATGTGAAAATTTTCATTTCATTTGGCAGCAGCCACTCAAGTGGAAAAGTGAAAATCCCCAAACAGAAAATTAGCAAATATTTGTTCTGTCACAGCTCAAGCACGTGGCATTCTTCCCCACCCTGAACAAAATTATCCTGGCCTCCTAGCCAATGTATGCAGCTATTTTAGAACATCCCAGGGGAAAGGCACCCCATGGGAACCAATGAGCTGATTATTTAATCATAAAAGACAAAGGTTTCAATAAGAGAAATATAAATGTCTTCAGGAGAGTCACTGGGACACCAGGGCTTAGGAGCTCATCATGTAACTGAGGCCTGCTCACTGTTCTGAACATCATAGATTCTGGAATGTTGGGGCACAGTTGAATGCACTTTGGTGGAGGCTCCCCACCAGCAATAGGATCGCTACCTTCCCATTTAAACATCACATTTTGTTCAGTGAGTTGATATTATGCAAATTGAACTAAAAGTGTGGACCAGAGTAAACTTCTAAATATCAGACCGTTTGCTTTCCTTTTTCCGATTTTATTTCATAATTGCTAATACTTTGACGTAATATAAACCCCATCCATCCCCCTTTTTTTAAACAAAGAAGTACCTTGCAAGACTTTTTTTTTTTTTTTTCCTTCTCTTGCCCTTTGGGTCAAATTAATGCTTAATGTAGAGAGAAAGAAATGAGTTGATGCTATTTTTGAATTAAAAAACTGATCTTGGAGTCAGGCACAGAGATAACATACAGTATTCATGAGGAAAGTGTGTGTGTGTGTGTGTGTGTGTGTGAATGCGTGAGCTGTACGTTGCCAGAACCTACTTTTTGTTGTTTGTTTTATTTTGTTTTTGTTTTCCTTTTGGAACACCAGAACCTTATGCCCTAAATAATAGATTTAGGAAGTAAGACCACTTTATCCCTGAAAGGTAGCTAAGGATTGAGACTGATGGGGAAAGATGTAAAAAAATAATTAGGTGCTAGTGAGTCCCTGTTCCCTCCCCACTTCTGGACTCTCCCACTGTGGGAATAGATTGATAGAAACCCTGATGGCTTCGATAATAAAGCGTCTGTCTACAATGTGGGAGACCCAGGTTCGATCCCTGGGTTGGGAAGATCCCCTGGAGAAGGAAATGGCAATCCACTCCAGTACTATTGCTTGGAAAATCTCATGGACAGAGGAGCCTGGTAGGCTACAGTCCATGGGGTCACAAAGAATCAGACACGACTGAGCGAATTCACACACAGCGAGGTCTGGGGAGGGGATCTGTGGGCAGAAAGGACAAGTGCTCCGTCTCAGGGAGGCCCAGGAGAGTGAGCCGCCTCCTCTGAGACAGCAGTGGTTTGAATTAGGCGCTAGTGAGTCCCTGTTCCCTCCCCACTTCTGGACTCTCCCACTGTGGGAATAGATTGATAGAAACCCTGATGGCTTCGATAATAAAGCGCCTGTCTACAATGTGGGAGACCCAGGTTCGATCCCTGGCTTGGGAAGATCCCCTGGAGAAGGAAATGGCAATCCACTCCAGTACTATTGCTTGGAAAATCTCATGGACAGAGGAGCCTGGTAGGCTACAGTCCATGGGGTCACAAAGAATCAGACACGACTGAGCGAATTCACACACAGCGAGGTCTGGGGAGGGGATCTGTGGGCAGAAAGGACAAGTGCTCCGTCTCAGGGAGGCCCAGGAGAGTGAGCCGCCTCCTCTGAGACAGCAGTGGTTTGTGGAAATGCAGTGTGCTGGGTCTAGGGATTAGAGGGACAAGGGCACCCCCCCAGCCTTTCTGTGCCCAGACATTCCCATGAGGCAGGTGTAAGAAGCTAACCTAGAGAGGCTGGTGGCCCTGATGGAGCCCAAACATGGAAGAGGCAGCGTGGCCTCCAGCAGGGCCCTAATGACGGGAGGGCGTGGTAGGAACGTGGCCATCAGCGCCAGGTGCTGCAGGAAGTGCGGATCGTGGGGACAGGTTGCACGTTAGTGGAGGGCCACAGAGGTCCCTGCCTATGGACCTACTGTCTCACCCTATCACAGCCTGATGCTAAAAAGAACCTTCCCCTGCCCAGCCCTTTACAGGGCGAAAAATCTTGAACTGCCCCATCTGCAACCTATGTTGACTGAATTTACCCAATGTAGACTAAATACACCTGGAAATACTAGATAAAATTTCTATTACTAGGTAGAAAAATAGCTATTTCAGACAGAAACTTATTCTGTGGTAAGAAAAGTATAAGAAAATTGAACTTGTTAGTATTTGCATTTATGACTTTTGAAATTCATAATCATTTTCACTGGGTTTAATATCCAGACTGTGTTTTTCCCATGGAAAGTGTCAGCCTTATACAAAGAGCTAAAGGATTCCATGCCTCTAAAACCCTTTCTCTGGTTTCTGCCTCAAGGTGGCAGTGTCATTTCTTTTCCCTAGGGAGGCCCACGGAGATTCAATTTATTCTTTTCACAATGCTGATCACTTCTCATCTTTTATTGTGGTTATTTATATGTACTGTAAATATATTATCTGTATATTATATTCAAGTAAGGATACTTATTCAGAGAAGTTAGGTTATTGATAAATAGTGAACTCCATCTTTATGTTTTCCTTGGTTGCCTCCTTCCAGTGCTTCTCAATCACTGTGTATGTTAGAACCACTCTGGATTCTTCTAAAAAGTATGAAATGTACTGGCCCCAATCTGGAACCGAGTGAGTATCCCAGGATGTTAATTATCTCCTCCCCTTCCTCCTCCTGCTCCTTCTCTCTCCCCTTTCCTCTGTTCTTCCTCTCTTCCTCCATCTCTTCTTTCACATGCAATACCTTCCTTCCTATTTCTCTTTCTTCTGTGCGTCTACCTCCTTCATCAGCTCTTCCCCTTCTTTGTTCCTATGGCTGACATGCAGCCTCAAGTTGCCTCCATCAGCTTTTCAGATTAACCAAGGACAGGATAGCCAGCAAATAATCCAGTTGAAGTGACTAGCCGTATTGGGTCCCATTTGATAGAAGGACTTCTGGATAATTGATTTTCAGTTCTTTTGTTCCTTTATTACATGAGGAAACCAAAGTAGCGTAAGAACAATGTTTCTGCATGATGAATAAAAATATTAGATGAGGGTGTAATCAAGCTGCAAACTTCTAATGACTGTCACCCTGGAGGACTCAAGGAGGGTGGCTGTTGTTTGTCTGTATTGACCCTAGTAGATCTCTCTCTTCAACCTTGGAGCCTAGGTGTGCTTTGTAGGAGTTGTGGGTCCAAGGTGTTGTTGCTTCTGGTCCAGTCGTATCTACCTTACATATTAGCCACGTGCCTTGGAACAGATCGTTTCCCACCTGTAAATGTCGCTTTCTTCAGTTATCCTGTTGGGATGATAATAATGGCTCTCTGCCTTTGTGACCTGGGAACCTTGTCTTCACCTTTGCCATTGGAACAAAGCCTCCTCTTCTTGGTCTGTGTGAGATCCTGGTTGCAGACTACACTGAAGTACATGGTGTCAAATTCTTCCACAAAGCTTTTCATTCTTAGAATCATTTTGATGTAGATCAAAAGGCTTGCTGTGATCTCTTGCTATTCTTCTGCATACAAGTGGAGTTTTATGTTAAAAATATTCGTATTTTGTGGGAGAAAAAAGGATCTCCACCCCATTGTGATGTTATTACCATTAGTACCAACTTGTTCAACCTTTAAATAACTGGCAAAATGGTGACCACTGACTCTGCTATTTCTGTTTTACTAGGGTAAAGCTGGAGTTTCAAGGGCTTACAGTATATAGGTATGAATATATATCTATCCATGCATATATATATACATATACATATATTTATGTTATAAGACTGATGCTGGATATTATTTTTCTAAATATTGATACACCACAAATTAACCTTACTTTAACGAAACTGAATGGTCACATTCTATTCTTTTCTGCATTCAAAAAAACCTTTTGTGGTCAATTATGTGGATAAATATCATGGCTTGAAAGTTTGTAGGGTGGGAGAAAATGCATCGAAGTCACCCAGCATGGAATGGGATGCTCAGTACATGGTAGGTATGATGATGAATATTAAGCACGAGCATTTTATACAGTGACAGCTCATGCCTAGGACTAGTTAGTTCCTGGGAATATGAGAGTGGATATCGCCCCTACTTTCAGGGAATTTAAAGCCTGTTTTATTTATTAAATGGCTTTTGGTCCTTTTTTGGTTACATGCCTGCCTGTGGGGAAGTCTTTATTGTTCGAGTGTGTGCCTAGCCTGAAGTTAAGTAGACCCTGTCTTATCTTGTCCTTCAGCCCAACTTCTTCCTGTCCTGGGATACCCTTGCCCCAAACAGTTTACTGGCCTTCTCGGACACAATGTAGCAATTTGTCTCTCAAAAACTAGGTTTCAAAACTACCTCCTTTACTAGAATATTTCCCAATTAAAATTCATATACTGAAATCAGTAGCTTTATCTAAGTAGCAGGAAAATAATCTTCTTGAATAAATTTATCATAAGAATTTACTAAAGGGATAGGAAGAGATTTCCCAGTTTCTATATTAGTTCCCTTTTAATTAGGTTATTCAACAACATTTATTGATCCCAACAGGTAGTAGAGATACAAAGTAAGGAAGACAGAGTAGTTTCTGGTTTTAAGAAATTTACATTTAAAAACTTTGAACACTTTTGTGGGCTGTCACAGGACCACAAAATTATTACTTTCTCCCTGCTCAAGCCAGTTCATCTCTGGCTATTTCACACATGGTAATTTCACAGATAAAATTATATATTTTATATATCATAAATTATATTCTTACAAGTTATGTATTATATAATTTTATGAACAAGTTGTATATTATTTTTGCCTGTCCTAATGAAGTGACCTTAAATCAATCCATTATAGATACAAAAAGAGATGGGAATACTAGACCACCTAACCTGCCTCTTGAGAAATCTGTATGCAGGTCAGGAAGCAACAGTTAGAACTGGACATGGAACAACAGAGTGGTTCCAAATAGGAAAAGGAGTACGTCAAGGCTGTATATTGTCACCCTGCTTATTTAACTTCTATGCAGAGTACATCATGAGAACCGCTGGACTGGAAGAAACACAAGCTGGAATCAAGATTGCCAGGAGAAATATCTCTTACCTCAGATACGCAGATGACACCACCCTTATGGCAGAAAGTGAAGAGGAGCTAAAAAGCCTCTTGATGAACGTGAAAGAGGAGAGTGAAAAAGTTGGCTTAAAGCTCAACATTCAGAAAACGAAGATCACGGCATCTGGTCCCATCACTTCATGGGAAATAGTGGGGAAACAGTAGAAACAGTGTCAGACTTGAGTTTTGAGGGCTCCCAAATCACTGCAGATGGTGACTGCAGCCATGAAATTAAAAGACACTTACTCCTTGGAAGAAAAGTTATGACCAACCTAGATAGTATATTCAAAAGCAGAGACATTACTTTGCCGACTAAGGTCCGTCTAGTCAAGGCTATGGTTTTTCCTGTGGTCATGTATGGATGTGAGAGTTGGACTGTGAATAAGGCTGAGTGCTGAAGAATTGATGCTTTTGAACTGTGGTGTTGAAGAAGACTCTTGAGAGTCCCTTGGACTGCAGGGAGATCCAACCAGTCCATTCTGAAGAAGATCAACCCTGGGATTTCTTTGGAAGGAATGATGCTAAAACTGAAGCTCCAGTACTTTGGCCACCTCATGCTAAGAGCTGACTCATTGGGAAAGACTTTGATGCTGGGAGGGATTGGGGGCAGGAGGAGAAGGGGACGACCAAGGATGAGATGGCTGGATGGCATCACGGACTCAATGGACGTGAGTCTGAGTGAACTCCAGGAGTTGGTGATGGACAAGGAGGCCTGGTGTGCTGCGATTCATGGGTCGCAAAGAGTTGGACACGACTGAGCGACTGAACTGAACTGAACTGATATTTAAATTTACCCCAAATATCCGTATAAAAGACTTCCTTCTTTTCTATGCCCTCAAACTTTTTGGAAATTCTTCATCTTAAAGTGTGACCTACTCATCTATGAACAATTCAAAATAATCCATGTTAATAACGACAAAAAAAAAAAAAAAGAAAGAAACCAACAAGTTTCAGATAGCATGAGGAAGGTGTATTTGAGTCCTCAGATAGGAAAGTGATGGAAATAGAAGAAATTCTCTAGGAAGATTGTGATTAAGAGCTTAAGTTTTGAAGTCACAAGGGAGTATTATGTCCCACTGAGTCACTAAATCGTGTGATGTCTAACAAGTCACTTGAGCTCTTTGAACTTAGAATTTGTTAAATAGGGGCTTAATACCAAACTCACAGGATTGTATAAGTAGCAAGTTTGGAATGCTTGTAAAACCTTTAGTACAGTGCTTGGCCCGTGTAAAGTGCCCAATACATGTTTACTCTCCCATTTTATGGATGAGAATACTGAGAACAAGACAGGCTGCTTACCTGCCTGAGATCACACAGCGAGATAGTAGCCTGAAGTCCAAAGCACTTGTATTCTATAGAGATGCATATAGAGGCAATTTCACTTTTTCTTAAGTCAAGTACTGACCCTGGACTCTTAAGCCTACACAGAGATCCCTGGAACTTCTGAACCTAGACAGGATCCCTTCATTGCTTGTGTGTTTGGTGTTTCTGGGTATCAGTGAGTGTGTTTGTGTCTGTATTCACAGATGCCCATGATTCTGGTTCCCACCCTTCAATCCCTCCTTGGGGAGGGCAAGGGCCCTTTGTTCTGCATGGACTTTTTGATGGAAGTAGAGTCTTTCTGTTTAAGGAAAAGAGCAGTCAAACAAATTTAGACTTGGCACTTTCTAAATCATTTGAATTCAGAGACTTCATTAATGCTTTTTGCATAGATCTTTGAGAAGGATGTCTCAGGGTCTGAGAGACTTGCAGGGAGTTTTTCCTGTACGTCAGTGGTTCTCCAACTTGACCCTGGTATAGAATCACACAAAGGGCTTTTTAAATCACAGATCACTCAGCCTTACCCCCACAGTTTCTAATTTGGTGGGTCCACAGCAGAATCCTAGAATTTGCATTTCTAGTATGTTCCCAAGTGATGCTGACATTGCTTGGCTGGTAACCACGCTTTTAGAACTATTGCCTAGATCTTTAGCAAAGAGCAAGTATTAACCTGAAGAAGGATGACACTGGGCAAGGAGAGCTCAGCAGATGGAATGTTTTCAGAATGAGATCAACTATCCAGAAAGTGCCGACAAAAAAGAGACATACTTCTTCATAGATGAATTCATGTATTAGGATAAATCATATGCTGATTTACTCTCTGACTAGTGACACCTTTGTTGAAGCAGAAGTTTATTTTTTTTTTTTTATCAGATTGGGAAATTTAAATCCCATTTTGAAAGGAGAGACTTTCTTTAGACTGATGGGAAGAACATGAACTTTAGCTCTTTGGGCTCAAATTGTGGTCTGTATTTGCTTCAGAACTTTGAAGTTGGTTAATATTTCCAAGCCCAACTAGAAAATAGAGATGTTAAAGCCTAATCTTGAAAGACTGTTTAAGGGCTTTACAAAGTGCTTATTTGACAGTAGAAATTGAATAAAAAGCAGATATTTATGTTATTATTCAAAAAAGTGGTAGTTTTCCTGTCATTTGACTTTAGAGTGCTGAATCAGAGAATATGAACCCATAAATGTCTCTAAACTAAACCTTTAAATACCTTTTCCCTTCAGGCTAACATTGCAACTAAAATCCATACAATTCTATGTAAAAATCTTCATTGATTTAATGTCAAGTTAAATAGGATTAGGGGTTGTATACTTCATTCAATTCAATATGCATATATTGTAGGCAAATGAGTCCAAAGGAGTTAATTCTATGGGAAAGTGTTGATTCATCATTCAAAGCTACGAAAAGCCCTGTTGACCAATTGCTGACATTTATGAGGGCTACAAAAATAAAACAATCAAAAAAACAAAATATTGGCTGAAGGTCAGAACTTTAGATGAAAATTATTTGTAGGATTATATACGAAAAGTTTTCTATAATTTATTGGCAATTTGTGGACTTTTCAAGATCATGTTTTCCTACATGTATTTGTTGTCTGATATAACTTCAGTAGCCAGTGTCCAGGTAAGAGGCAACTCTGCCCAGCTTCACTGACTGCATAGTTGACCATTTAAAATTGCTTTCATGAATGGATGGCTAATGTATGTAAGTAGCTTTCTTTTTTAAACTTATTTATTTTGGGTGCTTTGGGTCTTCTTTGCCTCGCTTGGGCTTTCTCTAGTTGTGCAGAGTGGGGGCTACTTTCTAGTTGTGATGTGTGGGCTTCTCATAGCGGTGGCTTCTCTTGTTGCAGAAAACTGGCTCTCAAGCTTCTGGGCTTCTGTAGTTGTGGACATGGGCTTAGTTGCCCCACAGCATGTTTGAATTTTCCCAGACTAGGGTTCAAACCTCTGTCCCCTGCACTGTCAGGCAGATTCTTAACCACTGGACCACCAGGGAAGCCTTGTAGACACCTGTGTTAATTGGGTAAATGATCACATGACCTAAACGGTCAGCACTATCACTGACTTCTAAGACTTCATTATCCTTAGAGTCGTGTCGGGGTCAGCGAAAAGGGAATGACATTGAACTTAATTATTTATTCCTAATTAGGTAGCCTCTTGTGGGTGATTATAACTTCATTGGATAATTGATTGTATTTGACAGCCATACAACGTGATTCTACTCTAACTCATCCGTGATTGAATGGGTTTCAGCAATAGTCATAGAGAGTTGGAACAGATAGCAAAATAAGTTGTCACCCTGGTTAACTTGGAGAGGGAGCTCAAGATATCACTTCCCACTACTCCTCCTCCACTCAAAGATAAGCAAGCTGCAAATAAAGGAATAAAAAGGTTTTCTCAGGGATATGTGATTGAACATGAAGTTTAGGAGAAAATTTTAAGTGGTGAAACAAAAGAGTTTATCTAAAATACAAATATGACTCTTCCTTTCTGCTCATTTATGTTTCCTGTAGTTGGGTAGTTTAACATTTTCTTCAGTAGAACAGGATAGGGAATAGTTCTCTTAGGCCCATCTGTTTCAGCTCTTGACTTTCTTACTTATACTTGTCTTGTATAATCCTTTCAACATCTAAGTGCTGAGATCCAGGAAGGCCAAACCAGCGTGTGATTCTGGAGGAGAGAGGCCAAGGAAAAAGCTGCTTGATTTGCCTGGAATGTATAGAGTATGAAAAAATATATGAAAAATCTAAATGGAATACTAACTGGTGATTTGGGGCCAAGGCTCATCTAATAATGGCATCTGTTTGGGCATATACCATTTGAGAAGATTCTGTATTTCTGGTAGCATAATAGGGATTCTGGAGGCCAATAACGTCCTCCAGTCTCTCTGTCTTATTATAAGTAGGGCTTTCCAAAAAAATCCCACAGTTACATGGTGCCTCTGCTAACATTAAAACATGGTTTAAAATACATCTAAATGATGTATAAAATAGATGAATTTATGTATATTGCTTATAATTGCATAGTAAAATTTTAGAAGGCTAAAGAAGCAACTGTTGACATTTATTGCTGCCCAGTAACTTTGAGTTCTGACCACCCCGGGCTCTGGGGGCAAAGAAAGGCTTACTGTTCCTTGTATAAGTGTGTATGGTGTTTATGTGGCTGTGTGTACTAAGTGCTTCTATTCCTTTTCAGTAAATGTTATACACTGAAGTGATCATTGTTGTTATTTATAGGTTGTAGGTTTGGAAATGATTTATTTCTCTCTTTTAAAATGTCTTTCTGTTTTCTGATAATTTCTTTTGGCAATCATCATGTATTACTTTAAAATGAAGCAAAAAATAGTTTCTATTCGTCATTTAATCCTTAAAGCAACTAAACCCAGGGCTCTCTGCGCTTTAGTTTCTAATAGGATTAAATAATTTGTTGATGATATTATCTGGCAAAAACTGGGATTCAAACCTGCCTTTCTGACTCATTCAGCCATGCCAAACAGGCCTAATTATGACAAGAAGAACAAAGACTTAACGTCTTCTTAACGTCCACTGCCCCCAAGAGACCCCACTAGTCATAGCGCCATTTCACAAGGTTTCCCATGACTCATGAAGATGAGTCCATTTGAACTCTGTGGATGCCTCTGAGTCAAAACTTGGGAGAAAGGGCCTTGAAGAGGGGGACTGTGATGATACCAAAGGACTGACCTTCTCTTACCTGTCTTATTCAAGGAGTTGCATTCTTTACCTTTTAAAGTTCTATTTCTCTGGGTACATTCCTAGGGACCAGAAAGACTCATTAGAATTCAGTCCCTACTGTCTGCAGAAAGGCAATTTACATGTGGCACCAGCTCAGACATGCTCCTTCTAATTCATTTGAAGGGTGCCGAAGGAGAGCAGCAGAGTTTACTATTTGCCTGCAGCCTCACTGGTACTCATAAGGTGGCTTTATAGTCTCATTTTCGGTCTGGCTACTTTCCAGAAGGATTTGCCAGAGTTCTTAGGGAGAGGCCACCATATGAGGTGAAGGTGAGCCCAAGGCCCAGAATTGAATTTCTGCTTGTCAAAGGATGCTGCTCTTCGGGCAGCAACGGCCAGCACCTTGGATAAGTACTACCACTCCTGCCCCGTGGCTGTGACAGTAGCTGCTAATTGATTTCTTGGCTGAGTCTGCATAGTTTCTGCACCCTTGGGCTTCCAATAGCTCCATTGGTAAAGAATGCCTACAGTGCAGAAGACCTCGCTTCTGTTTCTGGGCTGGGAAGATCCGCTAGAGAAGGGATAGGCTATCCACTCCAGTATTCTTGGGCTTCTCTTGTGGCCCAGATAAAAGAATCTGCCTGCAATGAGGGAGATTTGGGTTGTATCCCTGGGTTGGGAAGACCCCCCAGAGAAGGGAAAGGCTCCCCACTCCAGTATTCTGGCCTGGAGAATAAATTCATGGACTTTATAGTCCATGGGGTCACAAAGAGTCAGACACGACTGAGCGACTTTCACTTTCACCTTCTTCGGCTCGCTCATCACATCACTCTAGGAAGTTATACCCATCAACCATGCTTGTCATGCAACAAGTTGAAATCTGAAATAAAGTGGGCATGGAGCTGAGACCTTCTGTGTGTACATGCTTAGAGCACCATCACCACGAGATGTATTTCCGGGTTCAAGGTTACAGCGGTCCCAGTCACTTTTCTCTGGGCTCTGCTTTTCTTGATCTCTTTAGTTTTTCTCATGAGGAACTGACCACAGCACATCATTTGGGGGAATGATCTGCTTAGAGCAGAGAAGAAAGAGTGGGCTTCTTACCTTCTTCAACCCCAGATGGTTCTCTAGATGTTGTTGCAGCAGCATTTGCCACCCCCTAGAACATTTGTTGCTGTGGATCTGTGTCTACTCCACCCTGTAGAAGTGTTAGAATAAAAAAAAGAATTCTTTTGGAACTCATGTGGAGGGTTACACTTTTATCATATTAAATTTATTGTGAAGACTTGATTCATTGTCCAGCCTTTGGTCATCATTTGGTACAGAATTCTGTGGTGAGACATGTTTTTTCTTCCTCAAAGCTTTTCTCGCCCACAGGTTTGGTGAGCAGCATCTTCTTTCTTTAGGAACAATCCCTGATATTTAGTGTTTCTACATCTCAGTATAAGAGGAGAGTACACGAGGCCCTTCTCCTTCTCTGATTAGTTTCTATCCATTTTTCAGTTCTCAGCTGCTATCTTTTTCTTGGAAGACTTTCTTAACCCCCAACTCTGTTACTTTTCCCAGACTTGTGACCTTGAATTGGTCAAGTGGTTCATCTGTGAATTGAAGGATGAAGCATTAGATGCTATTTAAAGTCTCAGGATGCTACCCTGGGCTAACTGGCAAACATCTTGGCTACATTTACTGCTTTCTCTGTTCAATTTAAAGTATCATATTGGCTTATCAAAAACTTTTCCTCTTACATTACTACAAAAACATAGGTCTGCTCTGTTCTTAAAACAAAACCAAAAAACCCTGCCATAAGTACTAGAATTCTTTATTCTTTAAATCCAAAGCAAGTTAAATAAGAACTGAGATAAAGGGATTGTTTATACATGGAAATTGTTTTCCACTTATGGTACATTGAACCTGATTATTCTTTCCCACCCTTCTTTTATCTTGCCTTTATTGACTTTGATGACTGTGCTCATTCTTTCTCTCTCTATATGTATGTATGTATATATAATATAATATAAAATCAGTTCAAGTGATCTTTATATCAAGATAGGGGAGATCAGTATTTTCCTTCCTAGGGGATGTGTCAACCATCATTAAAGATGCAGACAGCAAAACAGCAATTTGAGCCTCAGAGAGCAAGTTGGAAAAAAATAATTTACAGTTCTGTTTTTGCTGCTGGCATTACACTAAATCACACCCAGTCCCTTAATTTGTTAGGCATGCTTTCAGTCTGGGATCAGAACAAGTTTAACACTGTAGGTTCCCCCCACCCTTTTTTGCAAATGCATTTTTCAGAAACCTAGAGCCGAGAAAAAGAGAATGGTGCCTGCACAGATACAAATGCCTGATCTGTCCCTGGACCACGGACCGAGGAAGGCAGGCAAGGTTGAATGTGAGAGCATGACTCATGGCAGTTGAGGGGAGAACAAAAGTCTTGTCTTTTTTCTCCTTTTCCTTTTCAGAAAGCCTCAGTCAATACTCTACTTGTAAGTGCACCAAGGGGCACAGGAGCAGAGAATCCAATACAAATGCATTAGAACCTTTTAAATTTGATACAGTACAAAGGCAGAAGTATTCTTGTCATTGAATTTCTTGTATCAGGACAGTTATTTCAAATTACCTGGGCTGGAGGGCTTTGGGGATAGAAGGCATTTATGTCAATTTAGCATTACCCTTTGTCTTCTCATAATTTTAAGGTGTTTTTTAAATTAATATTTTATGCTTTGGTTGACATTATCAACAATAATGAAACCGAATCCTCCTAAAACTGAATTCCCTTACTGAGTTTATGATTAATCTTTGTATCCAAAACTTGATTCCTTCTCTTTGTTCTGTCTGACTTCAGTTCTATGCTAATTGACAGCTAAATCAATCAGATGATTAAGATAACCATCGTTGATAGCATTGTTAATGCAAAACATTACTGTTGTAGATATCATCATTAATATACAAAGCCAGGCTGTTTCTCCAGGGCAAGATGAGCTTACAGATCCCTGAGCCACAGACCACCTGGCCTGAGAATCATAAACCAGAGACACTCTGACTCCTGAAACTACGATTAAGAAATGTCATAGAAATGCCACTAGCTGATGATTAATCCCTGTCTCTTTGTTCTTCCCCTCTGAAAAAGCCCATGACTCAAACATCAAGTTAGAGTGGATCTGAGGTTTCTCTCCCTTGCTTGGTGCCCTGCAAATAAATCCTTACCTTGCTGCAAACACCTGCTATCAGAGTTTGGCTTCCAGCACTATGAGCACATGAGTTCTTGTTCAGTAACAATGGTAATCCATTGTTGCTTTGAAAGTTTATGGGCCTTTGATATAGAATTTGGAAATCAACTATGCCAATATTACCTATTTTGAAAATGAAGATTTTGAAGTTTAGGTGGGAGAATACCTTGGCAGAGTTAGGACTAGCAAGTTTCTGCTGGGTTTCAGTCCAGATTGAGACACAGGGTCAATCCTTTCCAATCTGACCACATCTGCATGAGGCTTTCATGTGTCTGGTCATTACTGCCATGGCTATCTCACAATTAAAAGACATGGAGCCCTGGAAGGCTGGGTATCCTGCCATAAGCAGGAAATGGTAGCTGTCACAGACCTTCTTGATTCATGGGTCTGTTCTGAAATGAACCTTTTTTAGACAACAAGCCTCATAGCTTAAGAAGGCGAAAAAAAGAACAAACAAAATGACTTGGAGGGAAGAACAACACATAGAAAGGACAAGTGAGCATATTGCTTTGAGGATGTCAAGGTCACTTTTAAGTGTTTAGATATAGTTCATTTATTGTGAAAGCTCAGATGCTTTTTCTTTTGACGTTTATCCTAGTCCATCTCTTCCCTTTTGATGGTGTTGATTGATTATTGGTATATTATCCAGTGCAAGTATGAGTAAATGAGGTCACTCACTACCCATTTCTGTTTTCAAAAGAAGAAAGTGAATTTTTCAGTGATCAATTCCTTTTAATTCATTTTGAAACTCACATTGTAACTGTTTGCCAGATTCCATGATATGCAATGCTGGTTTCTCCATGTATTAAGATATTGTTTTTCTTTGCCATAATCAAGTCCATAACTCTACCGCCAGCAGCACTGCCAGCAAACCAACTAAGCCATCCTCCTTGTCTTCCTTTTCGTATTTTCAGTCCTGAGTGACTATTCTTGGTTCTTGATCAAGAACAGCCGAAGTGTCAGGACTGACAGAGCAAACCCCAAAGAGATCCACGGCCACCTCCTCTGTGAGTCCTGGCTCCTGAGATGAAAGTTGAGGCTGCTAAGAGCTGACTCGCTGCTTTGCTGACTGCCCCCTTCATGGACAGAGAGCTCGGCGATCAGTGAGCCTCTTCCTCTGTGGCCACGGTCTTCACATCCGCTCCTTCGCTTTGCTCCCCTGTAGACTTTAGTGCTATGAAACAAAGTTTTCCTAACACCAGGGAACTGCTTTCCGCCCTCTGAAGCTAGAATCCAAAGGAAGGAAAGGCTCAAACCGAACCCCAGAGAACCCCTCACAGTGGCGTCAGCATCTCTCTGCTGTCCTTTTTTGTTATTCAAAGTAAGAGTGATGCTCTATTGAAGTAAGTGAGGGGAGTTGCTGAGAAGTCAGTTTCTGCCCAGCTCCCTTTTTAGGGTTCCATGAATTCTAGGACAGCTTCAGCAGAGCTTTCTAAAGATCCAGCCACATCCTCTGCCTAGGTTTGGAAAAACACGCTCCATCTTTTCTAACTCTTCCGTCAGCCTTCTTGTTTATTTGCTAAGTCATGTCCGATTCTTTTGCAACGCATGGACTGTAGACCGCCAGGCTCCTCTGTCCATGAGATTTTCCAGGCAAGCATACTGATGTGGGCTGTTGCCATTTCCTTCTCCAGGGGATCTTCCTGACCCGGAGACTGAACCCCCATCTCCTGCGTTGCAGGTGAATTCTTTACCACTGAGCCACCTGGGAGCCCCATCGGCCCTCTACCTTCTCTGATCCAAATTGTCGCTCACAATTATCTTATTGATGGGAAAGGTAAAGGAGAGCTCAGACCTTCTGGAGTTGTTTTGGGAGCTCTAGAGCTGATAAGACAGTAAAAATGCAGTTTCTCTCGTGGAACTCAGGATGATTTTTGTATGGGAAACTCCTTTGTAAATTCTCCCCAGTCATTTGTCACAGCAAGAGTCATTTGTAGTCAAATGAGTAAAGTTCTTGTGCAGAGTTAACCTTTTAAATGTCAGGGTTTAAATGATATCAGAGATAAATAAGTAGTTTGAGGGAAGGAGAAGCTTAGAAAATTGACAGAGCACAAAGAATGATGAAAATGGTTTTATTGCACGTTAGAATTTTGTTTTCCTGAGGCCTGCAGTTGAGAGTCAGCTTTGGATGTAAAGACTACCATCATCGACAGGTTGGGACATAATGATGTTTACTGAATTTTATTGTATATATACACTTAATATCATAGACAGCAGTTCCCTTAGTTTATATTTGGACATAGATCAACTACTTAACCCCTACTTATTCTCCATCTCTGGAGAAGGCAATGACACCCCACTCCAGTACTCTTGCCTGGAAAATCCCATGGGCAGAGGAGCCTGCTAGGCTGCAGTCCATGGGGTCGCTAAGAGTCGGACACGACTGAGCAACTTCACTTTCACTTTTCACTTTCATGCATTGGAGAAGGAAATGGCAACCCTCTCCAGTGTTCTTGCCTGGAGAATCCCAGGGACGGGGAAGCCTGGTGGGCTGCCGTCTCTGGGGTCGCACAGAGTCAGACACGACTGAAGCGACTTAGCAGCAGATTCTCCATCTCTGCCTGGGCATGGACACGCCACACACACACACACACACACATATGCTGCTCATTCCTGATAAACATGTGAAGAAAGAGAGAACCTTGAAAAGGAACTTTAAAAATATACAAATTGCAAGTGTGATATTGAATACAGGAGAGACAAGACCAAGCAATAGACAGTGGTTTTCAGAATATGTTATTGTCAGGCAATTCTCTTCTGTGATTGTTCATTTCATAACTGAAAAAAAGACAAACCCAAAACCAAGAAATAGCAATGTCATCTCAGCCTCAAACAGATCTAATAATAACCTTTTCATAGAGAATATCTATGATCCATAGTAACAGCTGTTGTCCATATTTGGCAATTATAAGCATATTATTTAGTATTTACTAAATACCATAATAGCAGAGTCCTATAAAATGAATTACTTTATCTAGTTCTTTCTTCTAGGCCAAAAAAAAAAAAAAGAAAGAAAGAAAAGAAACAGGCAGAGAGAGAAAAAAGGCAAATACCTTTGGGAGAGCAATAAAAGAATTTTGCAAGGTTCGGTAATACAAGATATGGTATAATTAATTCTGGCCATGTTAGAAGTATCTTGAGGTAAAGTATCTTGATGCAAAGCATACATTTCTAGGAAATAATGAGTCTTAACTCTGTACGATGAAGTAAAAACTATCCTCAAAGTCAGATACACCAGAGATTCGAGTATATTGACTCATAACTTCTAGGGCTCCATAGGTGCAGAATCACCAGAATCCTTGCTATTGCAGAAATTTTGAGTGACTTTTATTTACCATTTAGTTTGACAAGGGTTTTCAAGGGGCTGTTTCTCAGCTCCTACCTCAATGCACAGGGTGATACAACCTCAGCTCTATTATGAATACTTCATACCTAGGCCCAGTATAGTATAATAATATGAATTAATTTTGTACTATCAGAAACTCCCAAACACATGCCAGATTCCACTCCTATTTCCAACTCAGAATCATATTTATAGTCTCAATGAAGCTAACTTTTTCTCCTCAAAGACTCAGTGGTAAAGCTATCTAGTCCTGATTTGTTGTCTTCTTGACCTCTTTCCAAATCCCAAAGTTTCTCCTTGCCTAATAATTTCCCTATAGAATTCTGGCTTTTCTACTTCCTGGATATACAATCTCAGTTAACTTCTCTAAAACTCAGAAGTCTCATTGGACAAATGAGTAGGGCAATACTGGCTTCAACACAGTAGTGAGTATGTAATGAGCACTGTATCCAGCAGAGACAATATTCAATAAATATTAGTCCTACTCTTTTTCCTCCTCATCCTCTGACTCTGAAACATATAAGGAGATGAGAGGGCTTGTAGGACAAAAAGACCAAGACACCTCCTGTTGGTCAGTCCCAGGAATGTCCCTTCTCATAATATTGCCATAATGTAGGACCATAGATATTCCTTTAAAACAGATGCTGATTTATTGTTTAAATTACTTATATCATGTATACACAAAATGGGGCTTCCCTGGTGGCTCAGGTGGTACAGAAGTTGCCTGCAATGCAGAAGACCTGGGTTTGAGAAAGAAATGGCTACCCACTCCAGTATTCTTGCCTGGAAAATTCCATGGACTGAGGCTATAGTCCGTGGGATGCTAAGAGTTGGACACAACTGAACGACTTAACACTCTCACTTCCATACACGAAACAGTAGGCTAGGGGCTATAAAGAGAGGACTCAAGTAAGTCTGAAAGGGATAGACAGACACATAAACACAGCATATTGTAAGAAATTTTAACAGTGCAGAATTATCCTAAATAGTCCACAAAGAACTGTTAAGAGTCAATAAATTAATTCAACAGTTGCAGGATACAAAGCTCACAGAAATCAGTTATATTTCAGTTACAAATCAGTTACATTGTTTCAAGTAACAGTGAACAATCCCCAAAAGGAAATTAAGGAAACAATTTCATTTACAATGGCATTAAAGAAAATACTTGTAAGCAAACTTAACCAGGGAGGCTTGTACAATGAAAACTATAAAATGTTGCTAAAGGAAATTAGGGAAATAATAAATAATTTGAGAGACATCTGTGTTCATGGTTTGAAAGACTTAATATTGTTTAGATATCAATTCCATTCAAAGCACTCTATAAATGTTGTGCAATTTGTTTAAAAATCCTATCTACATATTTTTTTCTTCAGAAATAGAGAAAATTATTCAAAACTCATATGAAATCTCAAGGAACCCCAAATTGCCAAAACTGTATTGAAAATGAACAAAGTTGGAGGATTCATAATTCTTGACTTAAAAACTTAACTTTAAAACTAATCAATACAATGTGGTACTAGCACAAGTCTAGGAATATAGAACAAAGGAATAAAATAGAAAACCCAGAAATAAACTTTCATGAATACAGTCAAATGATTTTAGATAAGGGTGCCAAAGCCATCCGATGGGGAAATGACTCTTTGCAACAAATGGTGCTGGGAACACTGGATATCCACATGCAAAAGGATGGAGTTGAACTCTTACCTTATACCATACACAAAATTACCCTCAAAATGGGTCAACAGTCCAAACGGAAGACTGCAGAAGAGTAAACTCTGAAAAGAATGGGGGAATATGTTCATGACATTGAGTTTTGTAATAATTTCTTGGATGTGACACCACAAACAAAGGCAACAGAATAAAAAATTGAACTTCATCAAAATTAAAGATTTTGTGCATCAGAGGACAACATCAACAGAATGAAAAGGCAACTCATGTAATGGGAGAAATATTAGCCGATAATATGTTTTATAAGGGGTTAATAGCTAGAATACACAAAGAACTCCTATCATTCAGCAGTAAGAAAACAGCCCAACTGAAAAATGGACGAAGGACTTTGGTAGACATTTCTCCAAAGCAGACATACAGATGGCCAGTAAGCACATGAAAAGATGCTCAGTGTCATTAATCTTTAGAGAAATGCAAATGAAAACCATAATGAGATAACATTTCAGGCCTATTAGAATGGCTGCTATCAAAACAAACAAAACCAGAAAATGCAAGTGTTAGTGAAGATGTGGAGGATTATGCATTGCTCGTAAGAGTGTAAACTGGTTCAGCTGCTGTGGAAAATATTATGGTGGTTTCCCCAAAATTAAACGAAGAATCACCATATAATCCAGAAATTCTACTTCTAGGTATTTCAGTACTCAAAAGAGTTAAAAGCAGAGACTCAAACAGATATTTGCACACCCATATTCATAGCAGCCTTATCCACCATAACCAAAAGGAGGAAACAACTCAGATGTTCATTGATGGACGAAAGGATAAACAATGTGGAGTGGTGTATGTGTGTGTCTTTACACACATGCAATAGAATATCATTCATTCTTAAGGAATGAAATTTTGACACATGAACAAACTTTGAAGATGTTATGCTAGGTGAAATAAGCCAGACACAAAGCACAAATATTATGAATCCAGTGATAAGTTCCTAGAATAGTTAAATTCACAGAGACAGAAAGTAAGTAAAATGATGGTTGCCAGGGAGTTGGGGAGGGGGAAATGAAAACTTACTATTTAAGAGTGCAGAGTGTCAGTTTGGGATGATTAAATAGTTCTGGAGGTGATAATTGTGATGGTTGAACAATAATGTGAATGTATTTAATGCTCTTGAAGTATATACTTAAAATGGTTAAAGTGGAATTTTATTTTTTTGCGTGTTTTAATACAATAAAAAGTGCAATATGAAAGATATAATAAGGGCTTTGGGGAACAAATGAGATACTAAGGGTGTCAGCAATGCTTCTTTGGTTCAGGTCAGTCGCTCAGTCATGACCAACTCTTTGTGAGCGCATGAACTGCAGCACGCCAAGCTTCCCTGTCTATCACCAGCCAAGCTTCCCTGTCTATCACCAACTCCTTGAGCTTGCTTAAACTGATATCCATTGAGTTGGTGATGTCATTCAACCATCTCATCCTCTGTCGTCCCCTTCTCCTCCCGCCTTCAATCTTTCCCAGCATCAGGGGCTTTTCTAATAAGTCAGTTCTTTGCATCAGGTGGCCAAAGTGTTGGAGTTTCAGCTTCAGCATCAGTCCTTCCAGTGAATATTCAGGACTGGTTTCCTTTAGGATGGACTGGTTGGATTTCCTTGCAGTCTAAGGGACTCTCAAGAGTCTTCTCCAACACCGCAATTCAAAAGCATCATTTCTTTGGTGCTCAGCTTTCTTTATGGCCCAACTCTCACATCCATACATGACTACTGGAGAAACCATAGCTTTGACTATATGGACCTTTGTTGGCAAATTAATGTAATACTTCTTAGAGGAGGCATTGTTTGAAGAGAATTTTGAAAGATTGCTGGGAATTTTTTGATCAATATAATTGGATCCCAGAACTTTAAAAGCTGAGTGTAATTGTACAATGGTTTATTTAGTATAAAGTGAGAGTAGGCCACACTCATTCCTATGTTCAACAGATATTTACTGAGCATCTACTAAGTGCGAGGCATTGTGTTGAGGCAGGAGTTCCCAGGTGGTGCTAGAGGTAAAGATCCCACATGCCAATGTAGGAGACGGAAGAGGTGCACGTTTGACCCCTGGGTCAGGAAGATCCGCTGGAGGAGGGCATGGGAACCCACTTCAGGATTCTTGCCTGGAGAATCTCATGGACAGAGGAGCCTGGCAGGATACAGTCCATAGGGTCGCAAAGAGTCAGATACACGCACTTGTGTTTAGGCATTGGGGATTCTGTAGAGCAGGAGTCCCCAGCCTCCAGGATCTAATGTCTGATGATATGAGGTAGAGCTGATATAATCATAATAGAAATAAAGTGTACAGCAAATGTAAGGCACTTGAATCATCCCAAAACCATGCCCCCATCCAGCTTCCCAATCCGTGGAAAAATTGTCTCCCATGAAACTTGCTTCCTGGTGCCAAAAATGTTGGGAACTGCTGTTGTAGAGAAAAAAACAGCCCTAAATCTCGACCACAAAGCTTATATTCTAATGTGTGTGGTTGGGGAGTAGGGGTGGGGTGGGGATGAGTTGGTTAATGGGAAGGAAGTAAGCTTGGTAGAAAGAGGACAAATGGGAGAAGGCTTAGAATATCACCCTAAAGACTCTGGGGAAGCACTAGGTATTTCTTTGTGGATATAATATAAAATATGAATTAGGTAATATGAGATAAGATTGGATAAAGACCCTGTTGAAATGAATGGGTTACACTAAGTTGGAAGTAATGAAGGCTTGGAGTAAGGAAATGGCTGTGGAAAATGGAAGGTATTTGAAAGGTGAAACCAACTAAAAATGGCAAGTGGATAGACAGAATGTGTTAAAGATGAAAAAGACATATTTTTTTTTTGCCTAGATGCCTGGGAAGAATCAGGTATCTAACCCCTTAAGTAGAGCCTACTCCTTGGATAGTCCATAAGATCCTGAAAGAAAGCTCAGCCATTTGTAATAATTGACAAAAAGAAGGTAGCATGAAATCCTTTCTATAAATTTCAGGATAGGATTAATGAAGATCTCTCCAGAATTTTATGAGGCTCTATTATCTAACTACCATTTATTAAAGGTTTAGTTCTTTGACTCTTCCCAGATATCTTGTTACTTCTCTTATTGTATGATTGAAAATGTCTTGAGTAAGTACAAATGTTGTATTTGCTGAAGATAAGTTTATTTCATTTGAAGTACTTGATGACTGACTCTACAAGTGTAGTGATATCATAGTTTCATCAAGATGACAGATTATCAGGGAATTGTATCTGACTCTTGCATGATAATTAGGTAATTTATTTAATCCACCTCCAGGAACATGATTTAGATAAGAAAATATTGAGTTCAGATCAGTCCTGTTTATGATATCACACAGTGTGCTTGGTTAATGATTTAACAGCCAAGCCATGCTAAGCAATTCAGCCTTTAAAAGAAGCCATGTAAGATGAATGTTAATATAGTCTTATAATTGCCTTTCAACTGTTAAGGAAAATGCTGATTAAAGTTTACATTATGGTTCCTGGTAGAGATGGGTGGAAATTAAATATATATTTATAAATATTTTAATATCATAAACCATATCCAGGCAATCCATTTGAGCAGCAGAATAAATATGGCCTCCATTACTTTATTTTTTTTTCTTTTATTTTTATTTTATTTTTTTAAATTAATTTTTATTTTTTTAGTTTGTTTTGCTTTACAATACTGTATTTGTTTTGCTACACATTGACATGAATCAGCCACGAGTGTAAATGAACTTCCAATCCCGACCCCCACCTCCCCCCTCCCGCCCCACACCCTCTCTCTGGATTATCTCTGTGCATCAGTCCGAAGCATCCTGCATCCTGCATCAAACCTGGACTGGCGATTCATTTCACTTATGATATCACACATGTTACAATGCCACTCTGCCAACCCATCCCACCCTCTCCCACTCCATTACTTTAAAGCTTCGTTGTTTATTCAGAGATGTCCTTGAAATGTCACCTGCTCAGATCCATTCCTCCTGCTCTTTTCCAGTGGGTTTCTTTGGTTAGGGGCTCGCAGTGGTACCACTGACTCTGTGGGTGCAAGAGGCAAATGTTAACAGCTATGAGTCACTACCTAGATAGATTTTGACTTAGTGAAAATGAGCACCCGAATGGGAGCCAAGGGGCATGATTCTAATCTTGATTTGGCCTCTATTTGATCTTGGAGAAGGTTATAAAATTTCTTGGCCTCAGTTTTCCTACTTGCAAAATGGAGGAGTCGATGACCTCTCTGACAAAGTATAAACTTTGTGTATTGTGACTCCAAACAGCCAGGCCATTGCTGGGGATGAGGTGGCTGTCGCAATTAAAGTTAACCCATTAGAACCAAGTTGACGGTTTCAGAGTTATGCTTTTAAGCCACCAGACTACAAACTCGCAGATTTCAGGGACTAAATTCTTTTTCATCTTTGTATTCCTGTTCCTGTTTCACGATATGCCCTTGTCTGCATTTCATTCAATAATAATTTATTGAATATCTATTTTGTGCTCAGTAGTTTAGCCAGTGGTTGAGAGTCCAGGCTCTGGAATAAAACTGTGTGGTCACTTAATGGCGAAAGCTGGCTTGTCACTTACGAGATGTGCAACATGGGGCAAGTTCAGTTCTCTGGGCCCCCGTTTTCTTATCTGTGAAATGGAAGTAATAAAATATCTTATTGTGCCGTTATTATGAAGATTAAATGGCATGATTNACTGGCGATTCATTTCACTTATGATATCACACATGTTACAATGCCACTCTGCCAACCCATCCCACCCTCTCCCACTCCATTACTTTAAAGCTTCGTTGTTTATTCAGAGATGTCCTTGAAATGTCACCTGCTCAGATCCATTCCTCCTGCTCTTTTCCAGTGGGTTTCTTTGGTTAGGGGCTCGCAGTGGTACCACTGACTCTGTGGGTGCAAGAGGCAAATGTTAACAGCTATGAGTCACTACCTAGATAGATTTTGACTTAGTGAAAATGAGCACCCGAATGGGAGCCAAGGGGCATGATTCTAATCTTGATTTGGCCTCTATTTGATCTTGGAGAAGGTTATAAAATTTCTTGGCCTCAGTTTTCCTACTTGCAAAATGGAGGAGTCGATGACCTCTCTGACAAAGTATAAACTTTGTGTATTGTGACTCCAAACAGCCAGGCCATTGCTGGGGATGAGGTGGCTGTCGCAATTAAAGTTAACCCATTAGAACCAAGTTGACGGTTTCAGAGTTATGCTTTTAAGCCACCAGACTACAAACTCGCAGATTTCAGGGACTAAATTCTTTTTCATCTTTGTATTCCTGTTCCTGTTTCACGATATGCCCTTGTCTGCATTTCATTCAATAATAATTTATTGAATATCTATTTTGTGCTCAGTAGTTTAGCCAGTGGTTGAGAGCCCAGGCTCTGGAATAAAACTGTGTGGTCACTTAATGGCGAAAGCTGGCTTGTCACTTACGAGATGTGCAACATGGGGCAAGTTCAGTTCTCTGGGCCCCCGTTTTCTTATCTGTGAAATGGAAGTAATAAAATATCTTATTGTGCCGTTATTATGAAATTAAATGGCATGATTTGTGTAGTTTTTCACATAGTATATGGCACAGTGTGTATGTCCTCAGTAGCCAAGTCGTGTCCGACTCTTTGTCAGTCCATGGACTGCAGCCCGCCAGGCTCTTCTGTCCATGGGATTGTTCAGGCAACAGTACTGGAGTGGGTTGCTGTTTGCTTCTCCAGGGGATCTTCCAGTCCCAGGGATCAAATCCATGTCTCCTGCTGGGCAGGTGGATTCTTTACCACTGAGCCTCCAGGGAAGCCCATGTGGCAGAGTAATTGCTTAATGATTTTTTTTGTTGCGATGGTGATGAGGAGGGAGCGGAAGCACTGGGATTAGAGGGGGAGAGACCCCTGAGGAGCACAGTAACTGTTTATTGAATAAATGCAGATCTTTAACTACATATCTCCATCTGTAAGCTAGATCTGCCCTAGTGTTATCTCGATTTTGCCACTTGAACCGACAGTCTTCTAGATACGTGCTTTCTTCATTTAGTATATGAGCAAATGCGCTTCATGGCCTATTTTGTCTCCCTTGGTTTTTATTTCTACTTCCTTTTTTTAAAAAAAATCATAATTATATTAGTACATGTTTTAGTGAAGCACATTTACAATGTACCTAACAATTCTTGTTATGAAAACAACCCTTCTTGTGTCTCCTATTCTCCAGAAGCAACCAGTTTCAACTCTTGTGGCTGATTCTTTTGAATCATATATTTTGAAAATGTGCTTTCATTGCTGTTCCTGGATAGTCCACTTCTAAGTACAATCTATCAGTTTTCCACAATAGAAGATGAAAATTGAGCTGTCTTTGCCCACTGCCACTTCATATGTACACGCACACCTCATCTCTTCACCCTCCCCATATCTACCCTGAGAAATGTACTTGGGTCACGAGTCAGTGTTTACACAATCCTAAATAGTACACATTATTCTTAGCTGAGCCATGCCATGTACATGATTTCCTTTCCTACGCAACATTTTTTTTCTTTGGATTTAGTAATTATTGTTTTTGGCTTATGTTGTTTGTAATTGGCTTATTTTTCTGTGACTCAGTAAGTCATCCCTACTCTCTTCTTCCATTGGGTAAATTTCCTTTGAATATGGTCAGATACATTAAGAATTAGTTTTAGTCTTACTTCTTGACATAATTTTCCTAAAACCTTTTGACCAGTTTGCTCCTCAGCTGTTGCCTTAGAGCACTTTCCCTGGTGGTGCTGTGGTAAAATATCTGCCTGCCATTGCAGGAGATAAAGGAGACACATTAGATTCCTGGGTTGGGAAGATCCCCCAGAGGAGAAAATGGCAACCTGCTTTAGTATTCTTGCCTGGAAAATTCCATGGACAGAAGAGCCTGGTGGGCTACTGTCCATGGGGTCACAAAGAATGGGACACAACTGAGCAACTAAATATATACATTGCATTAAGAATCTGTTTTCACTGTTACCCTACTATTCCTCTGCCCTCTCTTTCACTAATTCCTTCTTCTTGCTTTACTTTATAATTTTGGTGATGTACTTTGTTGAGGAAGAGAACTTAGGAAGCAAATTTTTGAGATCTTGCATGTCTAGAAATGGGCTCATAATATTCTCACACTTAATTGATAATTTGGTTAGATGTACAGTTCTGGGCTGGAAATTAATTTTTCCTCAGAATCTGAAGCATTACTCTGTTCTTTCTTTGGCTTCCAGTGTTGCACTGGGAAGTCTGTGTCCAACTCTGCAACCCCTTGGGTGGTAGCCTGCCAGGCTCCTCTGTCCATGGAATTCTCCAGGCAAGAATATTGGATTGAGTTGCCATTCCTTTTTCCAGGGGATCTTCCCAACCCAGGGATTGAACCCTGGTCTCCTGCATTGCAGGCAGTTTCTTTATGGTCTGAGCCACCATGCACGCCACACTGAGAAATCCAGAACCATTCTGTTTCCAAAATCTTTGCAGGAAAGTGTATTTTTCCCTCACTGGAAGCTTTTTGGGTATGTTCTTTACTCTCTGTGTTGTCAAACTTAATAACAATATGTCTTAGAATGGGTCTATTTTCACTTGATTGCAGCATGAAATTAAAAGACGCTTACTCCTTGGAAGGAAAGTTATGACCAACCTAGACAGCATATTAAAAAGCAGAGACATTACTTTGTCAACAAAGCTCCATCTAGTCAAGGCTACAGTTTTTCCAGTAGTCATGTATGGATGTGAGAGTTGGACTATAAAGAAAGCTGAGCGCTGAAGAATTGATGCTTTTGAACTGTGGTGTTGGAGAAGACTCTTGAGAGTCCCTTGGACTGCAAGGAGATCCAAGCAGTCCATCCTAAAGGAAATCAGTCTTGAATATTCATTGGAAGGACTGACGCTGAAGCTGAAACTCCAATAATTTGGCCACCTGATACGAAGAGCTGACTCATTTGAAAAGACCCTGCTGCTGGGAAAGATTGAGGGCAGGAGGAGAAGGGAATGACAGAGGATAAGATGGTTTGATGATATCACCGACTCAATGTACATGAGTTTGGGTAAATTCCAGGAGTTGGTGATGGGCAGGGAGGCCTGGCGTGCTGCAGTTCATAGGATCTCAAAAGAGTCGGACATGACTGAGGGACTGAACTGAACTGAACTGATGTTGATCATATGATGACTCATTTATTCTGTCAACTTATTTCCTTCAGTTCAGTTCAGTCGCTCAGTCGTGTCCGACTCTTTGCGACCCCATGAATTGCAGCACGCCAGGCCTCCCTGTCCATCACCAACTCCCAGATGATTCCCCACTCTTCTACTTTCTCCCCTTTCTTTCTCGTCTCTTTCTTTTTATAGTACCTACTATTCTGACATTAATCCTAGTGCATAGGTCTTCTATTATTTAGAATCTTTTCTTCTATTTTCTGTCCCCTTGTTTTCTTGTGGTCATAGAAAAGTCTTCAGTTATTCTGTTCATTTCTGCTGCAGCATTTTTATTGCCAAAGATGATTTTTTTATTCTTTAAGTGTTCTAAGATTTTATACCACTCTCTTTTTTTAAAGGAGCAGATTTAAAAAAAAATTATTTATTTATTTGCTGCACTGAGTCTTAGTTGCAGCATGTGGGTCTAGTTCCCTGGCCAAGGATTGAACCCCAGTCCCCTGCATTGGCAGCATGGAGTCTTAGCCTCTGGACCACTAGGGAAGGGCCTATGCTAGTCTTTCTTTGATTCATTAATAAAATATCTGCTCTTACAAACTTATGATTTAAATGCTAGACTTTTGTTTGGTAGTTTGTTTAATCCCCCTCCCCATTATTTATTCATTCTCTAAGGGTGTTTCCTCCTTTTTCTTTCTTCCTGTCTCTTTTCTGTCAGTTTTTTTTAGGAGCATGCTATTAATAGCTTGAGATCATTGGCTGTTTGCTTATATTTAGAGTGAGATGCTCAGAAACTTCTTGGAAACTCTGTATGTATAAATAAGATGTTTCAACTCTGTATTTCAACAGAGGACTATCTATCTGAAGTGTTTCCTTAAGGAAACTCCTATGTCCATATCTTTGGTTCTCTTCTTTTTGCCTGATTAGTTTCCTCAGAGAAAGGTCCTCCAGTTTCTTGCTTAGTGGGGATATTGCTGGCTCCTAACTCTACCCTTATTTTCAAAATTATCTTCTGCTTTCTAATTGTTGAGCCTTTTGGGGGATCATGAGGTATAAAATGGTGTGCTTATTGCCATCTCCCACTGCTGGCTGAATTCTACTCCCTCTCCCCAACAACACCCCCCCACCACCACCAATTCTGCTAAATCAATTATCTTCCATGTATTCACTCAATTCAGTTCAGTCGCTCAGTTGTGTCCGACTCTTTGCAACTCCATGATTCACAGCACGCCAGGCCTCCCTGTCCATCACCAACTCCCGCTGTTCACACAAACTCACATCCATTAAGTCGATGATGCCATCCAGCCATCTCAGCCTCTGTCATCCCCTTCTCCTCCCACCCTCAATAACTCCCAGCATCAGAGTCTTTTCTAATGAGTCAACTCTTTGCATGAGTTAGCCAAAGTACTGGAGTTTCAGCTTTAGCATCATTCCTTCCAAAGAACACCCATGGCTGATCTCCTTCAGAAGGGACTGGTTGGATCTCCTTGAGTCCAAGGGGCTCTCAAGAGTCTTCTCCAACACCACAGTTCAAAAGCATCAATTCTTCAGTGCTCAGCCCTCTTCACAGTCCAACTCTCACATCCATGCATGACCAAAGGAAAAATCATAGTCTTGACTAGATGGACCTTTGTTGGCAAAGTAATGTCTCTGCTTTTGAATATGCTGTCTAGTTCTAGGTTTGTCATAACTTTTCTTCCAAGGAGTAAGTGTCTTTTAATTTCATGGCTGCAATCACCAACTGCAGTGATTTTGGAGCCCCCCAAAATAAAGTCTGACACTATTTCCATTGTTTCCCATCTATTTCCCATGAAGTGATGGGACCGGATGCCATGATCTTCGTTTTCTGAAAGTTGAGCTTTAAGCCAACTTTTTCACTTTCCTCTTTCACTTTCATCAAGAGGCTTTTTAGTTCCTCTTCACTTTCTGCCATAAGGGTGGTGTCATCTGCATAGCTGAGGTTATTGATATTTCTCCCAGCAATCTTGATTCCAGCTTGTACTTCTTCCAGTCCAGCATTTCTCATGATGTATTCTGCATATAAGTTAAATAAGCAGGGTGACAATCTACAGCCTTGACATACTCCTTTTCCTATTTAGAACCAGTCTGTTGTTTCATGTCCAGTTCTAATTGTTGCTTCCTGACCTGCATATAGGTTTCTCAAGAGGCAACAGACTCTAAATTTTACAAAACTTTATTGCCATTTTATTGCCTTTTCTTCCACATTATTTGTCCTTGTGGGCTATGTCTTTTACATATCCAATTAATGTTATTTAAATAGGGTTTTAGGAGTGGGTAGAGGCTGTTGCTTGAGTTCAGTCTGTAGTTTAAATTGGAAGACCAAGTGTGTATTCTTTCCTTAGAGTTGGATCCAACCCACGAGTCTCTTCGCAGCAGCCTCTGCTTGCATAGTTCTCTCCTAAGACGTCACACACTTGGAAACTACTCCTTACACGTTCATTTCACTTTTGGACATCATAATATTATAATTTTCTTAACATCTTATGTGGGATCAGACCAGATGCTGACATGGAATCTGCCTTCATTTAGCACTCTCATCTGCTCCAGACTTTTCTCCAGATGGTGAATGTCAGTGACAGGGTCTGTATTGCAACACTGGCTAAAAGGAAAACCATGGTAGCTAGGATTATGTTGGTTTTTGTTTTTTTAGTAGAAATAAATTTTACACAATCAGAGGATAATTGCTTCTTTTACAGAATTCAGCTCTATCAGTTTGAACTCTTTCTGGGCTTAAGAGAGAAAATACACAATATATACTGCTTTAAATATTTATTAGTTCACAATATTAGAAGTTTAAGGAAGTTCTGGTGTCTATCTTGGTTTATTTCAGGGGCTCAGATAATATCAGAAATCTTTTCTGTTTAATTAAGCTTCCTTGAATCAGTTTGGAAATGATTGATTGCTAAGAAAGAAATTCATGACAATAAATAATGGTAAGGTTAAAAATAATAAAATATGTATTATGTATTGATATTATGTTTTAAAAGTAAGTGTAACACCTAATTCATAGCATGCACTTAATAAGCTATTATCATTATTATTGGTGCTAGTCATCCTATTACTATATCAGCCTTTACAACATCCCTTTGTGGTATGGCTATTATTATATCATTTTATAGTTCAGAAAACCAAAGTACAAGATAGTTCAGTTTAGTTCAGTTACTCAGTTGTGTCTGACTCTTTGCCACCCCATCGATTGCAACATGCCAGGCTTCCCTGTCCATCACCAATTCCCAGAGTTTGGTCAAACTCATGTCCATTGAGTCGGTGATGCCATCCAACCATCTTGTCCTCTGTCATCCCCTTCTCTTCCTGCCTTCAATCTTTCCCAGCACCAGGGTCTTTTCTAATGAGTCAGTTGTTTGCATCAGGTGGCCAAAGTATTGGAGTTTCAGCTTCAGCATCAGTCCTTCCAGTGAATATTCAGGACTGGTTTCCTTTAGGATGGACTGGTTGGATCTCCTTGCAGCCCAAGAGACTCTCAAGAGTCTTCTCCAACACCACAGTTCAAAAGATTAAGTCTTCAGTGCTCAGCTTTCTTTATGGCCCAACTCTCACATCCATACATGACTACTGGAAAAACCATAGCTTTGACTATATGGACCTTTGCTGACAAAGTAATGTCTCTGCTATTTAATATGCTATCTAGATTCAGTTCAGTTGCTTAGTCATGTTTGACTCTTTGCGACCCCATGGACTGCAGTATGCCAGGCTTCCCTATCCATCACCAGCTCCTGGAGCTTGCTCAAACTCATGTCCATTGAGTCAGTGACAAAATCCAACCATCTCATTTCTTCCAAGGAGCAAGCATCTTTTCATGTCATGGTTGCAGTCCCTATCTGCAGTGATTTTGGAGCCCAAGAAAATAAAATCTGTCATTGTTTCCATTGTTCCCCCATCTATTTGCTATGAAGTGATGGGACGGGATGCCGTGGTCTTAGTTTTTGAATGCTGAGTTTTAAGCCAGCTTTTTCACTCTCCTTTTACACTTTCATCAAGAGGCTGTTTAGTTCCTCTTTGCTTTCTGCCATATGGGTGGTGTCATCTGTGTATCTGAGGTTATTGATATCTCTTCTGCAATCTTAATTCCAGCTTGCGCTTCATCCAGCCCAGCATTTCACATGATGTAGTCCACATATACCACTTAAATAAGATAGTAAACGTGTCCAAAGTCACAGAGCTATAAAGTAACAAAGCTGAGGTTTGAATTGAGAACTGTTTTCAGAATTGAAGGTTTAGTGTCAAGGCACCAACGAGTGTAAGAACAGTCATCTCCTTCATTGACATTTATACACCATAGAAACAGGCTCATTTTATTTCATTTGCCCATCCCGATGTATGAAGACTGGTAGTATTGTTCCTTTAGGGAGACAGGAAGACTTGAGTTTTCAAGCATTTAGGTGATCTCCCCAAGCTATCCTCCTTTCCATGGCAGAACTAGGAGTTGGACTCAGGTTGCATTTTTCCCTTCCCTACACTGTGCTGCTTCTATGCTGAACTGATGTGTTTAACTTCCAGATGAGCATCTCATTGGCTAGCATTTGTATCATTCTTAATCCTTGTTAATAGAAGAGTTTTCAGTGACCGCTTATTTTATTGTTGTCTGCTTGACAAAACTAAGCAAGCTGGAAACTAACGAGAGATGATAGAACACAAATTGACTTTCTAGCCTTTTTGAAATGTTGTACCTGGCTTCCAGCAAAAAGATCAGAGGCAGGCTAAGGCAGGACTGATGGGGATAGGTGCCGGGAGCCAGCATGGGGAATCCCACCCATGGCAAGGGTCATGAGGAAGGGGGCCTGACAAAACACAAAGGCAGGATCAGGCCTCAGGGGTCCCTCCTGGATTTTCTTGAGCATCTGCCCCCAAAACCAGAGTCTGCCTGCTTTACTGTTATCCTTTCCCCCTGCTCTTCTGACATTAACAGGGGCTGTCCGCCCACCACCTTTTTCTGGAAAAAGTTAACTTAGAGCTTTTAGATAATAAATCTCCTGGGCATAATAAGAGTGTTTCAATCCAAAAACCCCTCTGATGGCTTTCTAGCCTGCCTGCTGGACTCTTACAGCTGCACATGTGATTGTTTGTGGCCTCCCAACCTCTAGAGGCACAGGAAGCTTAAAACATCCTAGGAATGTAGGGGCTTCCGAGGAGTTAAAATCATTAGAATAGGACTGATTAAGGGTTTCATTTGTTGAGCCAATACTTGCTGCCAAATTTTCATATCTCTTATTTGTAGATATAGTTGGTATGTAGAAAAAAACAGGTAGTAGCCCTGGCATTAGCAACATTAGATCTTTGAGTTGAGTAGTTTCTTTGTTATAACCCACTGCACCTTTGTTCTACAGGAAAGTAACTTTATTTAGTACTTTGAGGGTGATGCAGATTAAAGAAAAAACACCTTAAGGGAAAATGAGTTTTCTGGTTGATAGACATTTACCTAGGAAGAGAGCCATAAAAATGTTAACAGGCCTCTTGGCCAGGTGAAGGTGAAGTCGCTCAGTCGTGTCCGACTCTTTGCGACCCCATGGACTGTAACCGACTAGGCTTCTCCGTCCATGGGATTCTCCAGGCAAGAATACTGGAGTGGGTTGCCATTTCCTTCTCCAGGGGAATCTTCCCGACCCAGGGATCGAACCCGGGTCTCCCGCATTGGAGGCAGACGCTTTAACCTCTGAGCCACCAGGGAAGATAATGTAAATCACCTGAGACCTTTTGTATACGGGAAGATATGCAAAAAGAAAGCCTGGTCTCAATAAGGGTCAGGACTGCTGCCCCTGCATAACTCTGCACATTCCATTATTTCTCTATGTACAACTTGGGGTATATAAACTGCTTTTGAAAATAAAGTTGTGGATCTGGCACCAATGCTTGGCTCCTCCATGTGGTTCTTTTCTCCCCTTTCAGGCTGAATTCCCATCTGGAGCACAGAGGCTCTCCATGTCTACTTATTTGCCCTGGCTTCTAAGGCCCACGCGAGAGGGAGCCCAAGGCAGGGCACCCTCCGCTATTCAAGTGGGCGCCGGTGGCCTAACGTAGATGGTGCAAGCTCCTTGTCTGGGAGCTTTATTGGTCTCCTGTATAAACCAAGTTATTCAGCCTCTTTTCTCTACTAATTTTCCTACTACACTATTCTTTCGTAATCTCTCTTTATATCGCTAATAAATAAGTCTCTCCTTGCCGACTCTGTCCCCGCTTTGAATTCCCTGAATCCACCAGGGCTGGACCCCGGCAGATAGGGCTGTCAGAAAGTTTATCTGATTTCAAGAGGTTTGGTGTCAGGAACAGAGTCTAACATTCTGTAGGGCATCTTTGTTATTAGATTCCCAAGAGGCCTAGCATGGAGAGGATATCTGAGTTTACACATTGGGTAGGCTACGGTTTCAACCCTGGTTTTGCTATTTATTGGGCTTCCCTGATGGTAGAGAATCTGCCTGCAATGCAGGAGACCTGGCTTCTTTCCCTGGGTAAGGAAGATCTTTTGGAGAAAGAAATGGCTACCAACTCCAGTTATTCTTGCCTGGAGAATTCCATGGACAGAGGAGCCTGGTGGGCTACAGTCCATGGGGCCTCAAAGAATTGGACATGACTGAATGACTAACACACTTTTGCTTTGCTATTTATTAGTTGTGTGACCTTGAACTTGTTTCTTAGTTAGCCTGAACTTCATTTTCTTCATTATACATTGGAGGTAAAATATGTGCTGAGCTCATAATGTGAATTATGTGAATTAAATCATGTGAATTAAAGATGACAGTGGAGTTTAGATACTTAAGACTGTGCCTGGCACTTAAAAGGGGTCAATAAATTCCCAGTGATGCTAGTGGTGAAGAAACCACCTGCCAATGCAGAGATGTAAGAGACAAGGGTTTGATCCCTGGGTCGGGAAGACCCCCTGAAGGAGGGCATGGCAACCTGCTCCAGTCTTCTTGCCTGGAGAATCCCATGGACAGAGGAGCCTGACAGGCTACAGTCCATAGGGGTCACATAAAGTTGGACAAGACCAAAGTGACTTAGCATAGCACATTAATACTACTATTCAGATACAAAACACAAGTTTATCATTGAGCCTCCGTCTCATGTCACAGATACTTTCTAGAAAACAGATCTCAGTCTGCACACTGAAGAAGGGCTTGCTCTTTTCCTTTACTGTAGATTTCTTTTATATTTCTCTTCCCTCTTCACCCCCTCCCTCAGTCATACTATATGCACAACTTAGGCCCAAATTCTTTGCTTTGACCTTTCCTTAATAAGGTAATTTTATTTTTTGACATTAGCCTTGAGGATATGCTGAGGCTTTGTCTGAAATGAAACTTTGATTGCAACCATTATCAATATCTGAGGCTCAGAATCACCTTTGAGCAGTTATACAACCAGGAACCTGATTGATTACTTTGCCACTTTGCTGAGGTTTATCAAAAGGTTGAGGCTGGGTAGAAACTGCTTTCATTTTATAGGTCCATGATGTCAGATGGGAGGGAATGAGTGGAATCTCAAGTTGACGGGTATTTTTTATCCTCATGCTTCAGATCAAAGTCTGTCTTTCCTGCATAAAACAAGGATATTTCTCTGAGGCTTCAGTGGATAAAATTCTGTCTTGTGTGGGATGTCACAGAATCGTGGAATGTGAGAACTGGGAAGAGGAAGCCTTCAGGACCACTGTTGCTGGAATCCTTGTAATCTGTAGAAGTGCTGTGAGTGAAGGGGTGTGTGAGAGGGTGGGTTCTCAGGCTTCTATTTTCATCCTCCACTTTTTCTATTTTATGTATTAGAGTTTAGCATAGCATTCAGTTCAATCACTCAGTCATGTCCAACTCTTTGTGACCCCCATGGACTGCAGCATGCCAGGCTTCCCTATCCATCACCAACTCCTGGGGCTTGCTCAAACTCATATCTGTTGAGTTGGTGATGCCATCCAAGCATCTCATCCTCTGTCATCCCCTTCTGCTCCTACCTTCGATCTTTCCCAGCATCAGGGCTGTTCCTTTCTTCAGGGGATCTTTTTAACCCAGGGATCGAACCCAGGTCTCCACATTGCAGGCGGATTCTTTACTATCTGAGCCACCAGGGAAGCCCAGGCATAGCATAAGGGTTTTTAAAGAATCATAATGAGATTAGCTACTAAACAAAATGTCACAAAACCCTTAGCTGCTCAGTGTTCTACAGTTCAGAAAATTAAGGTCAGAAAGGTAAAGTTAGCTGTTTTTTAATTTATGCAGCAAATATTAATCGAACATCTTCTGAAGGCCAGATGTTGGTCTAGCTCCTGGGAATACAGTGACATACCTAAAAAAGAACAGATTCTTATTAAGGCTTTGGCTCTTGTAGGTACTGGTGACCTTTATCCACTCTGGCAAATAGAATTTCGTAAAATCATATTTATATTGCAAAATATAAATCAGGTCTTTCTGGTCACCCTTATTATAACCTTTTATAATAATATTCATTGAAACTGCTATGATTAAGGAAAGGCTAACCAGATTTTCTTGTTTTTGCTTAGTTTTGTCTATAATCTAAATCCCCAGGGAGGGAGTTGGTGAGGAGAGGTGGAATTAATAATTGTGAGAGTTTTGGTGGGTGTGAGAAATTTGAATTTTAAATTTAGTAGGAGGAAGTGATTTGGGAGAACTAGAGGCAGCCTTGTGGGGAAAAAAAATTAAGGTTATGCTTGGTTGAACCCTAGAGAGGATTCTTATACCTGCAAAACAATTTCTAAAGATACTGCATTATAGAATTAACTCTTTAAACTTACCTAAGTATAAATGGACTTCTCTGGTGGCTCAGATGGTAAAGAATCTGCCTGCAATTCAGGAGACCTGGGTTCAATTCCTGGACTGAGACAATCCCCTGGAGAAGGGAATGGCCACCCACTCCAGTATTATTGCCTGGAGAATCCTATGGACAGAGGAGCCTGGGGTGGGGGGGTGGCTACAGTGTATAGGGTTACAAACAGTTGAACATAACTGAGTGACTGACACTTTCACATGCACCAAAGCATAAATAGGAAACCTCTATAATTACTCGGTAGCTAAAAATACATTTTCCTGCTGGATTCTGATGAAATCCTCCAGCACGTATAGATAAGGAGAAATTCCTTGTCCTGCTTCCAATCTAAATGCTTTTCTTCCATAATCCTGATCTTAGGAATTTTCTTTGTTCTTGTTTTACATCTTACCTATGTTAGTGAATTCCTCATTGGACCTGATCTTTTTTTTTTTTTTTGATAGTTAATTCAGTTGCAGAGGGTTCTCAGACTCTCTGTAATTACTCAAAGTTTGGAAAATATGACGTCTTTGTTAACAGACTGTAGTTGCTTTTGGTTTCCATCCTGTATGATGTAGTCATATCCTCCAAGCAGGTGTCCTCACTCCAGCTAAGTGAATATTCTTGCTGTAGCTGCTTTGGAAGGTCTGGGACTAGAAGGGTAGGAGGTGATTAGAGAGAAGAAGTGAAGAGGGAAATAGAAAGATGATCATTATAGAACATCTTGTCTTTTGGCCAGCAAAAAAAATATCCCGAGGGCTGAGAGTGATTGCAAAGTTTTGTCTTCTTCTTATTAAAAACATACAACAATACTCTTTGGTTAGTTCTGGTGTCCCGCTCTGAGATGCCATTCCTGTGAGAAGCAGCCTGGAAATTGTGGTTTGACTATTGTGCACACACAAATGTGTGCACTATGTAAACAGACTATATATATATATAAGCTGCTGCTGCTGCTAAGTTGCTTCAGTCGTGTCCGACTCTGTGCGACCCCATAGACGGCAGCCCACCAGGCTCCCCCGTCCCTGGGATTCTCCAGGCAAGAACATTGGCGTGGGTTGCCATTTCCTTCTCCAATGCATGAAAGTGAAAAGTGAAAGGGAAGTCGTGTCTGACTCCTAGTGATCCTATGGACTGTAGCCTACCAGGCTCCTCCATCCACGGGACCTTCCTGGCAAGAGTACTGGAGTGGGTTGCCATTGCCTTATATATAAATATATATAAATACATACATATAAATATGTATGTATATGTGTGTGTATATATATATATTTTAAAATAGAGATGAAGGTCTAAATAAGTGTTTTTTCATTCACAGTTGGAACACTCTCCATTCTCTAGTTTAGATCCCAGATAACAATCAAAGCAGCTAGAAGGCTCATCACGTAATATATACAGTTTGAGGCCACACACTATTATAGTGTTGTCTATTTCAAATGTCTTTAACCTTCATTTATACAAAGGAAAAAGTCACCATGACAGCTTAACATTAAAACAGTTTCAAGGCACTCTGATGTGGAGTCAAAAGGAGAGATTTTGGAGGCAGAAGTTGTGGGTGACTGATATTAGCACTGAGGTCCCAGGGATTGACTTTGCAAAGTCAGTCTATGGTTGCAAGGCTTCTTCTATCTGTATACCAAAGCACTTACAGCTTTCCTTGGAATCAGACAGGCAAAGATCCAAACTACATTAATTGCCCAGATTCACAGGGACAGGAGATTGGTAGCCATACTCCTCCTTTGTAAAAGCGGACATGTGTTTTCCCCACTATTCTTTTCCAAGCTGTTGATAAATAACATGTCATTTCTGCTTGTGTGCACTATATCAAAGATGAATGTACTTCAAATAAAAAGAATGTTCACAGAGCTGAAATTTGGTGTCCTTTAATGTATTAAAAGTTAAAGTGTTAGTTGTTCAGTTGTATCTGATTCTTTGACTGTAGCCCACCAGACTCCTCTGTCCTTGGGATTTCCCAGGCAGGAATGCTAGAGTGAGTAGCCATTCCCTCCCAGGGATCAAATCCAAGTCTCCTGCATTGCAGGCAGATTCTTTACCATCTGAGCCACCAGCTAAGCCTAGTGTATTGGGAGGTTCTAAATTCTGTATCTATCTATATGTCCTGTATGTCATCTATAGCCATATGTATATATGTATCTATCTACAAGACACAATGCAAAGAAGAAATAATCCACACATCATTTCAGTTATGGCTCTCAATTTTGCCAGTTTAATAGTTGGACAGAAATAAAATTACCTTTTGCCACACAAAGACTTGATCATTGAACTGAGTGTCTTCCGTTGCTTAAAGAATATTAGATTTTTCATCTTCATTTGAGAGGCAGTGAGGCAGAGTGAAATAGGACTACTTCTTTAGGACCATCTATGCCTGCTTCCATCTCTGCATCATTCCCCTCACTGGCCAGCCTTGGGAGAGGTAATTTTCTGAGCCTCAGATTCTTCATGTGCAAAATGAGGATATTTTAAGGTTGTTGTAAACTTTAGAAGGAAGTCAGAATGTTTCAGAAGGAAGCAAGGAAATTGATAAGAGGGTTAAACAGATCCTGGAGAGCTGATGCCTTGAGTCTGATGTTTAGGTGAAAGGCTCAGATGTTGCTTTCTCTTACTCCCTCCAAATTGGTTTTCCTATTTGTTTTTGCTGACCATTCCTTCATCTGTCCTGCGTCACTAAAGCATTACTCTTCAACATGGCTTTGCATTTTAGAACATGCTCTCTTTTCTCAGATGGTTGGAGTTAATTTAAGACAAAATAGCTTCAGCTGCTCAGCAAATAACAGGCTGCCGAAGAAGACAATATAGTTAGAAAAGAAAATGTTAAAAGGCAAGAAAACAGACCACTCGGAATCTTCGGCCTGAATTGAAGCTTAGGTAGGGAGGGCAACTGTGAAAATCAACCAGATAATAGCAGAATGCAAAGATGTTGTAGCTGCCGGTCAGAATATTTTAAGAATCTCCTTAGAAGCTTAATTAAATGGGAAGCAAGACTGTCCTTGTGTCAACATTTGAAAACTTAAAATTTGCTTTCCCCTTCCTTTCTAGGATAATGCCTGCCCATTCTGTATTCAGTTAATTCACCCATTATTAAAATATGATACCATCTGGGACAAATCCATTGTTCTAACAGACCTAGAATGAGAAAGTAACCAAGGTTATGGTCTTCATTAGAAAGATGATAGTGCTGTCTTCTTTTTAGAGGAGACTGGCAACCCACTCCAGTACTCTTGCCTGGAAAATCCCATGGATGGAGGAGCCGGTAGGCTGCAGTCCATGGGGTCACTAAGGGTCAGACATGACTGAGTGACTTCACTTTCAGTTTTCACTTTGATGCATTGGCAAAGGAAATGGTAACCCACTCCAGTGTTCTTGCCTGGAGAATCCCAGGGACAGGGGAGCTGGTGGGCTGCTGTCTATGGGGTCACACAGAGTCGGACACGACTGAAGTGACTTAGCAGCAGCAGGTTGCTAATAACCTGTGAAAGTTAAGTAACGTTCAGAACAGTTCTCTTAAGTGAGCAGATCAAGAAAGAATACAACCTCTTTCATTATGTCCAGTGCAAACATACCAAAATGTTGCCCTTATATATGATATCTTTCACACAAGACTCTGTTGGTGATTTCTCCTATTTCCCCAAGATTTATTGTGGGAGAGAAAGGGATTGTGTCTTTTTAAGAGCCCACTTGTGTTCTAGCCATCGTCTCTGTTAAAAGAACAATAACTTGGTATCACTGTTTATTTCCATTATAATCCTTGTCCTGTGAACAGATTGATTATGGGTCATTTCTGATCCCTTTTTATTGTGTTTGTCAAAAACTGGAGGCTGCACAGTCAGGTTAAGAATAAAACTTTCACTAAAAGTCAATGAAGGCGGACTTCCCTGGCTGTCCAGTGGTTAGGACTCTGAGCTTCTACTGTAGGTGGTGAGGGTTCAATCCCTGGTCGGGGAACTAATGGAGATTTCCCCTATGCGGTGCAGTGCAGCCAAAAAAAAAAAAAAAGTTAATGAAAACTTATCAGCTTCCATGACTGTGGTGATAATAACATTGTCAAAGGGATCAGGGCTCAGACCCAGCTCACAAATTCCTGTGAGTGGGGATGTTGGAGGGGTTTCAAAGGGGGAGGCATTGTAGGGGAGGGGGTAGAGATCAAAGATGCAGAGGGCACCTACAGATTTTCTAATGGATGGAGCTTAGCAATTATGGTGCAGTTACTAGAACTAACACCTGCTTCTATTCTTGAAAATTAACATTAATTGGTTTTCTTTCAGAGGTAGTGTTTTATATCAGGAAAAGGAAGCAGGCTGACCTCCTCTGGAATGTAAGTTCTGACTTTAGCATGTTGTGGCTCAGTTTCCTTATCTATAAGGTGAAAATAACAATAGAACCTCCTTCATAGGCTTATTGTGAGAAGAAATGAGTTGTGAGGCTAAAGCATTTAGAAAAGTGCTGGACACACAGTGTTCATCTTGACAGTGCAGGGTGCCATGAATCTTTGGTCTTCAGTCATTTCCTGTTTGTAAATTAAAGATAACAGCTGCTTTTCAGTGTTGTCAGTTCAGTTGCTCAGTCGTGTCTGACTCTTTGCGACCCCATGAATCGCAGCACGCCAGGCGTCCCTGTCCATCACCAACTCCCGGAGTTCACTCAGACTCACATCCATCGAGTCGGTGATGCCATCCAGCCATCTCATCCTCTGTCATCCCCTTTTCCTCCTGCCCCCAAACCCTCCCAGCATCAGAGTCTTTCCAATGAGTCAACTCTCCCCATGAGGTGGCCAAAGTATTGGAATTTCAGCTTTAGCATCAGTCCTTCCAATGAACACACAGGACTTATCTTCTTTAGAATGGACTGGTTGGATCTCCTTGCAGTCCAAGGGACTCTCAAGAGTCTTCTCCAACACCACAGTTCAAAAGCATCAATTCTTCGGTACTCAGCTTTCTTTATAGTTCAACTCTCACATCCATACATTACCACTGGAAAAACCGTAGCCTTGACTAGATGGAACTTTGTTGGCAAAGCAATGTGTCTGCTTTTTAATATGCTGTCTAGGTTGGTCATAACTTTCCTTCCAAGGAGTAAGCGTCTTTTAATTTCATGGCCGCAGTTACCATCTGCAGTGATTTTGGAGCCCCCTAAAATAAAGTCTGACATTGTTTCCACTGTTTCCCTATCTGTTTCCCATGAAGTGATGGGACCAAATGCCATGATCTTCGTTTTCTGAAAGTTGAGCTTTAAGCCAACTTTTTCACTCACCTCTTTCACTTTCATCAAGAGGCGTTTTAGTTCCTCTTCCCTTTCTGCTTAAGGGTGGTGTCATCTGCATATCTGAGGTTATTGGTTTCTCCTGGCAATCTTTATTCCAGCTTGTGCTTCTTGCAGCCCAGAGTTTCTCATGATGTACTCTGCATGTAAGTTAAATAAGCAGGGTGACAATATACAGCCTTGACACACTCCTTTTCCTATTTGGAACCAGTCTGTTGTTCCATGTCCAGTTCTAATTGTTACTTCCTGACCTGCATATAGGTTTCTCAAGAGGCAGGTCAGGTGGTCTNGTTTTCTGAATGTTGAGCTGTAAGCCAACTTTTTCACTCTCCTCTTTCACTTTCATCAAGAGGCTTTTTAGTTCCTCTTCACTTTCTGCCATAAGGGTGGTGTCATCTGCATATCTGAGGTTATTGATATTTCTCCCGGCAATCTTGATTCCAGCTTGTGCTTCTTCCAGCCCAGCGTTTCTCATGATGTACTCTGCATATAAGTTAAATAAGCAGGGTGACAATATACATCCTTGAGATACTCCTTTTCCTATTTGGAACCAGTCTGTTGTTCCATGTCCAGTTCTAACTGTTGCTTCCTGACCTGCATACAGGTTTCTTAAGAGGCAGGTCAGGTGGTTTGGTATTCCCATCTCTTGAAGAGTTTTCCACCGTTTTTTGTGATCCACACAGTCAAAGGCTTTGGCATAGTCAATGAAGGAGAAATAGATTTTTTTTCTGGAACTCTCTTGCTTTTTCCATGATCCAGTGGATGTTGGCAATTTGATCTCTGGTTCCTCTGCCTTTTCTAAAACCAGCTTGAACATCTGGAAGTTCACGGTTCACGTATTGCTGAAGCCTGGCTTGGAGAATTTTGAGCATTACTTTACTAGCGTGTGAGATGAGTGCAATTGTGCGGTAGTTTGAGTTATTACTTAATAACTATTAAACATAATAAGTTAGAAAATGGCATATTTAATTTTTTTAAGATTTATTTATTTTGGCTGCGCTAGATCTTTGTTGCTGGGTGCAGGCTTTCTGTGGTGTGGCGAGCGGGGGCTGCTCTCTAGTTGCAGAAGCATGGTCCTCTCACTGTGGTGGCTCCCCCGGTTGTAGAACACAGTCTCTAGGCATACAGTCTCAGCCGTTGCTGCTCCTGGGCTCTAGAGCACTGGCCCAGTTGCTGTGTTCAGGCTTAGTTGCTCCTTGGCATGTGGGATCTTCCTGGAGCATGGATTGAACCCATGTCCCCTGCATTGGCAGGCAGATTCTTAATCACTGGGCCACGAAGGAAACTCAGAAAATAACATATTTAGAGCTAAAAATTTCATAGTTTATGTAGTCTAGCTTTACACTTTATAGTACTTTTACAGTTAAGGAAATCGAGCTTTTATTTATTCAAAGTGATATGATTATTATTGAGAGAGTCCAGGGATAAATTCTGAGTCTCTTTACACTAAAGAAAGGACTCAGAATTGGTTGCATGTACCCCACAGATTTTAGTTGGTTGTTCTTGAAAGGTGGGGTCAACTCTGCTTGTGACCAGCTCTACATAATACTCTGTTATTTTATAAGTCTGGATATCTGAGCAATATTCAGTCTTCTTATTAAGTCAAAATTTACCGACAATTTAGATTCTTTTTTATATTTTTAAAGAAGATATTTAAAATAAAATGCATAATTACCTTCTCCAACAGAAATACGAAAACAAAATATGTAGGAAAAATCCAATTTGATTTGATTTGACTTTTTATTGAGAGAGTCCAGGGATAAATTCTGAGTCTCTTTACACTAAAGAAAGGACTCAGAATTGGTTGCATGTACCCTACAGATTTTAGTTGGTTGTTCTTGAAAGGTGGGGTCAACTCTGCTTGTGACCAGCTCTACATAATACTCTGTTATTTTATAAGTCTGGATATCTGAGCAATATTCAGTCTTCTTATTAAGTCAAAATTTACCGACAATTTAGATTCTTTTTTATATTTTTAAAGAAGATGTTTAAAATAAAATGCATAATTACCTTCTCCAACAGAAATACGAAAACAAAATATGTAGGAAAAATCCAATTTGATTTGATTTGACTTGTGCTATCATCGTTCAGAGTGTTTCCTAAAATGTGGCTCCCTCAAGCCAAGTCCTGTGAGAATCTCTGACTAAGTTTGGGACACACTGCATTCCATATAACCTCTTTCGAGAATTCACAGTAAACATGATCACATTAAAGCCTATGAGAAAGAAGTAGCAAAACTTGTTTAACCTTGTTCAAACTATCATCACCTAAATTTGTTTAACATCATATCCATTTTTCATGAAATATGCTCAGGTCTCTTTTTTTTTCCTCCAAAACATGATTTATGAAATTTAGTTTATTATTTAATTTAGTTTGTCTATTATTTAAATGTTATTTTGATTTAATTTTGCCACTAATATCTTCTATAAATGTTTTTAACCAAGAGTCAGCAGTTATTTTTACATGCACATTGTTTTATTTGTTTCTTAACTAAAACCTAGTGGTATCACTAGATTTCTATACTGGAAATTGCTTTATAGATTTTTACAAAGGGTTAAATAGGAGAAAGTATATTATTATTTCTTGGTAAGTTATTTGTTTCTTTTTCTGAGAACAGGTTAGGTCTTCTTGACTTAATCTCTTCCCAAAAGAACTGCAGATGTGTATACAAATACTGCATAAGTGGATATTTATCTTTTCAACTATGGTGTGTATTTTTCCTCCTCCAGCAGAGTACTTTATATTGTTCAAATAGCCACAGAATTAACAAATAATTAAAGTCAAGCTAACAAATATTTTTTTTGTTCCTATTTTTTTAAAAAGATCTATAAGTTAATCATGCTGCGCTGCTAAGTCACTTCAGTCATATCTGACTCTGTGCGACCCCATAGACGGCAGCCCACCGGGCTCCCCCATCCCTGGGATTCTCCAGGCAAGAACACTGGAGTGGGTTGCCATTTCCTTCTCTCGTGCATGAAAGTGAAAAGTGAAAGTGAAGTCGTTCAGTCGTGTCTGACTCTTAGTGACCTCATGGACTGTAGCACCAGGCTCCTCCATTCATGGGATTTTCCAGGCAAGTGTACTGGAGTGGGATACCATTGCCTTCTCTGATAAGTTAATCATAATATATGTTAAAAGGTTATGATCTTGTCCAGTAAATTGATTTTTTAAAATTTATCTCGAGACTTCCCTGGTGATCCAGTGGTTAAGACACCCTGTTCCCATTGCAGGGGGCATGGGTTTGATCCCTATCAAGGAATTAGATCCCCCATGTTGTGGGTGTGACCAAAAAATAAATAATAAAAATTATCTTTATTAAGGTATCATTTTCCATACTATAAAATGCACCCATCCTAACTGGATAGTTTGATGAGTTTTGCAAATGTATAAACTTGTTTAGAGTATGACTGCTTCTCAAGGTTGCAGGCTTCCTGTTCCAAGTCATTATATCAAGTCTGCATTCAGCATGAAAAAAGGGAAAGGCAGAAAGCATGAGCCTGCTGTCTTTCTTTTTTTCAACAAGAGGACAGTTATTTTTCCTCGAGGCCTACCAAATACTCTCACTTATAACTCATTGGGTTATAAGTTATAAGAATTGGGTCACATGACTGTGTCTCTGAAGAGATGAGCACTCTTTTAATTGAGCGTGCTGTGCTGAGTTGCTTCTGCTGTGACTAACTCTTTGCAACCCTGTGGACTGTAGCCTACCAGGTTCCTCTGTCTATAGGTTTTTCTAGGCAAGAACAGTTGGACATGACTGAGTGACTTCACTTTCACCTTTCACTTTCATACATTGGAGAAGGAAAGGGCAACCCACTCCAGTGTTCTTGCCTGGAGAATCCCAGGGACGGGGGAGCCTGGTGGACTTCGTCTATGGGGTCGCACAGAGTCGGACACGACTGAAGCGACTTAGCAGCAGCAGCAGCAGGCAAGAACAGTGGAGTGGGTTGCCCTACTCCAAGGGATCTCCCCGACCCAGGGATCAAATCTGTGTTTCTTATGTCTCCTGCATTGGCAGGTGGGTTCTTTACCACTAGTGCCACCTGGGAAGCCCTTAATTGAACATATTGCCCCCAGGAAACTAAGGTCTGGTTAGTCAGAAAGAGGATGAAAAATATAAATTGAATAGGAATCTGTGGAGTTCTATCGTCAGGTGTTTACTTTAAAAATTTCTCCAATGAAGACATTTGTTTTCCAGACTAGTCTTATTAACATGACAGAGTTGTATAACATATTAATGAGAAAGAAGTCTAAATCATTTTGTGCAGAAGATTTGTAAAACATTTTTTTCTGTTTTGTTAATCATAAGCCAGGCACTCACTTAAAACAGACTGACCCAGTTGTGAGGAAAATTAACAATAAGTTAACTACTTTAGCTAAAGTGTAACTTTTTTTCTTTACATACATAACCTGATATATCAGATAATGTTTTTATGTGATTCCTGCAGTTGTCTGTTAAATTTATCTCCATAAATAACTAACATTATTTAACATAAATTACTAACATTTTGTCCTTCAAATTTTTGTAGATTTAGAAGCTGGCAGACTTTTATTATAACTGATTATATAGTAAGAGTCTAGTTCTCTCCCTTAGTTAAAATGACCATAATTTATTATTCTTACAGAGATACTTTGGAGAATGAAAAGATGTTTTTCATTACTAAGTTGGAATGACAGCTCTGAACTGGAACTATACCAGGCAAATCAAAGTCATAGAATTATCCTGTATCAGATATATAAAATGATCCTGATTCAGCAGTGATTGACTGCTGGAAGAGACAAACATAAATATTGGTATAAAGTTAAAAATATAGAGATTATGTACAAAGGACTTGGGAGCATGACTGAGGGGGTGCTTAGAGAGAGTCAGGAAGCTTGAGTTGTGATTTTCTGTATATTTTGTATATTAACCCCTCATCAGATACATTGTTTGCAAATATCTTCTTCCATTCAGTGTGCTGGCTTTTAATTTTGTTGATGGTTTCCCCTGCTGTGCAAAACCTTTTAAGTTTCAGTAGATCCCATTAATTTTTGTTTTTGCCTCCCATGCCATTCGACATATCCAAAGATGTATTGCTAAGACCAGTGACAAAAAGCATACTGCTTGTGTTTTCTTATAAGAGTTTTATGGCTTCAGGTTTTTGTATATGGTGTGAGAAACGTAGTCCACTTTGTTTTGACAGATATAAAGGACATTTTGGGCATGAATAGCTTGATTAGATTGGAGAAGGCAATGGCACCCGCCTCCAGTACTCTTGCCTGGAAAATCCCATGGACGGACGAGCCTGGTGGGCTGCAGTCCATGGGGTCATGAAGAGTCGGACACGACTGAACGACTTCACTTTCACTTTTCACTTTCATGCACTAGAGAAGGAAGTGGCAACCCACTCCAGTGTTCTTGCCTGGAGAATCCCAGGGACGGGGGAGCCTGGTGGGCTGCTGTCTATGGGGTTGCACAGAGTTGGATGCAACTGAAGTGACTTAGCAGCAGCAGCAGCAGCAGCTTGATTAGATAGAACTTTTCTACAAATAATTGTGAGTCTTTCTCAAGAAAGATTTGGAAGAATGACTAGAAGTTATTTTTGTAACTCTTGTCAACAACTTTTTAAATTTAACACTTGATATGCACCCTAATGATATCAACTCTTTCCTCTATCAAGCATTTAGCATATTTCTGCTATTCTACATAGTGCTCTGTATATGAGGCTTTTTCTTATGTTAAAGTATTTCATAAGGATATCTTGGCTTCCTAGGTGGCTCAGTGGTAAAGAGCCCACCTGCCAATGCAGGAGACCCCAGAGACTTGGGTCTGATCCCTGGGTCGGGAAGATTCCCCTGGAGTAGGAAATGACAACCCGCTCCAATATTCTGCCTGGAAAACCCCATGGACAGAGGAGCCTGGCAGGCTGCATCCATGTGGTTGCAAAGAGTCGGACATGACTGAGTGACAGAGCACACATAAGGATGTATTGGGCTTCCCTGGTGGCTCAGATGGTAAAGAATCTGCCTGCAATGCAGAAGACCCAGGTTCAGTCCCTGGGTAGGGAGGAGCCCCTGGAGAAGAAAATGGTTACCCACTGCAGTGTTCTTGCCTGGAGAATTCCATGGACAGAAGAGCCTGGTGGGCTCCTAGATAATACATCTTAAAAGTAGTGTTAACCTATTAAAAGATGGGATTCTCATGGTGCCTCGGTATTTCTAAGTAAGTAAGTAAGTAAAGTCACTCAGTCGTGTCTGACTCTTTGTGACCCCATGGACTGCAGCCCACCAGGCTCCTCAGTCCATGGGATTCTCCAGGCAAGAATACTGGAGTGGGTTGCTATTTCCTTCTCCAGGGGATCTTCCCAACCCAGGGATCGAATCTGGGTCTCCTGCATTGGAGGCAGACGCTTTAACCTCTGAGCCACCAGGGAAGCCCCGGTATTTCTATATAAAAGGATGTATTAATTTTCAGTCACAAAAACAAAAACCAATATGTTCATCACATTCATAGCTTTAGTGTTCTCCTTCTTCCTTCTGTTATCGTAGTAGTTTTCTTTAATTTCCTTTTTTTTTCTGATTACTAGGAAAATATTTTTCTCTGTGTATACTATTGTATAAATTTCAATATTAATTTTTAAATTACTATGTTTTTTTACTATTTACTGTTTACATTACTCAAGTAAAACTGCTAAGTAGTTTTAAATAAATTAAATAAATAAATATTTAAGGAAGCATGATTGTTATTTTTACAAAGAAGCCTTGTAATATTTCTCAGACTAAAATTAGTTTACTACTTTTCATGTTTGCCTTTCACATGAGTGTTTCATAAATGTGTTCTTCAAGCTAATGTCCACATCAGTGATATCTACTGTAGCTAATTTTGGTTCTTCCATCTTATACAAGAATTAATATCATGTTTTTAAAAAACAAGTCATGAAGTTTGTGGTGTTCTNACATGAGTGTTTCATAAATGTGTTCTTCAAGCTAATGTCCACGTCAGTGATATCTACTGTAGCTAATTTTGGTTCTTCCATCTTATACAAGAATTAATATCATGTTTTTAAAAAACAAGTCATGAAGTTCGTGGTGTTCTTATCAATTATTGCTCATCTTGATATTGAAATTGAATTACACTTGTCTTTAAAACTTAGTAATATTAAACGAAGAATTTCACTTTCGGACTGAATTTTTGAAATTACCTTTAAGCTCGCAGTGTCTAAAGTTTCTTCAAATTTAGTCTTTTCTATCATTATCTAAAGCAGTTATTGTATTCTTAACCGTCATACATTATTAGGTTCTCTACTAACATGACATGGCTTTATTCTAAGCACTTATAATCTGAATAAATTATTTCTTTCCAAAATGACATAATAAAGCTGTCCTTGATGAAGAGAGAAATGGATTTCTTCTCTTTCTCACACCGTTTGAGCTTTCCAATTCTAAAAGCTCTCTGTTTCTTCCATCAGAATTTTGCAAGAGGGCCAAGTGAGGGAAGCATGAGATTTTGAAAACTAGCACTTGCTGATCAATGCACAGACATCAGGCCTGGTGGACCTATCCACTCCAAGTTGCCTGAAATACTAGCTTGTGCTGTGCCTGAAAATGTTAGCACCTCTTCTACTTAATTAGCTGGCTCACTTTAGTGGGCTGGAGGGGCTTGGCCACTTGCCTGCTCCTACTGTTTGTAACATTGGCAACTGGCATATGTTATGTTGGCAGGCTTGAGGCAGTTCAGAATTTTATTTGAAGTTGGATTAACAAACTATATAAATTTGACCTGGTTACATTTGAGGAAGGATTATTTCTAAACACTAACTTTTTTTAATCTTAAAAAATGCATATAGCAAAGAAGATTCAAAGGAGTATAAAGTGAGAAAGTCTGTCTTCCACACTGCTAGTCCTATAGGTAGGCACTGTTAATGGTTTCTTGTGTAAACTTTCAGGAATTTCCTGTGCATATCAAACTTTATATGAAAAAATATATTTTATCTGTTCTTTAAAAAATAGCTGTTATAATACTATCGTGTACCTTACTTTTTTGACTTAATATTTTCTAGGTACCTTTCTACGTAAGTACATCGAACTCCATTCTTTGTAACAACAGCTTTAGAATGTTTTAATTTTTGCTACAATGCTCTAGTGAAAATCCTTGTATGTTATGCATCTTTGTGCACTTCCTATGGGCTAAATTCCTAGGCATAGAATTTCAGGGTCAAAAGATTATGTTAAATTAGTCTCCAAATTTGTATGGAATTTATGAAAACCACCTATTCCCCAGATTTTGAAAGAGTACTGAAGGAGAATGAAATTAGGCTTGAATAAAGTTTCCAGATGTGCTACACATAATCTAAATTACAAAAGATACTCACATACAAGTGTTAGACCCTCTCATTTGACTTAACTCATATACTTTTTTCTTAATAGACCTCAAATGAAAATTCATCACCCTGGCAACAGAGATTAGGTTAGTCCTCAAGGAGGAAATGCTGTTCTTTAAGAAGTGGTTTTTAGAATTGGTTGCAAAATTTGAAAACAATGTCATAATGGTTTGTATTTGTAAACTTTACAAAACTATAAATGTAAGCATTTATTTCCCTTTAGGTTTTAGCAAGGAATTTTCCTTTCATCCCTTGCAAATTAGGCCTTTTCTTCAATCTCCGTGCCTCTTCCTCTACCTTCATAGCAACACTGTCTTCTGCAGACTTGGTCCAGAATCAAAGAATGTACCATCTAACACTCACAGTGCTCGCATGATCAGAATGGCTTTTTGTTTGGTAACTGGATTTTTGATGTTTAAAAGTGACAAAATACCTCACAGGAGAAAAAGAAGAATAGCCTTGTGGATCATATATTTTCTTGCCTGGTCATTTAGTTTTTCATATTTTTGTTTTCCAGATGATTTTAATGAACACCTATGTAATATTTCCACAGATTTCAATGGGACAGATGTTACAAGATTTTGGAAAATTTCTTGGAATGTTTCTTCTTGTTTTGTTTTCTTTCACAATTGGGCTGACACAACTGTATGATAAAGGCTACACTCCAAAAGAACAGAAGGACTGTGTAGGCATATTCTGTGAACAGCAAAGCAATGATACCTTCCATTCGTGAGTGTCTTTTAAATTTTTAGTAAACATATTTCTTTCTGCCCTGTTACATGTGAATTCATACCTATAGAACTAGAACTTCATATTTTCTTTAAGGTACGCCTTTTGAATAAGAAATACTTACTTGTCATGAATCATTTGGTAATCATCAGCAACAAACACCTTAAGTATGCCAGACACTGTTCTAAGTGCTAAAGAAATGAAGTATCAGTGAACAAAAACTACTCTCATGGAGCTTATTTCCTGGTGAGGTGATACAGGCAATAAAAATAAGAATAAGCCATGAAATTAAAAGACACTTGCTCCTTGGAAGAAAAGCTATGACAAACCTAGATGGCGTATTAAAAAGTAGAGATATTACTTTGCCGACAGTGGTCTGTCTAGTCAAAGCTATGGTTTTTCCAGTAGTCACTTATGGATGTGAGAGTTGGACTGTGAAGAAGGCTGAGTGCAGAAGAATTGATGCTTTTGAACTGTGGTGTTGGAGAAGACTCTTGAGAGTCCCTTGGACTGCAAGGAGATCCAACCAGTCCATTCTGAAGGAGATCAGCCCTGGGATTTCTTTGGAAGGAATGATGCTAAAGCTGAAGCTCCAGTACTTTGGCCATCTTATGCAAAGAGTTGACTCATTGGAAAAGACCCTGATGCTGGGAGGGATTGGGGGCAGGAGGAGAAGGGGACGACCGAGGATGAGATGGCTGGATGGCATCACGGACTCAATGGACGTGAGTCTGAGTGAACTCTGGGAGTTGGTGATGGACAGGGAGGCCTGGCGTACTGCGATTCATGGGGTCGCAAAGAGTCGGACACGACTGAGCGACTGAACTGAACTGAAAGGAAATCAGTCCTGAATATTCACTGGAAGGACTGATGCTGAAGCAGAAGCTCCAATATTTTGGCCACCTGATGGGAAGAGCTGACTCATTGGAAAAAGATTGGGAAAGGATTGAAGGCAAAAGGAGGAGGAGGCGGCAGAAGATGAGATGTTTAGGTAGCATTACTGACTCGATGGATGTGAGTTTGAGCAAACTTAGGGAGACAGTGGACAGGGAAGCCTGGTGTGCTCAGTTCACGGGGTCGCAAAGAGTTGGACATGAACTGAACTGATATACAATATTGATAAGGACCAGTAGCCCGAGGAAAGCTTGGGCCAAGGAGGATTTTTGTATAAGAGGGTGTGTAGCTTTAGTTAGATAGGAGGTTAGGGAAGCCCTCACAAAAGATGACGTCCAAGTAAAACTATAAAGCTGGTGAAGGATCAAGCCATTAAGAAGAATCTGGAGGAAGAGAGCTGGCAGATAAGGGAATGACAAAGGCAAATGCCCTGAGATGAGAGTGTAACTAGCATGGTCAAGGAAAAGCCAGGAGGCCATTCTAGATGGTATGTAGTGAATCAGAGGAAGAGTTGTAGATTGAATCAGGAAGATAATGAGGAATTGGGCTTCCCTGGTAGCTCAGACAGTAGAGAATCTTCCTGCAATGGAGGAGACCTGGGTTCAGTCCCTGCGTCGGGAAGATCCCCTGAAGAAGGAAATGGTAACCCACTCCAGTATTCTTGCCTGAAGAATCCCATGGGCAAAGGAGCCTGGCAGGCTATAGTCCATGGGGTCAAAACTCATGACTGAGCAACTAATACTTTCACTTTCAATGGGGAGTAAAGCAGATCAAGATGGGAGAATAAGAGGACATGGAGCTCACCTCCCTCCACAAACATTTTAAAAAATGCATCTACATGTGGAATAATTCTCAGTGAAAGCCAGCTAGAAACAGGCAGAAGGACTCCAATACAACCAAGGCTCCAAGAAAGGTACACATGTAATCGGGTAGGATGAGAAAAAAGTGATTGATCAGGACCCGTACCCCTATGGGGGGACTCAAAGGAAAAGGGAGATTGTGACACAGGTGGACACTTACCCTGGGGAGTGAGCGGGTCAAGCCACAGACTCTCCTAGTCTGGGTTCTATGCATAGGAGACAGGCTGCCTTAGCTGGTTGGTTGGAGAATCCCTGGGACACCTGAAGCCTGGACTCCAACTCATGAGAAGTGCAGGTGCTGGCTTGCCCCTGGCTAGAGCAGAGGAGGTCTGCCCTAGTGGCTGCCAGGTTTCCTATGACCAGCTCACTGCTCTCCCCAGCTTGAACTGAGTGAATACCCCAGCCCTGCTCATTCTATGTCACAGCATGTCCCTGGATCTAGGGCATCAGGACCTAGGAAAAGACTCAGTTTTGAGACACAGAGGCAACTCAGTCCTGGAGTGTAGCCCAGGGGAGGAGGCAGTTGCTGTAGTTGGATCTTACTCCAGGGGCACTCTGGAAGCAATCCATAGTTTTGACAGCAGCATAGCTGCTGAGTTTCCTGTGACCACCTTGATGTGTGCCCAAAACCAATCTGAGTGAATGCTCTGGCCCCACTTGCTCCACACCACAGGGCAGCACTCAGCAGCCATGACCAGGGAAGAAACACACCCACGGGCCGCATCTGAGTGGAGCCGTGGACACTTAACACAGGTAGCGCATGGGACTCTGAGTACATGAGTCCATTTGCTTCAGCACTCCCCTCCTTTGGGGCAAGATCCTGGTGTGAGGGGAAGGAGAAACACACATACTTAAAAGGAACAGATCCAGCTCCAGATTGACTCTCAGGGCTTCTACTCCAGCAGCTTGGGAGTAGATCCCACCCCTGACCACAGGGTGGTGATGGCCACTGAGCAGAGAGATGTCCCTTCTCACACCCTGCATGGGCTCTAGACCTTCCATCTCCAGCCATTCCCCACAGCAAAGTGAGAGCTGCCAGCACATCCTGAGAAGAGACTGGTGTCTGCATCAAATCCAGCCATCCCACCAAATCCTATGGGGACACCCAGAAGAACACCTCTTCAAGACCACAATAGGCAACTGTTTCACCTAAATTCATAGAGGCAGCGAAAGTTAAGTAAAATGAAAAGGCAGAGGAACTACTCTCACTTGAGAAAGTAAGAGAAAAACCTTGAAAAAATAATGAAACAGAAATAATTAACCAGATAAAGAATTTTAAATCATTGGTAATAAAAATGCTAACTAAATTAGTTTGCATCAAGAGAACATATCTAAACAAAGACCATTTTAGCAAGGAGCTAGAAAATACAAAAAAAGACTCAAAAATAAGCAATTCAGTATGTACACCTATGGTTAATTCATGTTTATGTATGACAGAAATCAAGCCAATATTGTAAAACATCAATCAATTAAAAATAAATAGTAAAACAAAAATAGGCAATTCAATATCTGAAATTAAAAAAACACTGAATATCAGACTACGTGACACAGAAGAACACATATGCTAACTAAATTAGTTTGCATCAAGAGAACATATCTAAACAAAGACCATTTTAGCAAGGAGCTAGAAAATACAAAAAAAGACTCAAAAATAAGCAATTCAGTATGTACACCTATGGTTAATTCATGTTTATGTATGACAGAAATCAAGCCAATATTGTAAAACATCAATCAATTAAAAATAGTAAAACAAAAATAGGCAATTCAATATCTGAAATTAAAAAAACACTGAATATCAGACTACGTGACACAGAAGAACACATAAGTGGTTTAGAAGATGGCATAATGGAAATTACCCAATCAGAACAGCAGAAAGGAAGACAAAGTGAAACAAAGCAAAAGCAGTCCACTAGATTTCTAGGATAACATTAAGCAAACAAGCAATTCGCATAATAGTTCTAGAAGGAGACAGAGAGCGAGGAAGAGATTGAAAATGTATTTGAAGACATTATGCCTGAAACTTTCCCAAACCTGAGGAAGGAAACGGATATCCAGGTACAGAAAGCACAGAGGGTCCCAAGAAAGAGGAAACCAAACAGACCCACATCAAGACATATCATAAGTAACATAGCAAGAGTTAGAATTCCAAAGGCATCAAGAGAGAAATAGTCATATACAGGGAATTGCATAAGGTTATCAGCTGATTTCTCTGCAGAAACTTTGCAGATGATAGATTTATTCAGTGCTGAGAGGGAAAAACCTATATTAGGATACTCTACCCAGCAAGATCATCATTTAGAATAGGAGGAGAGATAACAAACCATCAAAAACTAAAAGAATTCATCAATATGAAACCTACCCTAAAAGAAATGTTGAAGGGTCTTCTCTAAATGGAAAAGAAATAAAAATCTATAGGAAAGGGAAAATCCCACTAGGAAAGGCAGGTATAGAGTAAGGATTGAGGCCTATGAGCTAAGAGTGATAAAAGTGATAGATTAAAAGAAAAAACACATACAAGCAACTATAAATACAGTAAACAGTTGAGAGATGATCATGAAGATGTAAAATATGACATCAAAAACAGTGTGGGTGAGTGGGTAAAGTGTATATCTTTTAGAATGCGTTTGAACTTAAATGACTGTCAGTTTAAAACAAGTAGGTATAGGCCAATGTATATGAGCCCTATGGTTAAGGACCCATCAATAGATGAATGGATTAAGAAAATGGGGTGTGTACACACACACACACACACACACACACTCTGGAGTGTTACTCAACCATAAAAATGAAATTCTGCCATTTGCAACAATGTGCATGGACCTGGATAATACTGTTTAGTGAAATAAGTCAGAGACGAATACTATATAATGTATTGTGGCATCTAAAACATAATACAAATGAATGCATAAGCTGAACAGGATAGAGATTCACAGAGATAGAAAACAAACCTGTGGTTACCAAAGGGGAGAAGGAGGTGGGGTTAATCAGCTATACTTCAAAGAATAAAAGGAAGGGGAAAAAAGCAAGGTAATAGGATCACGTAGGACCTTGTTGGCCCTAGTATGGACTTTGGGCATTGGAGCTTGAGAGCCATTTGAAGTTTTTGAACAAAGAAGTGGCACAATCCTGTTAAGTATTAACAGGATCATCAGCTGCTGTGGTTGCGAAAAGACAGAATAGTAGTAAGAGATTAAACAGAAATGGTTTGTCTTCCTTTTGAGTTTGTTTCTTTGTTTACAGTAAGGCATATCTGTGATGCTGGGTCCATCCCTAGTTATTTTACAAAGTATCTATTCTTTATGTGATGTTATATTAATAACAATAATTAGATGTTCTTTATTTTTGCTAAATAGCTTCTTAAAATTCCTTTCAAATAGAAATATAATTGTCTTCACAGGTTCATCGGCACTTGCTTTGCTTTGTTCTGGTATATTTTCTCCTTAGCACATGTGGCAATCTTTGTCACAAGATTTAGCTATGGAGAAGAATTACAGTCCTTTGTTGGAGCTGTTATTGTTGGGACGTACAATGTTGTGGTTGTGATAGTACTTACCAAGCTGCTGGTGGCAATGCTTCATAAAAGTTTTCAGTTGATAGCAGTAAGTATTCATTCTTTTAAAATTTTTATATTCTCTTCAGGTCATACCAAATGTATACAGTAGGTAAGACAACCAAAGATTTAAAAGAATTAAGAATTAGTATCTTTTAAAAATTAAATGTAAATCGTTTTAAAATGTAAATAATGTATATTAGTTGCAAGTCTGGAACAAAATTTTTACCTCCAAGGTATGGAAACACTTGAACAGTTTCAAGCAGTCCATACGGGTCCCACCATGTGTGTATGCGTGTATGCTGCCTTACTATATCCTGGGTTAGCTTTTCATTTGCCTCTTATAGAATCATGAAGACAAAGAATGGAAGTTTGCTCGAGCAAAATTGTGGCTTAGCTACTTTGATGACAAATGTACATTACCCCCACCTTTCAACATCATTCCTTCGCCAAAGACTATCTGCTATATGATTAGTAGCCTGAGTAAGTGGATTTGCTCTCATACATCAAAAGGCAAGGTTAAACGGCAGAACAGCTTGAAGGTGAGAAGTTAGATGTTTTAACTGCACTGTGATAATTTTAATAATTCCTAATTTCAGATGTTTCCTAAAGCATAAATATACAGAGTCCTAAGGGCTAAGATTTATGCTGTTTTATACTAATTTGTTGTAGTCATAAAGCAATTAGCAAAACAGCTTAAGAAAACAAGGGCTAAGACTGTTGGCTTGTTTTTTTTCATTCCTGTATCCCTAATGCATGGCACAGAACCTATCATAAAGTACAGATTCAGTAAATAAATACTGAAAATGCAAGAGAGATGTGATTTTTTTTCATGAATTCTCATCTCACAGTTTTAGAACAAGGAAAATATTCAAGATATCTAGCCTGTCAGCATAAATAAAAGAGTGACTCCCAGAGTGAACTCATATTTTTTTCATTCTTTTTGAAAGTTGTTTAATATATGAATAATTTAATCCATGTTGCGATAAACCAAGAGTTGGCAAACCTTTTCTGTAAAAGACCAGATAATTAATATTTTAGATTTTGTGGGCCATGACAAAATTACAGATTTTATGTGGGTAGTAATATAACAAGAGAGAAAACAAATTTCCACAAAATCTTTATTGATGAAATAAAAAATATAACAATAATTGAGTAATACTTCTTTATATATGATATAGGTCCATTAATGAAAAGAATGGAATTCTATTTTGGAATAACCCACTTTGTTTAATCAGGGTTCAAAGTTAGTATTCCCCATCATCAAGTTAGTTACTCATGTTCATCCATAAAAGCCACTCTTAGCTCATAGGCTGTCAGAAGTAGAAGTGGGCCATATTTGACCTGTGGGTCGTAAGTTTGCTAATCCCTACTATAAACTGAGGATTTTAAACTAAGATAAGCATACAGGTAAGTGAGTAAAACAAATATGCAGGGCATATTTATTTGAAACATGTTGAATATTAAAAATATCATCTAATAAAGCATTACAGATATGTGTTTGTATCTGTAAACCTTTTAAAACATCCACCTCATTTAAATATTTTCGTATGTGCATTATCAGTATCATCTTATTTTGTTTTGAAGGAATGGAGAAATTTGAAACAAAAGAGAGATGAAAACTACCAAAAGGTGATGTGCTGTCTGGTGCATCGCTACTTGACTTCCATGAGGCAGAAGATGCAGAGTACAGACCAAGCAACTGTGGAAAATCTAAACGAGCTGCGCCAAGATCTGTCCAAATTCCGAAATGAAATAAGGGATTTACTTGGCTTTCGGACTTCAAAATATGCTATGTTTTATCCAAGAAATTAGCCATTTTCTAAACCGTGTAGAGAATAATTTTCAGTATTATAAATCTAAAAGACTGCATTTGCATAACTTACAATTAAATTAATAAGATATATATTGAAATGAATTATGTAAAAGCCATTCTTTGAAATATTTATAGCATAAATATATGTTATGTAAAGTATGTATATAGGATTAGTTTTTTTCAAACTCTCTGTCAGTGGCTTTTTGCAGGAGTAAAACAGATTGAGTAGATAGATTTTGTTAGCATGCTGTTTAGTTTTCTTGTTTAAATAGTGCTTAATTTTTTCCTTTCTGCTTAAGAAGCGTAGTTAGAACTGTCTTAACTATTGCCAGAAGGTTTTGTAAAAATGAAGATCAGCAAAGGTGGACTGATCTTTCATATGACACACTCGAGATACAGAAGTCATGTTTTTAAAAATCTTTGTTTTAGGAGTTTACATATAATTCAGTATTTATTGTTTCGGAATATAGGTTTGCCTAAAACAGTAGTCTGTTTTGTTGTTTTGTTACAATCTTAAGCAGCAAAGATAAACTCTAATGAATATTTGAATCTATTTATGTGTCTATACATTAAATTCACTTCAATGAATTTGCTATTGTAATATATTTACTTTTACATGGTTATAATCACTTTATATCTTTAATTTTTCTTTTTTTCACTTAATAGTATTTTATATATACATTTTCATTTATTGATAGTCCACATATTTAAATTTTTATAGAATTATATAGCTTTTGAAAAATATAGTTAGTAGACTTTCATTTTGTAGCTATGGAGTATTTGATTATGTTTATAAGTTTGCACAACTGCTTCTGTGAATTTAGGTATTTATTGGCTTTTATTTTTTTTATTATCATGGTAGTGATGTAATTTTTTTTCAAGTTGGAGTGAATGTTCCTAGTTATAAAGCTAGCTCAATATAAGGACTTAGAAGATAATTCTTTAGCATGTTTGGTGACAGCCTGTTTTGTTTTTGTAAACATTGAAAGACCTTTTAATGTAAGGATTTGTCATATTTTTGAACTAAGGTTCTTGATCTTGTCTCCCAAAGAATTCTACAGGATTTAGCATAGCTTGTATAAAAGTGACTTCATGCTTATTTGTTGCTCATTCTTGATGCTTAGAATAAAAAGCATTGACTTTTTAAATAGGAGAATAAAATATATATTTAATTTTTTTTCCTGTGTTCATATAAGGGATATAGATAACATTTTTCATAGGGTACTGCTTATATATTCTTGCAGCATTTCCAGTTAAGAGGTTATTATATATACGATTATCTTCTTAACTGAATGTCTGATGGTCTTAAGGCCACAGGGTGCAGGTAGCCCTTGGTCTGTAAGCACCACCAATCCAGGGATCATTGTTGAAATAGTATTGTGTTTCGTCTTGCTTTTTACTTTTTATTTTTTAATTTCTAAATTGTAAGTGTTCCCTCTTTTGGGCAAATTCTTATAAAAATGTTTATTGTAAAGTTCTATATTTTGTCTATGATGGGATTATGCACTTCCCAATTGGGATTTTACATCAGGGTTTTTAGTCATTCTAAAAAAATCTAATTATTGAATCAAAATATTTATAGAGTGCCTACTGTATGCATGAGTTACTTATGAGGTATATTTTGAATGACAGCATATTATAAGAAAAAAGGTAAATAAAACTTGACACTAGATTATAAATTGGCAGAGTCTGTTCATTGTATTATTGTATACATTGAGATATAATTCACATACCATAAAATTCTCTCTTTCAAAATGCACAGTTCCCTGATTTTTTTTTAATTATGGCAACAAAGTTCTAAAATTCAAAGTGTAACAACAGACCCTTGTATATCCCTTCCTCCCTGTGGTGGCAATCACGTTTAACTCTTGTAGCTATTTCTTCTTACATTTGTAAATACAGTATTTTGAAATGATATGTCTACACAGACACCCTGTATATGAGTACTTATTGCAACTTTATTCAAGATGCCAAATTGAAAACAACCAAATGCCCATAAACTGGTGAATGGATAAGTAAATCATACATCCATACAGTGGATATCTTCTCAGCAATAAAAAGGCATTGTATGAGCCAGAGTTCAGTCAGAGAAGCAGAACTACTAAGATATTTGCAGGCACACCTGTATGTGTGAGTGATTTGTTTACAGAGATTTGACATTACACAATTGCTAGATTGGATAAGTAGTCTCCAGCACTGTTTTTGTATCTAATTCTGGAGCTTGGAGTTCATAGGGTAGGCTGTTGGGAGAGGAAGACAGATGTCAAAGTGGAAGAAACACAGATAAGCTAGAACCCATGAGGATGGACTGAGACCCATGTCACTTGTCACTGTCTCCAGCCTTGATGATGTGGGTATCCTGTGGGAGAAGTTACCCTTTGACACACTGATGAACACATTTGGCCCAGGAATCAGAGAAACTGAAGGACAGCCCAAGGAAAAGTGGAACAGTTATAGTCCTGGCTGCTGCCCCTCGCCAACCAGTTGATCCAGGAGATAAGTTTCAACATGTGTCAACTATGAACGAGCCTGGAAAAAAAATCCCAAATGCCTGCTGCTCCACTTCTGCCCTCCAATTTCACACTGAAATGTGTGTTGGGGCCCACCCTGCTTGTTAGCATACAATGGAGAGAATTCTGGGAAACATAATTCAGCCTGCCCAAGATGACACAGAAACAAACTGTTGATACAAGTGGTAACATAGATGAATCTTAGAAGTACTATGCCACCTAAGGAAGCTTGTCACAAAAGGCTACAGGCTGAGATTCCATGGGTATGACATCTTAGAAAAGACAATACTATATCATGGGTTACCAGGATCTGGTGGGAGCAGAAGATTGATTGCAAAACTCATCAAACTACAATTTAAAAGCAAGAATTATGCTTTAGTAAACCTGACAAAATTATATAATATTACAACATACCAAAATAAAGAGCCAAGAAAATAATAGTAGAGGGACTTCCTGGCAGTCCATTGGTTAATAAGACTCTGCACTTCCACTACATGGGGCTCGAGTTCCATCCCTAGTTGAGGAACTAAGATCCTGCACGCTGTGTGGTGCAGCGCCCCCAAAGAAACAATAGAATCTTGTGATTTATTGCCACTCCGGAGGGAAGCAATGGAATTTTTTTGGCCACACCACTTGGCACAGGTGATCTTAATAGTGTCCCTGCCAGGGATTGACCCTGCATCCCTTGCAGTGAAAGCACGGTCCTAGCCCTGGACTAACAGGGAAGTCCTGAAAACAGTGCTTGAATACTCAAAATGGGTAACCCATCACTAACCCAACACAGGTAAAGTACAGTAGTAAATGCCAAGGTGAAGAATTTTGTTTTTTGAAATTTATGTTACCAATTCTAGATTTTTTGCTATTTCATATAAATTTTGAAATCTACCCATCAATTTCTACCAAAAAAGCTTGTGATGATTTTAATTATAATTGCATTGTTATTGAAAATTTTGTTTTCTTCAGAAACTGCAGTTATAAAATAACAAATAGGCTGAGGTTATAGGCTCTGGGGAGTGAAGTTATTTGAAATTACACTAAGAAAATATTAATAGTATCTGAGGTAATGGCTCCTCTGAATTTATTTTTAATTTTTAATTGAAGGATAATTGCCTTATAGTATTATGTTGGTTTCTACCAAACATCAACATGAATCAGCCATATGTTTACCCATGTTGCTCTGACTTTCTCATTTGTAAGTAAATTCATTAGCTTTCTGGCTGCTATCTTGATAAATACGTTGTGTTTCTTGAAGATATACTCAGAGGAAGTGCCAATAACTGTTCTTCATTCAATCATTTCACACTTTTTTTTTCCTGCTCATGCTGCCTTCAGTTTGAAATACATACTTCAGATATGCAACTCAAGAGTAGGAAGATTTTTATATTAGCTGCATGCTTATTTTTTAAAGTTATCTTTAAGAAGCATGATTTCTGATGTAAATTAAATTACAATAGTGCAAGAAGCAAGGCAGCATATTTGGGTAGAAGGTAAATGTATGTTTCAAAAATGAACTTTTTCAGCCAGATAATGACAGGTTTCTTCATCCTGCTACCAGCAATCCAGACATTTCTGTCTCTCTCTTTCCATTAGAAAGAATATTTGATCAATCCTTTCAGTTATAGACAAAATTATTCTTATTGGAAGATAAAACTATCCGGTGCCATTTGAAAAGTGTTTTGAGACAGAAAGTGTATTAGCCACCTCATTAACTCATTCAGAAATTAAATTAATTCTGGGAGATAATTCAGCTCCACATTTTAAAACTCATTTCCCCCATTTTATGTTTCATTGGAAATAGCAAGCAATCACCATATTTACTATACAGATTATTTTAAAGCAGAGGGTTTTTTCTCTTAAGGTATAAAACTAAGCTAAGCAGAAGAGGGGGCAGTTCTCTTCGTCTCCATCTTCTCAGCTGGTGCTGATGTTAAAATTCATTGAATGAAAATGTACCCATTATCTATTTGTGTAAATATCCTGGAAATGATGGATATCCAGTCAGACAGGCTTCTAACAATCGCAAGCGCTGTCCTATTCCGTCAAATTGGATCGGACAATAACCTAGATCATCTACTTCAAACTTCTCAGTTCATAGAAAACTGACATTTTAGTAATTTGTCCAGGTTGTATAATGACTGACTTGAGATCTTGAACTCAATTTATTTGTGTTGGCAAAGATATATCCCCAAACTTTGCCTGTTTTCTTTTTTTTTTGGAATGAACTTCTCACTGCAATTTCATCTTGGTCAGAGAATAGAACTTCAGACGTCCAGTCCCTATTTTTCTAAACGACTAGTTTGTGAAAGACTTTTAAGTTTATGACCAAGGTCAAAAGCAGAGAGGAAGATGAGCAAGAGGAAGAGGGAAAGGATGAACAGTGTGGTAGTAAGTATGAATAAAAAAGCACAAGTCAATCTTAGAAAATAAGCCAGGCCATGGAGGGACCATGTGTTTAGAAGAGAGAGAGTGTAGTTTTATTTCTGTGCCACTTTATATCCTGATCAATTTGGTTATTCAAGGATTTGGACCTGTACAGGATCTCAGAAAGAATCCAATTAAACTGTCATTTCAGAGATGAGGAAGCTAAGGTTCTCCAATGCTACAGTGTGAAGAAGAATCCAAGTCTTTCTCCGTCTCATCCAGGAGGCTCTTCATTGTATTATGGTATTATTAATATCAATTTCTTGCTCATGAGATAAATTTATCAGCTGTATAAAGTCATACATTAAGCTTGTAATTTTTCTTAATATATTCAGTTCAGTTCAGTTCAGTCGCTCAGTTGTGTCCGACTCTTTGCGATCCCATGAATCGCACGCAGCATGCCAGGCCTCCCTGTCCATCATCAACTCCTGGAGTTCACTCAGACTCACGTCCATTGAGTCCGTGATGCCATCCAGCCATCTCATCCTCGGTCGTCCCCTTCTCCTCCTGCCCCCAATCCCTCCCAGCATCAGGGTCTTTTCCAATGAGTCAACTCTTTGCATGAGGTGGCCAAAGTACTGGAGCTTCAGTTTTAGCATCAGTCCTTCCAAAGAAATCCCCAGGGTTGATCTTCAGAACGGACTGGTTGGATCTCCTTGCAGTCCAAGGGACTCTCAAGAGTCTTCTCCAACACCACAGTTCAAAAGCATCAATTCTTCGGCGCTCAGCCTTCTTCACAGTCCAACTCTCACATCCATACATGACCACAGGAAAAACCACAGCCTTGACTAGACGGACCTTAGTCGGCAAAGTAATGTCTCTGCTTCTGAATATACTATCTAGGTTGGTCATAACTTTCCTTCCAAGGAGTAAGCGTCTTTTAATTTCATGGCTGCAGTCACCATCTGCAGTGATTTTGGAGCCCCCCCAAAATAAAGTCTGACACTGTTTCTACTGTTTCCCCATCTATTTCCCATGAAGTGATGAGACCAGATGCCATGATCTTCGTTTTCTGAATGTTGAGCTTTAAGCCAACTTTTTCACTCTCCTCTTTCACTTTCATCAAGAGGCTTTTTAGCTCCTCTTCACTTTCTGCCATAAGGGTGGTGTAATCTGCATATCTGAGATTATTATTTCTCCCGGCAATCTTGATTCCAGCTTGTGTTTCTTCCAGTCCAGCATTTCTCATGATGGACTCTGCATGTAAGTTAAATAAGCAGGGTGACAATATATAGGCTTGACGTACTCCTTTTCCTATTTGGAATCAGTCCGTTGTTCCATGTCCAGTTCTAACTGTTGCTTCCTGACCTGCATACAGATTTCTCAAGAGGCAGGTCAGGTGGTCTGGTATTCCCATCTCTTTCAGAATTTTCCACAGTTTATTGTGATCCACACAGTCAAAGGCTTTGGCATAGTCAATAAAGCAGAAATAGAGGTTTTTCTGGAACTCTGTTACTTTTTCCATGATCCAGCGAATGTTGGCAATTTGATCTCTGGTTCCTCTGCCCTTTCTAAAACCAGCTTGAACATCAGGAAGTTCACGGTTCACGTATTGCTGCACTCTGGCTTGGAGAATTTTGAGCATTACTTTATTAGCATGTGAAGGTGAAGGTGAAGTCGCTCAGTCGTGTCCGACTCTTTGCGACCCCATGGACTGTAACCTACTAGGCTTCTCCGTCCATGGGATTCTCCAGGCAAGAATACTGGAGTGGATTGCCATTTCCTTCTCCAGGGTATCTTCCCGACCCAGGGATCGAACCCAGGTCTTCTGCATTGGAGGCAGACGCTTTAACCTCTGAGCCACTAGCATGTGAGACGAGTGCAATCGTGCGGTAGTTACTATCTGTATACTTTAAAACTCACTGTTTAAATTTAACTTAATCTTGGTATTAGAATGCCACAGGGACATCCTTTAAGCAAAAACTACTGTTTCAAATTTACATCTAATTAAATTTTAGCCTTTTAATTTTTTCCTTTGGTTTAATTTTTATTGGAGTGTAGTTGCTTTATAATGTTGTGTTAGTTTCTACTGTACAGCAAAGTGAATCAGCTATACATATAAATACAGTCCCCTTTTTAAGGTTTCCTTCCCATTTAGGTCACCACCGAGCACTGAGTAGAGTTCCCTGTGCTCTACAGGAGATTCTCCTAGTTGTCTATTTTATACATAGTATCAATTGTGTATACGTTTCAATCCCAGTTTCCTGATTCATTCCACCCCCATTTTCCCTCCTTGGTGTCCATACGTTTGTTCTCTACATCTGTGTTTCTGCTTTGCAAATAAAATCTTCTATACCATTTAAAATTTAGCCTTTTTATAAAAAAAAAAAAAACCTAATTGTTGACGTTTTTAAGAGAAGAAGCAAATTGCAAAAACAAAGTCAGACTTTTAAATAACTTTAAAATCCCTCAAAAAACTTCAATGAATGTCCTAGAGCTTCTTCATCTGAATCCCTAATTCTCCACATCCATGTACACCACCACAGGTTCTGCATTAAAAGAGACTGTTAGTGTGTAAATAATATCCCTCAGGTACTTAATTCAAAATGCTTAATTATAAAAGATAAAATATTTATAGTTTGTTTTGGGTTAGGTCTAAGGGACAAACTTGTGAAACAATTCTAATCATTGCTTCAGGTTTTCTATTTGGCTAATCATACCATCTTTGCATTATAATACTCTTGTTTCTTCCTTTCTAATATCACTTCTTTTTCTTGCCTTACTACACTGACCAGACTCTTCAGTACAATTTTTAATGGAAATGGTGATTTCAAGCATTCTTGCTTTATCACTGCTCTTACATGAAATCTTTTCAGTATTTCACCTATAAATATAAGATTTGCTGCAGGTTTTTTTCTCAACTTAAGGAAATTCCTGTCTGTTTATAGCTTGCTCGGAATCTATTTTTGTCATGAGTAAATGTTGAATTATATCCAGTGCTTCTTCCCACTTTAATCTATTGTGAATAGGGCTTAACAGAACCTTTCCCCATTAAGAGATGGTCTTTGCTTAGCTCTAGCTTAGTTTACCTGGTAATCTGATAATACAATGTGTCAGCTATGTTGCTCCCTGACTGGTAAATTGCATTGGATTGAGAGGAATCCAATCCAATATAAATACACTATAAATACCTGAGGGGGAGCCAGAGCTTTGGGCTTTCCTGAGTTTGTTATCTTGTAACCAGGTGTGTCATCTATGAGGAGTCTGGGAGCTTGGCCTATGGAGTTGTTCAAAGAAATACTGGCTTCTGTGGAGATAGGACCTTCAACGGAGTGTCTGCATCCACCTGGCATGAATCTCGTCTCCTCGCATCTGAGACATCATTTAAGGAGGCAAAGGGAACAGCTCATGGATAGCTGATGTGAGCTGCTGCCAGATGGCTGCAAAGACTCCCATAGAAGAAAGTGTAACAGTGTCTTGTTAAGCTTTGGTCCCTGAGCTAAACCTTTCTGAGGATCTGCTACCAGTGGCGGCTTGTGGCATTGCCGAGTCTGAGTAGTTGTCCCTCAGACTCCCTAGTTGGGTATTACAGATCTGTTAATGCAGTGAAATATGATCACTGAATTTCTTTTCTTTTTTTTTAATAACATTTATTTCCCCAGGTTTCAGAAACATTTATTGTCTGATCCATTCTTTTCTAAAGATTTATTTACTTGGCTGCCCCAGGTCTTAGTTGCAGCATGTGGGCTCTAGTTCCCTGACCAGGGATTGAATCTGGGTCCCCCCTCCAATGGGAGCGTGGGGTTTTAGCCACTGGGCCTCCAGGGAAGTTCTGATCATTGATTTTTCTGATGTTAAACCAATCAAAACATTTCTGGGATAAACCCAACTTATCATGACCTATTTTTATCCAGAGGTTTTTTTTTTTTTGCATGATATTTTATTTTAACGTTTTTGCACTTACATTCATATATAAAATCAGACTAGTGATTTTCCTAAATCCTATTGTCTGTGAAAGTTTTGATGTTGAAATTGCATTAATCTCATAAAAAGAATTACTGTTACTGCTCTACTTATATTCTAGAATATAATTAGATTCGCAGTATTTGCCTCTCAGATGTTTTGTAGACCTTCTAAGTACAATGTCTGGGCTTCGGGTTTTCTTTAAAAGAAAGTTTTTAAATTAGGATTGAATTTCACTAATGGTTGTAAGTTCTCAAATCTATTGATATAAGTGGTCCTTACTGGCATAAGGGTTTCTTACTGCCTTTTATGAGTCTGTAACATCTGTTGTAAGGTCCCTTTCATGCCTAAATTGTTTCCTTGTCAATTTTTTAAAACTTATTTTCTTGCTTAATCTTGTCAGTTTTATCAATTGTCATTTTAAGAGAGCCAATTCTTCATTAATTTTATTTATGATTCTATTTTACTCAATTTCTGCTTTTAGGCTTATTTCCTCCTTTTTAGAAGTATATTCTATTGTTATTTTACTAACTTTCTAATTCGTATCATTCATAAAATATTTTTAACCTTTTTCTTTAGAATGTAAACATAAGGTTATATATTGCATTTCACACATTTTAAAATTCAGTGTTTGTATTATTGTTCAGTTTTTAATATTTTCTATTTTTCATTACAGTTTTCTTTTGATCATGAATTATTTAAAAGTACATTTCTCAATTTCCAACATCAGGATTTTTTCCCCATATTTTTTAAAACTATTGTGTACTTTGTGTTATTAACTTCTAATTATTCATTGTTACTGGAGAAGGATGTCTGTATGATACTAGTTCTTTGAAATTTGATGGAATTTGTTTCATGGTATAGTAAGTGGTCAAGTTTTGAAGTTGTTCCATACTGAGATTAAAAGTGAATTTTGGTTCTGTTCTATGTCCATCAGATAAATTAGTTAACTGTGTCATTCAAATTTATATCTTTTTTTCCCCTTTACACCTGCCAGTTTCTGAGAGAAGTATGTTAAAATCTCTCACTATGATGGTGAACTTGTCAATTTCCATTTATGTTATGCCAGATTTAGTTATATATTTTGAAAAATATTATTAGCTGCATACAATTTTTAGAATTGTTATATCTCCTTGTAACTTCTTTATCTTGAGAAATGCCTTAAAGTAAGTTTTTCTCCTCGTATGACTAAAGCCATATCAATTTTTTTTGGTTAACCTTTGCCTGGTATGTTTATGTTTTTATATCCTTTCCTTTTCAACTTTTCTGTGTCCTTCTGTTTTAGATGTCTCTTTCAAATAACGTATAGTTGGTTTTTTTTTTCCAATCCAGTCTGATAATCTTGGCTTTTAATTTTTTCGTCTAGTATATAAACTGAAATTATTGATACAGTTGCATTTTTGCCATCATATGTTGTTCTCTTTTCCTTTATTCCACTTTCTTTGATTTCTTAACTTTTTCTCCTCTTTCTCCTTTAAAATTTTTCAAAAAATACTCTTTTATGATTACCTTAGATATTTTAATGTAAATACTTAAGTTATCAAATTAATCAATATATTTATCCTTCTCTTTCTCAGTAGAAAAGCCTTAGGAAACTTAAACCAAGACTTGTTTTTTTAAATGTTTTCCACATGAACATACTATTTTTGCAAATTGGTTTGCATGTATATAAATACATCTGTGAATATAAGCAAAAGAATATTTTGGTTAATACTAGCTCACACTAGAATCAGAATCACTTCCTGCTTAGCAACTGTTTTATTATAGGACTATTCTTTAAAGAAGATTTTGTCTTTAGTTTCTTTCACTTGATAGTCCAGAAAGTCTAATGGGAGCCTGGCTGTACTTTCCTATAGGAAGGGGAAAAAAAGAAGGTAAACTTTTTCCATCTAAGTTTATAACAGCATTTAAGATTTGGGAACTTTGCAGATTCTTATATTTTTATTATAGTAATTGAATTGAATTCAAAGGATGAAAGTTAGGCCAGCAGGACCCTCTGAAACACATCACAGAGTCTGGTTTATCATTTCAAAATGTGTTTTGTGATGGTTTAGTATGCTCACCCATTTGTTAGTTACATGTATTTGATTCCCCAAGTACCAATACCTAAAAACAAAAACAAAACCTTATCAACTATTTTTTAAAAAGAAACAAAACTTTTAAAGGAAATGATTCTTAAAAGAGAAAGTAATATGGGACCCCAGAAGTCACTTGGTCTAACTCTTTCAATCTATAACTAGGGAAGCTGAAGTTCAGTTAGAATAAATGATGTAATAAACAAGAAATTAAGGGATGGTTTTTGAACCAGAAAGAATAATGTCACTATTCAGCTTATTCTGTTTGTTTGTTTGTTTAAATGGGCTGAATAATTTCATAGGCTAATGCGTAGAGATTTCTAGAAATTGGGCCACTTTCCACTTTGGGCCTTTTTTAAGGTTGGCCTCAGAACTGTTATGGCATTGGTTGGGACCTGCAAGGCACAGCAGCTGGGAGCTGGAGTTTAAGGATTGTGCAGCAACCCCAGGGCGAGGGCTGCTGTTGACTGGGAGAGGCGGATTGAGGATGTGAGGGAGCAGACTGTGGTGGGAAATGCCTGTGGAGGAAAGCCAGGCAGCCATGGAAGCAAGGCGATGCTGCTGAGTCATGCATAGAGGGTGGAGCCATCACCATAGCCTCTCTCTCCACACACACCAGCATCAGTAGCTGAACAAGAGAGGCTGGCCCATCAAACGCTTGACACACTGAACCCCGCCCAGGGTGCTTCTCTAAGTGACTGATGCACCAAACTACAGAGTAGGACCCCACCCAAGGTGTGCCTTTAAGTGCCTGACACATTGATCTACAGAGTAGGACTCCAGCCAGAGGGGCCCCTCTATGTGCCTGATGCACCCAACAACAGAGAAGGACCCCAGGCAAGGGAGCCCTCTAAGTGCCTGTACAGGCAGAGCTACAGAGAAAGGCTGGCCAAAGAGGGCTTCTGATCACCAGCTACAAGAGGCTCAGAAAAAAGACTCTGATAGGGCCTTAACTCCTGTGGAGGAGGCAATCCATGTCCCTGCACATTTGGCACCGCCAGGGTCCCCTTAAGCCAAGCAGCTGCGCCACCTTCATGCAACACTCAATGGGGCAGAGCTGCCACAGGCAAAAATCTTGCCTCTATGCACGCAGGGTTGCTTCGGCAGTGTCCAACTCTTTGTGACCCTGTAGACTATGGCCTTCAAGGCTTCTCTGTCAGAGGGGCGGGTTCTCCAGGCAAGAATACTGGAGCGTATTGGCCAATACTGGTGGTCATACCTTTCTAGAGCATATATTTCCTGCTGCCCTAGCCACCAACACCCCTGAGTACCTGGTGCTGCCGAACCCCTGTAACCCAAGCAACTGCACCACCTCCTGACCTGGTCCTCATAGGGGCAAACCCAAGTCCTCCAGGGCAGTCTCAGGAGCAAACCCCAGTGGACAACCCACATGCAGAGGTGGAAATAAAACCACAATTGAAACCCAGAGGCAATGTGGCTAAGGAAGAAGACCCAAAAGCTTCCCACCAGCTGTACAAGCTACAGATTAAATCCACATAATCAACTAGGCAGACTCTGTGTCTATGGAATATATAAAAGGTCATTGAGAGCTCTCACAAAAGAATGCATTAGTTCTGATAGCTGTGGACATTGGAGGCAAGAACACCCAGGAGTAGGACCAGATTAGAATCTGAGCTGGCCCCACAGCAGTCTAGAGATCAGCACAGTGTTGGAGGACATCCTAGGGAGGTGAGGTGGATGTGACTCACAGCGAGGGAAAGGACCCTGACAGCAGTGACTCAAGAAAAACATTTATTATTCTTATGTTTTGACTTGTTCTGTAAATTCCTTTTTTCCCCTGTCTGTTGTAGTTGTCGATTTTATTGGCACTATGAAATCTAATTAAGCTTTTGAGCTTTATTCTTTCTCAGTCATTTTTTTATTGTTGTTATAAACCAAGTTTTCCTTTTTTTCCCTCTCTTTTTTATAATTTTTATTTTTAAAAAACTATTATATTTTTCTACATTTATTCCTTTGTTTGCCTTTCCTACTGTCCTTTTCCCCTTGCTGTTAATCTTTAATATATATAAATCTTCATCAACCTCTATTTAACTTTGCACATCTATTCTTTCTTTCCTTTCTTCTCAACAGATTTGCTAGTCTTTTGTTTCCATTGTTTTATTCTCCACTTGGCACTTTGCTTTAGTTTTGTTTTCCAGTTTGTGCTTTAGTTAGTTTTGTTCTTAACTAGTAAACATAATTTTTGATTTCCTTTGTTCACCTTTATCAATCGACTGTACTTTATTCTTGTTGGACTGTTTTGAGTTTGCTCCTGGGAATATACACGCACATATATATTTTAATATTTTAATTATTATTTGCTTGATTTTGTAACTGCCATTTCTGGGGTTCATCTTTGGCTTTTCATTTTTGGATATTTGTTTTAATCTCACTTAATGCCATAACAAACCACTTGTGGAAACTTCTTTCCTGACCAGAGGTCAAGCCCTGAGCCTTTGGAGTGGGAGCACTGACCCCAAGACCCTAGACTACTAGAGTACTAACCCTAGGGAATATCAGATAGTGAGCACTCACACAAAGGAAACCACTTGAATACAAGACCTGGCATCACCCAGCCAGCAGTAGCACCCTGTGCAGGATGCCTCATCTAAACAACCAACAAAAGAAAAACACAAATCCAGTCATCAGCACACAAGATTACCACCTCAACCAGCCTTGCCCATCAGAAGAAATGCAAACAAACAAAAACTCAGCACAAATCTTGCCCTAAGAAGCTTACACAAACCACTGGATCAACCTTAGGAAGGCAGAAACCAAAAGGAAGAAAGAATTCAACCTTGAAGCCTGGGAAAAGGAGACCTCAAACACAATAAGTTAAAAAAAAATAATGAAAAGTCAGAGAAATAGTACACAAATGAAGGAACAAACTAGAAACACAGAAGTCCAAATAAATGAAGAGGAAATAGGCAAACTACCTGAAAAAGAATCCAGAATAATGATAGTAAACATGATCAAAAACCTTGAAAACAAATTGGAAAAAATGCAAGAATCAATTAACAAAGACCTAGAAGAATTAAAGAATAAACATACAGAGACAAACAACACAATTACAGAAACTAAAAATAGTTCAGTTCAGTTTAGTCGCTCAGTTGTGTCCGACTCTTTGTGATCCCATGAATCGCAGCACGCCAGGCCTCCCTGTCCATCACCAACTCCCAGAGTTCACCCAGACTCATGGCCATTAAGTTGGTGATGCCATCTAGCCAGCTCATCTTCTGTCATCCCCTTCTCCTCCTGCCCTCAATCCCTCCCAGCATCAGAGTCTTTTCCAATGAGTCAACTCTTTGCATGAGGTGGCCAAAGTACTGGAGTTTCAGCTTTAGCATCATTTCTTCCAAAGAAATCCCAGGGCTGATCTCCTTCAGAATGGACTGGTTGGATCTCCTTGCAGTCCAAGGGACTCTCAAGAGTCTTCTCCAACACCACAGTTCAAAAGCATCAATTCTTCGGCACTCAGCTTTCTTCATAGTTCAACTCTCACATCCATACATGACCACTGGAAAAACCATAGCTTTGACTAGGTGGACCTTTGTTGGCAAAGTAATGTATCTGCTTTTGAATATGCTATCTAGGTTGGTCATAACTTTTCTTCCAAAAAAAAAAAATACTCTAGAAGGAATCAATAGCAGAATATCTGAAGCAGAAGAACAAATCAATGAGCTGGAAGATAAAAAGGTGGAAATAATTTCTGAAGAGTAGAATAAAGTAAAAAGAATGAAAAAACTGAGGATAGTCTCAGAGACCTCTGGGACAATATCAAACTTCCAACATTCAAATTAGAGGGATCCCAGAAGAAGAAGAGAAAAAGAAATGGTATGAAAGAATTGATTATAGTTGAAAATTTCCCCAACATGGAAAAGGAAATAGTCAATCAAGTCCAAGAGGTACAAAGAGTCCCATACAGGATAAACCCAAGGAAGAACATGCCAAAACACATACTAATCAAATTAACAAAGACTAAACACAAAGAAAGAATATTAAAAGCAGCCAGGGAGAATAAACAAGTAACATACAAGGGAAACCCCATATGCTTAACAGCTGATCTTTCAGCAGAAACTCTGCAGGCCAGAGGGAATGGCAGGATAGATTTAAAGTACTGAATGGGAAAAATCTACAACCAAGATTACTGTTCCTGGCAAGAATCTCACTCAAAATTGATGGAGAAATAAAAAGCTTTTTAGACAAGCAAAAGTTAGGAGAATTCAGTAGCACCAAACCATTACAACAAATGTTAAAGGGACTTATATAGTCAAGAAATACAAGAAAAGGAAAAAGAACTACAAAATCAACCCCAAACAATTAGGAAAATGGCAATAAGAACATATGTACCAATAATTACTTTAAATGTAAATGGATTAAATGCTCCAACCAAAAGATACACACTGGCTGAATGGATACAAAAACAAGACCCGTATATATGCTGTTTATAAGAAACCCACTTCAGACCTAAAGACACATATAGACTGAAAGTGAGAGAATGGAAAAAAATGTATTCCATGCAAATGGGAAGCAAAAAAAGCTGGAGTAGCAATCCTGATATCAGACAAAATGGATCTTAAAATAAAGAAGATTACAAGAGATAAGAAAGGATACTACATAATGATCAAGGGATCAATCCAAGAGGAAGACATAACAATTGTAAATATCTATGCATCCAACGTAAGAGCACGTCAATACATAAGACAAACACTAACAGACATAAAAGGAGAAATTGACAGTAACACAATAATAGTAGGAGACTTTAACACCCCACCCATACCATCGAAACAGAAAATTGATAAGGAACACAGGTCTTAAATAATACATTAGATGAGATGGATCTCATTGATATCTTCAGGACATTCCATCCAAATGCAGAAAACATCTTCTCAAGTGCACATGGAACATTCTCCAGGATAGACCACATCCTGGGTCACAAATCAAACCTCAGTAAATTTAAGAAAACTGAAATCATATCAAGCATCTTCTCCGACCAGAACACTATGAGACTAGATATCAGTTACAAGAAAAAAGTGTAAGAAACACAAACACATGGAGATTAAACAACACATTTTTAAATAACCAACAGGTTTCTGAAGAAATCAAAAGAGAAATCAAAAAGTTGCTAGAAACAAATGACAACAAAAACATGACAATTTGGAACCTATGGGCTGCAGCAAAAGCAGCAGTTCTAAGAGGGAAGTTTATAGCAATACAATCCTACCAAAAGAAACAAGAAAAACACTGAATAGACAACCTAATCTATAGTCTCTTCAAAAATTCTCTCATACTCTTTCTTTTTCTCTTCTTCTTCGGGGACCCCTGTAATTTGAATGTTGATGTGTTTGATATTGTCCCAGAGGTCTCTGAGACTATCCTCAGTTTTTTCATTCTTTTTGCTTTATTCTACCCTTCAGAAGTTATTTCCACCTTTTTATCTTCCAGCTCATTGATTTGTTCTTCTGCTTCAGATATTCTGCTATTGATTCCTTCGAGAGTATTTTTTTGGAAGAAAAGTTATGACCAACCTAGATAGCATATTGAAAAGCAGAGACATTACTTTTCCAACAAAGGTCCGTCTAGACAAGGCTATGTATGGATGTGAGAGTTGGACTGTGAAGAAAGCCGAGTGCCGAAGAATTGATGCGTTTGAACTGTGGTGTTGGAGAAGACTCTTGAGAGTCCCTTGGACTGCAAGGACATCCAACCAGTCCATTCCGAAGGAGATCAGCCCTGGGATTTCTTTGGAAGGACTGATGCTAAAGCTGAAGCTCCAGTACTTTGGCCACCTCATGCAAAGAGCTGACTCATTGGAAAAGACTCTGATCTGGGAGGGATTGGGGGCAGGAGGAGAAGGGGACGACCGAGGATGAGATGGCTGGATGGCATCACTGACTCGATGGATGTGAATCTGAGTGAACTCCGGGAGATGGTGATGGACAGGGAGGCCTGGCGTGCTGCGATTCATGGGGTCGCAAAGAGTCAGACACGACTGAGCAACTGAAATGAACTGAACTGAACTGAACACATATATTTGGAATCTGGAAGAATGGTACTGAAGAACTTATTTACAGGGCAGCAATGGAGAAACAGACATAGAGAGTAGACCTATGGACATGGGGAGAGGGGAGGAGAGGGTGAGATGTATGAACAGAGTAACATGGAAACTTATGTAACCATATGTAAAACAGATAGCCAACGGGAGTTTGCTGTGTGGCTCAGGAAACTCAAACAGGGGCTCTGTATCAACCTAGAGGGGTGGAATCGGGAGGGGGGTTCAAAAGGGAGGGAGTATATGTATACTTATGGCTGATTCATGTTGAGGTTTGACAGAAAACAACGAAATTCTGTAAAGCAATTATCCTTCAATAAAAAAAGTTAATTGTTAAAAAAAGACAAATTATTGACATCTATTATTAACCACAAATCCCATCAATGGTTCTAAGTCTTCTGTCAGAGATGTCAGTGGTATAAGTAGTCTGGATTTCTTTTTACCTCACTGTGACTCCAACCTGCTCTCAGAAACCGATGGAGATATTTCCACTGGTTGTGAAGGAAGCTGATGGCTGCAAGCCTGCTACCTGTGGTACATCAATAAGAAGTTTCTGTAAGAAATGCTACAATCTTTAGTAATTGTTCCCAAGGTCCCACAGCATGTATTCTTGAAAGATAGTGATCTGTCTAGAGAAGGGTGGAATCAATCAGGACTCCACAGTTAAATCCTGGCTGCTCGCAGCTGCCCTGTGCCCTCTGTGGGTTGAGAGGGCTTTTCTAGAAGGTGGCACTGGCCAGGGAAGCCACCCACCAGCTCCTCTCGTTCACCCACTTCCTCAGCTGGTGAATTCCCTGTTGTTGTTGTCTAGTTGTTAAGTTGAGTCAGACTCTGCAATCCTTTGAACTAGAGCCCTGCAGGCTCTTCAGCCCATGGAAATTCCATCAAGAATACTGGAGTGGGTTGCCATTTCCTCCTCCAGTGGCTCTTCCCCACCCAGGGATCAAACCAGTGTCGACCCACATCGCCTGTATTGGCAGGCGGATTCTTTACATCTGAGCCACCAGGGACGCCCTGGATTCCCTGGTACTGATGGTCATCCCACCGGGAGAGTTTAGGAATGATTCCTGACCCTCAAACTAGCCCATATTCATGCTTTCTTGTGCTCCCTTAGCTGCCCAAGCAGGATTCTTCCTTTCGAAATTCCATTTTCTGCTCTTTGAGTGTCTGGTCACATCTAGGGCTGAGAGTTATTATTTTTTCCCAAAGGAGTATTTCCCCTTACTTCTAAAACATTGCTTCAGCTATGGGGGAGCTTATGACTCAAGTCTGTGTTTATCCCTGGTGTGCTTTTTACCTTCTTCGGATAGGGACAGTTATTCCCTCTTCTGCAGCTCCCGGCCAACAACCTCCTCAGGCTGGTTGCCACACCCCTGGCAGGTACGGCTGCATTTTAAGTAGCTCTGCACACGATGGGAGCCCTTTTATAGTTCTTCCTCTCCTGGGTGAGTATAGATTTTTTAAAGGCAGCGGCAGAATGCATCCCAATAGATACACCCTGACCCAGTTAACTAGGGATGAACAAAATAGTGGTGGGAGGAGCTCTTCTAATTTCTGTACTTCTAATTCAAGTCCTATAAAATGACTGATTATGATTTAGGCTAGGGAAGACCTCTTCTAGTGGCAGGAAGGGCACTGGGTTTGGACTTAGGACTTTTAAGCTTGACTGCCTGTTCTGTCTTTGGGAGGTGTGTGCTCTGGACAAGTTACTAAATATACCCGAGCTTCCATTTCTATTACAAAGTGAAGGACCTGAACGAGATTCCTGAGGGACACCATTCCAGCTCTCAATTCTCTGCTTCTGCAGAAAAGAATTATATCTGTTTACAGGACTGGATCCAACTGGTTCCTGTCCTCCTTGGACTGCTCTTTTGGTGGTGGTAGTTTAGTCGTTAAGTCGTGTCCGACTCTTGCGATCCCATGGACTGTAGCCTGTTGGGCTCCTCTGTCCATGGGATTCTCCAGGCAAGAATACTGGAGTGATTTACCATTCCCTTCTTCAGGGGATCTTCCTGATTCAGGAATTGAACCCGGGTCTCCTGCATTGCAGGCAGATGATTTACCAACTGAGCTATGAGGGATGCCCCTTAATAACAAGGACAGCTTTACAGGTAAATACCAGAGAATATTCTTTTCATAGTGTTCCACTTTTTAATAAAAAAGTTTAATGGCAGTTATATAATCATTTAAAAATATTTTATTAAGCACTGGTTTTAAAAATGCGAGAGAAGAATATAACACCTCAGAGCAAATGCTTGAAGGTAAAACAAATATCACTATAAATATTGCACGTATAAAAATCTCTTTTTTACATCTTCACACAACTCATTTCTAAAATATCCTATTACAGAGATACATAAATAAACTGCTTCCAAACTGTCAACGCTTGATACATTTAGTCTGATCACCCCACTGAGTCTGCAGGCTTCCAATCAGATATCTGCTCCTCTTCCATGCAAGCAACAGAACTTCCATCAGCAACACCTGAGTTCTCCTACCTACATCCTGTGAAGAGTAAATCTCTCTGAAAGCTCAATATTTCAGGTTATAAATTTTCTTTTTCTACTGAGAAAAAAAAGATCTTTCAAAGGCAGTGACAGAACGCAGCTTAAATGGACACAGTGTTAACACTGCTTGTTCTTCAGGGCGTCCAGGAGCTTCTGATTCTTGGTCTTGAACATCATGATAAAGCTGTTGGGCATGATCTTGCCTCGCCCATCTTCACCCACTTGACCCATAATTATGTAATTTAAACCTAAAAGAGAATGTAAGATTAATTTTTTTCTCTGTGTGTGTTGGTTTGAAACAACTTAAGACTATAACTTACCTCCAGGTAAATGTTTACAAATGGTGTAATTAGATATTTGTTCTTTCTAGCATAAAATCTTGTTTAAGACTCTCATTGAAAAAAAAAATCTAACGTTGATAGAATGTTCCAGCTCTGCTTACATTAAGAAACTGGATGGAATGATTAGACTCAGTCAGGTCCAGCTCTGCCTGAAGTCTAATGTATTTACTGAGTGTCCTCTACAGACACTATTCCTATAAAAAGCTCTCCTTCCTCAAGGGGCTGTCTTCAGAAGGCCCCTCCTGGTCCCACTAGGCTTCTGGATCTCCCCAGGCATTTGGCACCTATTGATCCATTGTCTTCCGTTGTTGTCTTGAACTTTTTATTAACCCCTCCAACATTTATACTATGTAAGATTTTTGAGGGCATGATTGGACCATATACTTTACATTCTTATAGTCCCTAAAAAGATATGTACTGAAAAGTACTTTCATCTGTTGTACTATTGTTTTACATATCTGAGAGTCTGGCTAAGGTAGGCAGGCCTAGACTGGAGTATGTCGGGTTCAACTCTGAAGATTTTCATTGCTTCAGAAAAATGTGTTAGCACCTCTTTTATTCTCCCCCTCCACCTGTGCGTCATAAGAGACATTTCCCCCTGTATAAGCCTTCCTCTGCGGTCCACAGCTATAATCGTAGTGGTCCTGAGCCTGTGAAGGCTCGGCAGGCTGGCAGGGCAGATGCCACTTCAAGAGAGATGACAGTAAGTATGAGATCCGATGAGATGAGATCTGACAGTAAGTATCCAGACCTGGATTATTTGCTGTTCCGGATACTTCTGGAAAGAAGTGTTACCTTTTACAGAGTCTTTACTATCCCTTCTTAAGAGTCAATGGGATTATTATTTGGAATTTATGTGTTTCACATGCATATTTATGCTCATCTCTGATTATTTCTTCAAGAAACTATGTTGTTTTTTTTTTTTTAAAGAGCATAATTTCTGAGCAACAGTATGTGAGCATATGAAAGTTGTACTATGTTGCTTTTTCAACAAACTATAAGGTGATGTTGGTCTATTTTTCTGATGTTCACTTTTCTTAGTAGTGAGGTACAATGTTACTGTATTAATTTATTATTTATTCTTGATTATATCCTTTCTACATTTTGCTTTGAAATTATCAATTATTTTCTGTTCAGAAATCAAGTCACTTAAATATTATCAACCTCTTACCCATTGTGTTTTCAAAAATTACTCTACCATTTTATTTATCATGTTTGTTTGCATTTTAATCTAGTTTATAATGTTATATGAAGCTCTGAAGATCAAATCTGTTATGATAAAACTGATCAAAATTTTCCTTTCTGGCATTTTCCATTTTATTGTAGAAAGATATTCTCACAATATACATATTTTTTCGAAAATAGAGTCAATGTGAAGCTGCTGGCCTCTGACTTCTCTGAACAATCTGAATTCATAGTAAAGCTTTCTTAATGTGGATATCTGTATTTCTGTATGTGTGGTAAAGGTTTGGCTTCTTTTGATTGTGGAAAAGGTTTGTAATAAGACTGAGAAAAGGAACAAGCTGATGTCGGGTGGGAAGTCATGGTTCATCACACAGTGGAGAGCCAGGCATTACTGCCATTACTGCCATTCCAAAGAAGGAGAGAGCTGTGTATGTGCTGTTGATGGAAAGCTGTCCACATACACATCATGTGGAGGGAAGTTTGAGCAGAATATGCGTAGAAAGATCCCATTTGTCTACATGTGTATGTACATTTTTACATGGACAGAACCTTCTGGAAGGAGCTTTTCACTGTGCCTCTGGGGAAAGGGAAAGGGCTTCCCTTTTTATTTTAAATCCTTCTCTACTTAGTTGGCACTAGTGGCAAAGACCGCCTGCCAGTGCAGGAGACATCAGAGATGTGGATTCGACCCCTGGGTTGGGAAGATCCCCTGGAGGAAGGCATGGCAACCCACTCCAGTATTCTTGCTGAGAGAATCTCCAGGGACAGAGGAGCCTGGTGGGCTATATAGTCCATAGCGTCACAGAGAGTCAGACACAACTAAAGAGACTAAGCGTGCACTACTTATTTAACTTTTCAAAAACCATAGAAAATACATTACTTTTATATACCTGTTTTAAAAAATTATGTGCCTCTGGCTCTAGGGTAACTTTCCTTTTCCTAAAATTTATCTTAATAAACTCACTCTCATCCATGAATTTAATAATCTCATATCTACAGATGAGCCCCAGATCCTTCATTCTAGCCCATAGATCTCTCTCTTTTTTGAACACCAGCTCTAAATTTCCTGTTCCTTTTTTTAAAAAATGTTTTTATTTGGCTGCACTGGGTCTTAGTTGCTGCTCATGGGATCTTCAATCGTCACTGAGGTATGTGAACTCTTAACTACAGCATGTGGGATCTAGTTCCCTGAACCAGGAATTGAACTCGGGCCCCTTGCATTGGGAGCGTAGAGTCTTATTAGCCACTGGACCACAGAGGAAGTCCTTGAATTTCCTATTCCTTGATAGATATTTTCCTCAACACACTTAGTAGTGGTACTCTAAGTGCAGTAACTGAAAATCTCTTTCTCCTGAACCTCTTTCTCTGTCTGTTCCCTATTGATCCAACTTCAAATGCTTCTTGAACTCACTGACCATTTCCATTATCCTGTCTTCTTCCACAAGTTACAGGAACTGAGATTGGAGCCCAACTCTGCCTGACTCCAAAGGCCCTCCTCCATCAGAAGTGAGCAATACATGAGCCATGACTTGACTTCTTTAGACCAGCCATGGCATGGAAAGATCCATGACTTGCTCAGAGAGGCTCTCCTTTCCCCTTCTCTGCCCTTGAGCTCCCCCAAAAGAAAGCCTGGAGTCTTCTTCCTGCTCACCTCTTCTGAGGAGTGGGCACTGCTTGCAGACCACGATGACCTTGGCGCTCATGTTCTTGCCGGCCTGCTGAATTGCCAGATTGCCCTCTTTATAAATGTTGATGATCGAGACCGTGGCATGCAGACTCCCACCTCGAGGGATGGTGGTGATGATAGTGCCGGCCAAGACTGCAAAAGAAAACATTTTTAAAATCATAGGACAGTGAAGACCAATGTAAGCAGACTGAAAACAGTTGTATTGATACATTCCTCTAACTTTCAGATGGGAAACATTTTAATGTTAGAAAGAAGGGCCTAATAAGAGTCATTAATTTTAATTCTATATATCTGTCATCAAAATACAGGTTGAAAAACAGGAGTGATGGGGCTGTAATGTTACCCTAGCTGTTAAGCATTGAAAACCAAAATAACTACCAAACTGCAGTCAGTTGCTGAGACAGAGACTTGTTCCAATGTTTTATGCAACTTGTGGATCAATTACCAAACGTGGTAATTGCACCTCTGCTTGTTAATACTCAACAGGACTGTGTATTTTAAGGCAGTGCCATAATAAGAAGCTGCATGATGGAGGTTTGAGCCATAAAGATCTGAGTCCTTGTGTCTGTGTGGGTGAGCGCTTATCTTTCTGTATCTCCCCCTGGTTCCTCTCTTTTTATTTATTTATTTGGCTGAGCTGGGTCTTAGTTGCCGCATGCAGGATCTTAGTTCCCCCACCAGGGATTGAACTGAAGCCCCCTACATTGGGAGCTTGGAGTCTTAGCCACTGGACTTCTGGGGAAGTCCCTCTGGGTCTTTCATATTTTCTTTCTAATCCATCCTTTTTATCTCAATGAACAAGTCAAAGTATAGAACTGAGGTATAACTTTAAATATTTCCTTGGTTAGAAAACACTAGCAAAATTCCGTTGCTTTTCATTATGTAACTCTCTCTTCTTACCATGTAACACTCAGAGAAGAGTCTTACTTCCAAGCCACTAAAGAAAGATGCGGTATTTCACAAAGGCTTCGGGCATTTTTTGAAGGGGGCGTATTCCATGTGACGCAGGACTTGGATTGAATGACTTTTTGATAATCCTGTCCTTACCTAGAAAACCAACTGCAGCCCCCAGTCACTGTGAAATCAAAACTTGCCCCTAAAGGGATTTCCTTGGTGGTCCAGTGGTTAAGCCTCCATGCTTCCACTGCAGGGGGCATAGGTTCGACCCCTGGTCAGGGAACTAAGATACTGCATGCTGCATGATGTGGCAATTAAAAACAAAAACAAAACCCTGCCCCTAAATGAGTGTTACCAATGCTGGTTAGGAACCAACAGGCCTCTGGTGATAGTACTGGGTCATTTTGCCTTGTAAGTCACGATGGAATAGATGGAGTTTTGGACTTGATAATATTACCCTTTCAGGATAAAGTGAAAACTCACTGCTTATGTGGTGTGCAAAGCTCATCACATCAGAATTCTTATTACACCTTACTTTGATTCCCAGTGATGAGCGATTCTCTGCAAAATGTCAGTCGGTAGTGGAGTGAAATCAGATAGCTCCGAAGGACTGGGAGGGAGATTTCCTTAAGCACCTGTTACAGGAGATCACACTGGATGTGGGAGCAATGAGACCTGGTGCTACTGGTCTTCATTTTCATGCCGGTTATTTGCATTTTGGCATGCAAACTCCAGATACATTTAGGGCCCTAGATTTTTTTATTGGGGTATAGTTGCTTTGGGGGCATCCCAGGTGGCTCAGTGCTGAACAATGTGCCTGCCAATGCAGGAGACGCAGGAAACTCAGGTTCGATTCCTGGGTCGGGAAGATCCCCTGGAGTAGGAAATGGCAACCCACTCCAGTACTCTTATCTGGGAAATCTCATGGACAGAGGAACCTGAAGGGCTCCACTCTGTGGGCTCACGAAGAATTGGACACGACTGAGCTGCTGAGCATGCATAGTTACTTTATAAGGGGGTACAACAAACTGAATTAGCTATGTGTTTGTGTGTGTGTGTGTGTGTACGCTCAATCATGTCCGACTCTTTGCGACTCCACAGAGTCGCCCACTAGGCTCCTCTGTTCATGGAATATTCCAGGTATGAATATTAGAGTGGGTTGCCATTTCCTCCTTCAGGGCATCTTACCAACTCAGGGATTGAACCCACGTCTCTTACATCTCCTGCACTGGCAGGCAAACTCATTACCAAATGCGCCACCTGGGAAGCCCCAAATTAGCTATATGTATGCATATATTCCATCCCTCTAGAGGGCCCTAGATCCTATACTGTCCCACATCTTTACTACAATATGGTCAGTCTGGGCTGCAGTTATCATTTGAAGGCAAAAGAAAAAGCAAGCAAACTTCTTCTGGGAGGCCCTCTGCGTTAGGTAACCTATTTAGGCCGTAGCAACTTTCTTTTCCTGATAAGACTTTTCTTCCATGTTCCTTTCAAACATAACCAACATAATTCAACTTGGGATCATTTGCTCTTAAGCAGTTTTCACAGAATGTGCAAGATTTTTTTAATTGGAAAAAAACTCTTTAGGAATTTTGATTCATTAGGTAATATCTGCCCGATATCTTCCAGTTTATAAGAGTTTCCAAATGGATTTCAGATTTCCAAGTTTTAATCTCATCCTCTGGAGGGACCCTGCAGAGGAAATACTTGAATTGCTTCTGAGAGACACCAGCTTGGATATGTTTCTGATTTATTTAAGTTGAATTACAGATGTGTGAAAAAATACTCAGTACATGAAAACTACGTGAGAAAAGAAAGGATACAGGGTTTTCTTCCTGGGGTGGGGGAGACACTGGGCTAGCCAGAACACACAGAACAGCAGTGTCATGTGCCAGAGGTCAAATTATTAAGTTTATGTGAAAAACGTGTATTTTCTGCACACATTTTTCTCAGTTGTGAACTCTAACACTTCGAATAGTGCAACACACCTTAGTGTGGAGGAAAATATTTTCCTGGGTCGATGCAGAGTGTAACTGACCCTCTACCATCCCATTCATGGCAGTTCCTTTGAGATTAAGCATGTAGTTTCGGGTTTCTGATTAAAGAGGAAAGACAGTTTTCTTTCTTACCAAAGTTGCTTGAGCAGTAATTGCTCTCCAGAGTCCCCGACCGTCTACACTTCTGATGACACAGGGCCACGGTGGGCTTTAAACCTTCATTCCAAGAAGAAATACATAAGATTCAGGAAAATGAATGCATATATAATTGGTGTTTAGATCTGAATCAGTCAATTTAAAATTCTCATTTATTTCTCTGAGCCCCCAATCTGTCACTGCAATGAAATAATTAAAGATCTGCAAAGGATATTCCTCATGTTACCAGCTTCTACTCTTAATTTCCTCAGGGTAACTCAATGCCCTCTACTGAATTTTAAACCTGAGATCAAAGATAACCCAAATTTAGCCCTATTCTCTTCTTCCTTTATATATAACTAATGCTGTAACCAAAAATAGATACAGTCTCATGTGCCCTGCTTACCAAAAACCCAGAACAACAAATAAGAACACAGGAAATATAGGTTAACTCTTCACTTCACCAAAGGAATCTTATGGGGTTCCCTTGAGAGTGGAGGGAGTTTTCTTGGTGTATTTGAAATACACAATTATCCAAATGTTAGCATTACAGGTTTTGGGGAACAATGCTCATGTGATGAAGTGTGCTATATCTGTACTTAGATGCAATCCATCACTAAAACATTTTGAGCCTGTCATTGCCTGTAAGGATCTTAAGAACTGAGAAGTAGGCAAATTTAAAAGTATAGCTAAATAGATAAACACAGTAGTTCTCAACTGAGGGTGATTTCTCCCACTAGGTGACATTTGGTAAACTCTGGAAATATTGTTGGCAGTCACTAGGGGATGATACCAGCATCTAGTAGGTAGATAACCAGTGATGCTGCTCAACATTTCACAGTGAACAGGACAGCCCCAACAGCAAAGAATTATCTGGCCAAAAGTGTAAATAGTGCCAAGGTTGGAAAGCTGTGATATGATGATAATATTTAATCCTTATGAAATGAAATGAAAACATTTAATCCTCATTTTCATCATTAAAAATGTTTCCAAAACATTTGGTAATGATTCCCTTATATGTGGCAACACGTTAGGAAGAACTAAACAGAACCACTGTCATAGAGCTGTACATATTGGCTACGAATTTGCCCTTCTAATATGTTCTGCTAACCCTTCTGTGAATTTACTCTTAATTTGTATCCCTTATCTCCAAAAGGATCTAAAGTGGATTACAATATTAAAATATACACAGTTTAATGTTAAAATATACATAATAGCATATATATATATATATATATATATATATGGCAGTTCCTTTGAGATTAAGCATGTAGTTTCGGGTTTCTGATTAAAGAGGAAAGACAGTTTTCTTTCTTACCAAAGTTGCTTGAGCAGTAATTGCTCTCCGAGTCCCCGACCGTCTACACTTCTGATGACACAGGGCCACGGTGGGCTTTAAACCTTCATTCCAAGAAGAAATACATAAGATTCAGGAAAATGAATGCATATATAATTGGTGTTTAGATCTGAATCAGTCAATTTAAAATTCTCATTTATTTCTCTGAGCCCCCAATCTGTCACTGCAATGAAATAATTAAAGAATCTGCAAAGGATATTCCTCATGTTACCAGCTTCTACTCTTAATTTCCTCAGGGTAACTCAATGCCCTCTACTGAATTTTAAACCTGAGATCAAAGATAACCCAAATTTAGCCCTATTCTCTTCTTCCTTTATATATAACTAATGCTGTAACCAAAAATAGATACAGTCTCATGTGCCCTGCTTACCAAAAACCCAGAACAACAAATAAGAACACAGGAAATATAGGTGAACTCTTCATTTCACCAAAGGAATCTTATGGGGTTCCCTTGAGAGTGGAGGGAGTTTTCTTGGTGTATTTGAAATACACAATTATCCAAATGTTAGCATTACAGGTTTTGGGGAACAATGCTCATGTGATGAAGTGTGCTATATCTGTACTTAGATGCAATCCATCACTAAAACATTTTGAGCCTGTCATTGCCTGTAAGGATCTTAAGAACTGAGAAGTAGGCAAATTTAAAAGTATAGCTAAATAGATAAACACAGTAGTTCTCAACTGAGGGTGATTTCTCCCACTAGGTGACATTTGGTAAACTCTGGAAATATTGTTGGCAGTCACTAGGGGATGATACCAGCATCTAGTAGGTAGATAACCAGTGATGCTGCTCAACATTTCACAGTGAACAGGACAGCCCCAACAGCAAAGAATTATCTGGCCAAAAGTGTAAATAGTGCTAAGGTTGGAAAGCTGTGATATGATGATAATATTTAATCCTTATGAAATGAAATGAAAACATTTAATCCTCATTTTCATCATTAAAAATGTTTCCAAAACATTTGGTAATGATTCCCTTATATGTGGCAACACGTTAGGAAGAACTAAACAGACCACTGTCATAGAGCTGTACATATTGGCTACGAATTTGCCCTTCTAATATGTTCTGCTAACCCTTCTGTGAATTTACTCTTAATTTGTATCCCTTATCTCCAAAAGGATCTAAAGTGGATTACAATATTAAAATATACACAGTTTAATGTTAAAATATACATAATAGCACATATATATATATATATATATATATAGTAGAGAAAAAGCTCAGAAAGCATTTAGAGAGAATATTGCTCTAAAAGTTGGGGACCTAAATTTATCTAATTTGCTGAGTCCAAAGCTAAGTGCCTTAGTGGTTCTCTTGCCTGATGAAAGAGCATCTTCTTACATGTACCACTTGAAACCAGCTCCTTCTCGGCCTCAGGACATTATTCTGGAGGTTGGGTGGGTGGCCACCCTGACATTCTTCATCTTCCTGTCTGCTCTCTGCTGCCCTGCACACCCAAGCGTGGCACGGGGTTTTCAGCTTTCCTCTTCACGTGCTCCCTCAAGCATCTGGGTGGGTCCTCCCTCCTTGGGGACGATCGCTCTCTGGCTGTAGCCTCAACACCCCCTGCATCTCAGATGTTCCCTCTGGTCCATCTTCGCCCCTCAGTCCCAAGCTCATGTGTCCTTCTGCTGAAGTCTCATCACCAATCTCTCATACTTCATCCAACAGAACCTCTTCTCCTTTCAGTTCAGTTCAGCCGCTCAGTCTTTCTGTCTTTAGAGGTTCAATACACTGGCCCCTCTCCTATTTCCCACTCCATCGCCCTGGCCCATCTTAATTCCTTAGCTTCTCCACGTAGTTTTCATGGTCCATTAGTTCAGTCACTTTCTTAATAACACTTATATGCCTGTTCCTCTCTACCCTCTGCCCTTTAGGAGTCCGGTAGGAGACTCTTTTCTCTCTGTGTGTCTGCTCATAGACAGCTGAGAACACAATCAGACCCTAATCCAAGTGACAAACTGCCCCACAACCCCCAGGGCTCCCACCTCCCTTCTCGTTCTCAGCTGGTGACCTTGCCTATTTTCTGATGAAATGAAGATCACAGAACAAAATGTCTTCCACCAGACCTCCGAGCTGTCTCCATCTGTACCCTCACTTCCTTCCTCTCCTAAGAGAGGAGGCTGCCTACCTCTGGCCTAAGGTCTGTCCTTCTGCATGCCCTCTGGAGGCCAGACCTGCCATCTTTGTGGAAATTTCCTCCTCACTTATTCCCTTGCTCCGCCCTTCTGTTTTCCTTCTTTGCAAGCTACTTCCCCTTAGCTCAGAGGTTAAAGCATCTGCCCGCAAGGCGGGAGACCTGGGTTTGATCCCTGGGTTGGGAAGATCCCCTGGAGAAGGGAATGGCAACCCACTCCAGTATTCTTGCCTGGAGAATCCCATGGACAGAGGAGCTTGGTGGGCTACCGTCCACGGGGTCGCAAAGAGTCGGACACGACTGAGCGACTTCACTCACTCACTCACTCCCCTTAGCTTTACCACGTTCAAACACTCAGGCTCTCTACCTCCCTTCCTCAGGGCCGAACCCTCGGACTGAGTTGCTGGACGTGGTGGTCATCTCCTTGCCATGCTCCACACGCCCCCTCGCCCTTGTCCAGCTTCCTCCTGCACCACTCGGCTCACACAACCCCTGCCAGGGTGTCCGGCAGCCTCCACATCATGAAATCAGACGATACCTCTGTTTTTCTGCTCTTGTTTAAAGTCTCATCAACATCTGAGTGAGGTGAAATCTGAACATTAAGTGAGAATCTAATCCTGAACTTTGCTTAAATCCACCAACAGCTTCCTCCACACTTAGGATAAAATCCCAAATACTTAGAGCATAAGGAGCAAGGTGGTAGAGCCCAAAGATGAAGCTAGAAGGAGAGGCCCCAGGGACAAAGTGTGAAGGAGATTGGCCCCTGCGCTGTCCTCTGGTCTGGCCGCTGGCCACAGGAGGCTTTTTAAATTTAATGAAGTTAAAACTTCAGATCTTTAGTTGCACTAATCACATTTCAAGCATCTAAAAGTGGCCACCGTATTGGAAGGCATAGGCGTAGACAACAAATTTAAGTGAGGAAAGACACAGTCTGCGCTGTTGGGGGTCAGGGGACGGGGCAGGGCATGCTGTGGGGAGTTAAGATAGAGGAAGTCAAGGGAACCCTAGGAGTGTGGCTACAGATGCCGTGGCCCAGGCTGAGAAAACAGGCGGAGAAGCAGAAGTGAGACAGAATATAGTGCGACAGAAATGAGTTAAATCTGATATATTTTCATGTCAATGTCTAGCAGTTGCAAACCTGTAGGAGATAATTAAAAATTCATGTTTGCAACTTCAGAGAAAGTTTAGGACTGGATATAAAAGCTGGAGAACCACATGGGTGTAGACAGTTGATTCACTGGAAAGAATAAGGACACCAAGGTCCGCTGAGAGAACTGGAGAAATATTGCTGCGATGTGCAGCAGTACACTTCCGGGCCACAAGGTGGCACACTTGCGGAGTGCTCAGAAAAATCAGCCCCTCTGGAAGGGCCCGTACTCAGGACAGCCCTCTGCGAACTGGCAGAAAACGGTGGGCAGCAAAGCTGGGCTTATTTCAGCCCGTTTCATGTCTTAACCTTGATTCCCCCTTCCCACTGTTTCCTCCTCCCTTTTAGATTTTGAGATCTGAGGCCTGAAATCCTGGAGGGCTGTGCTGACAGGGTGTAGAGACAAGAAACAGGAACGCTCTGTTGCCCTTGCACTTCTGAGGTCATACCCAGACCGGAGGTCCCCAACTGGTGTCTACAATACATAGAATATTTTTTCTTTGATTTACTCCAGTTTGAAAAAATAATATATTTTGTATGGCACATTTTGGATCATACCCCTCCCCACAACAAAGTCCAAATACTGGCAGAAATGAAAACAGGCAGGAATCAGGGCCCTGAAATTTTAACCCCAAATACTACAGTTCTATGTAATAAAAAGAAAAACATGATTATATAAATGCCAAGAAAGAAAAATTAGGCTTGTTATGATCTCTACTTATAATAGGGCTCCCAGTATTTTTAAGTGGCCATAATTTTCTTGGAAAACATTTTAAAATTATTAGCTTATAAGATTCTTATATCTTATACTTTCTTTCATTCACAGGATCATATTATTCTCTTATGTAAGTTTTTGTCTTATTTAACTTATTTTAGTTTCAAGTATTTTCCTCCTAATCAGTTCCCCCCTACCACCCCACTTCAGAAGAAATTTTCTTATATTCCTCAAGTCTGAGTAGAAATTTCAAAGCAGACTTACTTGTAGTCACTGGAAAGGTGGTGGTAACAGGCAGTGCAGTGGTTGTCGGCAATTTTTTGGGCCTGAATTTGTAGTGACCGATAAATCCATCTGCAGTTAAACTTAAATCTGATAAAAACTGAATGAGAAGTTCGTTTCTCTCAGATACAATTGGCCTAAAAGGAAAAAAAAAAAGTTTTAAAAATTCATATATAGAGATTTAAAAGTGTAAAGGACACCTCTGAAATGTAGAACTTTCCTTTAATTTCCAACAATAGATTACTCTGTTTAAACCGAAAAGTTAAAAGACTTCAAAAGATGACATTCTTAACCTGCTCAATATTCATGCAGATAGCTAACATTTACTGAACGTTTGCTCAGTTAGGTACTGTGCTTTTTGCAAACTGTTGAATTGTGCTTTCACAACAACCATGTTATTATCCCCTTTTTATGGAACAGGTCTCTGAAGATCAGCGAGTTCAAGTGGTTTGCCCAAGGCCCTCTGCTTGTGTGTAGGAGAGTCAGGAATTGAACCCAGGACCAGGTGCCACTGGGGACAATGCAAACACTGAAGCTGCAGCTGGTGCTTCATAAGCTCTCTAGGGTCTGGTCTGACTCAGCAACCACACAGCATCTTTGAACCAAGACTCAGTTCCAGCTGGCCTGGGGAGCTAGGGACTGCTGGCCATGGGGAATCAGATGGAGAAACCTGGTGAACAAATTTCCACACCCTGTGAAGACACAACGAAAGGGATCATCTTAGTGGGCTGGTCACCTAGGGATAAGAAAACCACGCAGAATTTAATGGGACTTTCATTTTATTGTTAATAAGAGTTCTCATGCGTGCCTGAAATGGACCCTTTCTGTTTGTAATCTGGGTAGCAAAATGCTCTTAAGGAGAAAGAGAAAGTGATTGTTTTGGTGGTCATGAACAACCTCATTAAGAATCTAATTTTAAAGCAATCTTAGGGGTGTGCTTGTTAGTTGGGACTAAAGATTTAGTGGCGATAATTACTGAGGCTCAGAAGCTCTCTAACTTAAATCCTAGGGGATAACTGTATTATAAAAGCCGGTAGATTCATCTAATCTTTTGCTATTGTTGTTTAAACAATGGTTTAAAAATGCTGTTTGGCTAATTCCATTTTAAAACTATTTAATTCAGAAGTGGAAAAAATTATAAAGTTATTTAACCAAATTAATTGGTGGTTTGTCTAAACTCCTTTTTTGAGGCGTCTTCTCAGCCAAACCACTTCTTAGGCATCTTGGACAATAAATAAATGAGGCAACTCTTGTTCTCCCTCACCTGTCAGCTACTTTGAGTTGGAAGCGTGGAGGGGAAGGTAGATCTGGATTTGACCACCAGGGAGAAACAGGGCAGGGTCTTCTCTGTCCTGAAGGTTATTGCCTTCCGAGCCAAGGGATGAACCAAACCTAAGAACGAGCTCTGTGACCTCCCTTTTGCCTTCCAGTCACAAAAATGGGACCAAGGTCATTTAAATAATGCTCCTGAGCATCAAGCCACAAATGCGAATATTTAATCCTGCTTCTGAAAATATTCCATGAAATAAACATAGCGTGCATGAAACACAGTTCTCAACTACAATTACAAATAAGACATGCTAACCTTGTTTAGATGAAAAAAATTACAAAAAGCACTTCTTGTAAGCAGCAAAGAAAACCTGAAGATCCAGCCTTATGGGCACGATGTTATAATTATAGTGATCATTCACTGCCTCTTGTATGAACTAATCTTGGAAGCACTATACTGGAAGCTGAATTTTCTCAAGGAAGAGTATTTTTGTCACAAAGACATATTTCAGCTATACTGCTACTGAGCTTTAGCATGAACGTGACAGAACCGCAGTGCCATAAATGCACTAGGGCCAAGTGTTGCATTTGCAAATTAATGTTGCAAATCACTCGAAAGGCAAGGGGACATCTCATGTGTGCCCACTCCCCACTAGCAAATCCCAGGACTGGATGAAGGATGCTGACTGCTGTCTTACAGAATTGGCTATGAGAACTGTCTGCAGCCAACCAACCACCATATTTCTTGACCCACCTCCTCGTCTTCATCTCTACCACCCTTCCCTACCTCCTTGTCTTTACCTGGACCACTGCCACAGCCTCCCTTTTGCTCTTGTCTAGGAGGGGGTTCTAGGGGCACCAGTCCGGTCATTTCCCCCACCTGAATGGGGAGAGCCCCCATGTCTGCACGATGTGGAGTCCAACTCCACTCTCAGCCTCCCCTCTCTCTCCCACTCAAGGTGTAGGCTCCAGAACAGCACCCATCTCCTCTGTGTATCTTTACAACCAAACTCTGCTTGGAACGAATCCTCTGTTCTGTATCTAACTTCCACTCTTCCTTCAAGACTCAGCTTCAAGAAGCATAATCTCCCCCAATCTCCCCACCACTTGTCCCTACTGGACCAAAGTACTCCTTGTCAGAAATCCATCCAAGACTTTTCATTGCCAATTTACCTGTTTGCCCTGTTTCTGCCCCTCCTGCTACTCATCTCCGTATCTTTTATTAATCTTGGAGTTCCAGGTCCCTAACATCGTGCCCACCACATGGCTGGGGTATATATAGTAAATGTTTCTGAACTGAGTCCAATGGTACTGATACTGCGTTGAATCATGCACAGGGATGCTGGTGCTGTCCTGCCAGTCACAACACTCCTCCTCCTAGTCACGCATCTAACAGGGGAAAAGGCCCCCAAACGAGTTTTCTCACTTTCTGTACTGCTCTAACCCAGAAGTACTCTGACTGTGGGGAGATAGTCCTCTGGTCCAAGTGCTAGTTAGTAGGCAGGCAGGCTAGCTGTTCCAGGCACACTTCCCAGGAAGCCAGGGATGCTCAATAGTGCCCCCATTGCCCCCACCCACCCTCGTGGGGGCAACGCTACCCTGAGTTTGTGCTCCTTTTTTCCATTCCTTTATCTACAGATTTACTTATATAAGCTATGGTTTGTCCAGATGTATGGATGTGCGAGCTCGACCATAAAGAAGGCTGAGTGCCAAAGAACTGATGCTTTTGAACTGCAATGTTGGAGAAAACTCTTGAGAGTCCCTTGGACAGCAAGGAGATCAAACTAGTCAATCCTAGAGGAAATCAACCCTGAATATTCATTGGAAGGACTGATGCTGAAGCTCCAATACTTTGGCCCCCTCATGTGAAGAGCCGACTTGTCGCAAGAGACTCTGATGCTGGCAAAGTCTGAGGGCAGGAGGAGAAGGGGGTGACAGAGGATGAGATGGTTGGATGGCATCACTGACTCAATGGATGTGAGTTTGAGCAAACTCTGGGTGATAGTGAAGGACATGGCAGCCTGGTGTGCTGCAATTCATGGGGTCGCAAAGAGTCAGACACGACTGAGTGGCTGAACAGCAATGGTCTGTATCATGAATCCATATAACCTACAGGTTTGTATGCTTTTAAACTTCATATAAATGAAAGCGTATAGTATGTCTTTTTCTGTTTTATTTTTCCTCACCCTCAACATTACGACTGTGAGATTTATCCATGTTCATAGCTATAGAGTGTGAACTGCAACAGAATCTGACTATTCTCTTGTTGATAAACTGTTTACTCTCCCTCCAGAACAAACATTAAAGAGAACACTTTTATGTCCTGTGATGCATGAGGACAAAAGTGTCCTTAGTGGACACACCAGAAGGTTAGGGTATACACTCTACACCGGGTTAAAGGGTACAAGCTCATGTTCAATTTTAGTTGCCAAACTGATTTCCAAAGTGACTGTACCAATTTACATTCCTCTCAAAGATGTATTCACTGTGCAGCTTTCTTCTTCTGGGAATGCCCTTTCATGTCCTTTGCTCATTTTTCCTATTGAGTTGTTACTTTTTCTTTATTCACTTTTAAGAATTTCTTGATATGTTCTGGAACCTAGACCTAGGTCTTTTCAAGTATACCAAATATTTTACAAACATCTGTTTCGGTTTTGTGCCTTCTCTTTTCTCTCCCTTTAAGGTGTGTTTTGATGAGCAGAAATTCTCATTTAAATTTCTCATTTAAGTTCCACCTGTAACCCATCTGTAATTGATTTTCATGTGACATGGATATGAACACAATTCATTTCCCCATGGAAACGAAAATGGTCCCTGCCTCCATTCTCAACAGGGCCATCCTTTGGCTGCTGACCTGTGGGATTCGGGAATGTGCCCACTCTGCAGAGACACGTGGATGTGTTTCTGGCTTCTCTGGTGTTTTCATTAGTCAATTTTTCTACCTCTCTGTTAAAACTACACTGGCGTAATTACAACAGCTTTCTGACCTTGTTCCATTGTGGTAGGTCAATTCTTCCTGCCAGTTCTCCTCCTTCAGAACTGTTCCCTGATTAGGGATCAAACTGCTGTGGGGCCTGCATTGGGACCATGGAGTCTTAACCACTGGACCACCAGTGAAGTCTTGAAGTGTTCTCTATTTATCCACTAGACCAAGCCTGTTGGTTTACAACCTTCTACCTCTTCGTTTCTACTTTTTTTAAGAGGTTACCTCAATTTACTATCCATACTTACTTTGGCATATTATAAAGTTTCACAATATCTTCATCCAATTGTCGAACAACACAGAGACCAGAGAATCCTTCAACTCTATATCCAATATCTTTGCTCAGTGCTGGTTCCTGCATTTCACTCTTTTATTCTGTTGTCATTATCTTTCTGCCTGATTTAAAGTCATAATGCAGTTTCTTTAGTTTGGATTTGTTGGTAGTAAACTGTCTCAGCTCTTATTCAACTAAAAATGTCTGTATTTCACCCACATTCACAAAAGAGAAGGTTTTCTGGGTAATTAATTCTAGAGTGACAGTTATTTTGTGTTAGCATTTTGAAGATATTTTTCTAAGATTTAACTTTCATTGTTGCTACTGATAATTCAGTTGTTAGGCTCTTTGTGATAATCTGTCTTTTCTTCCTGGATGTTTTAACATCTTTCTTTGCTGTTTTGTGGTTTTACTATAATACATGTAGGCATGGATCTATTAAAATATATATTGCTTAGGCTTTATTGACTTCTCATATTTGATCATTGATAGCTCTCCTCCATTTTGGAAATCGCTCAGCTAGTATTTCTTCAAACATTAAATTTCCTACATTCTGTATTTTTTTCTTATGGAACCTTGATTAATGTATATTAGGTTCCTTCATTCTAGCTTCTATAAATCTTAATCTCTCTTTCATATTTTCTATCTCTTTTTGTGCCATGTTCCAGGTAATCACTTCATGCCTATTTCTCAGTTCCTTAAATCCTTTCTGGAACTATGTCATATCAACTATTTAACATATGTATTAACTTTCTTGTTTAAATTATTATATCTCAGTTCTGGAAATTCTGTTAGACTCTTTGTTAAATCTATTTGATCATTTCTAAAAGTCTCTTGGTTCTTACTCACTTTCAACAGTCTGTACCTTAAAGGCTCTCAAGTAATATATTTTACATGAATTTCTTTGCATATAATACTTATTTTACATTCTGTATCTCATAATTTTACTATATATAGTAATTATGTAGTTAATATTTAATATATTTAATTTATATTTAATATAAAACTAAAACATATATGTTTTAATTTTACTATATTTTTACTGATTACTATGATCAGGCCTCTGTAGGTCTGATTACAGCTTGTTTCTGCTGCTGATTGTTTAAGTTGGGTTTTTCTTCGTGTTTCATGATTTTTTTGATTAGTACTTGTATTTCTTGCAACTCTGTTTATAGGAATTCTTAAAGCCTAACTTAAGATGCATTCTTTCAGCGAGGATTTGTGTTTTCCTCTGTCATACCATGTGGGCACTCACAACTTGGAAATTCTTTAAGTTTCTGACTGCATTTTTGGGGGAATAGTCAGGTAGTGTAAATTATAACCTCAAATTCACATGTGGACTGGCTTTTGGTTAAGAATTCCCATCAGAGACTATTTTTTCTTCCTTTCACCAGAAGCCAAGCAAAAACTAGCCAATTTTCCTTATTATCTCCCTTGGGGGGGTAAGGAAAATTAATTCAACCACATTGGTGTCACATAGCCATCTCCAAAGCCAAATCTGTGTACAGTAATTTTGAAAGTATGGCAACCCACTCCAGCATTCTTCCCTGGAAAATCCCATGGACAGAGGAGCCTGGTGGGTGCTATAGTCCATGGGGTCACAAAGAGTCAGACGTGACTGAGCGACTGATTACATACACGTTTAAATTACTACTAACTTGTACGTATTCAAATTCTTAATATTATCAAACTTAATAAATATCAATGAATCTAAACTGGAAAGTTACTTGGGACTTTCCTAGTGGTCCACTGGCTAAGATACCATGTTCCCAATGCCTGGGGGGTGGGGGGAGAGGGAGCGGGTTTGATCCACGGCCAGAGAACTAGATTCCACATGCTGCAACTAGGAGTTTGAATGCCACAACTGAGACCCGGCACAGCCAAAGAAATAAATAAAAATAAATTAAAAGAAAAGAAAGAAAATGCTGTGCTTTAATTCCAGTGTGCCTATGGGAAATCACAGAAATTCACTAAGATCAAGTGATGCAGATACTCCCATTTGGTTGAAGAACAGGGTAAGAAAGACTTTTTTTTAGAACGACTATTTAAATTAGCACCATGGTGACTTGCAGGCAAGCGGTAGTTATTTAAACTGCCACCTTTATTGTATTCAAAGGTGTGACATGTAGTTTAGTCGCTAAGTCGTGTCCGACTCTTGTGACCCCATGGACTATAGCCCACCAGGCTCCTCTGTCCATGGGATTCTCTAGATAAGAATAGTGGAGTTGGTCGCCATGCCCTTCTCCAGGGGATCTTCCCAACCCAGGGATCGAACCCAGGTCTCCTGGATTGCATGTGAAATTTTTACAGTCTGAGCTACTAGGGCTTATTCAACGAGAATTTGGGCAACCACGTGAGGAAGCACAAAGCCCCCAAAGGTCCAGGACAGACGTCTGATCAGGTAAAATCATCTGCATCAAGCTACCTAAGCTTCCAGGTTTCCTCACTGGCATTCTCAATAAACAGCCCCCCAATTTTTCCTTAGAATGTCCCTCATTCTGCTATGACCCTGGAGCTCCCCTCTCACGGCAGTGAGGTTTCCGGGTATCTGGCTCAGCATCTGCGCCTGGGGCATCACCAACTCTGCTTCTGTGTATCTATTCAGCTGCCCAGGCCTCTCTGCTGCTGCTGCTAAGTCGCTTCAGTCGTGTCCGACTCTATGCGACCCCATAGATGGCAGCCTCTCTACTCTCTTGTTAATGCTGCCTTGCTCTCTGGGTTGGCTATTCTTTGTGTTGTTGCTGTATGGGACTCCACTGGGAAGGAACCCAAGAATTTGTGAACAAAATAACACAACATCTTCCAGAAAATACAATATAATTGGGCAATTTTAGGAGATGTCCCTGGTGGTCCCGTGGTTAAGACTTCCCCTTGCAATGCAGGGGACTTGGGTTCGATCTCTGGTTGGGAAACTAAGATCCCACAGGTCGAAGAGCAACTAACCCCACACGCCACAACTACTGAGTCTGTGTGCCACAACTACTGAAGCGCACACGTCACAACTAGAGAGTCCGTGTGCACAGCATAACAAAGATCCCGTGTGCTGCAGCGAAGACCTGACGTAGCCAAATAAAGAAAGACATGCTTAAAAAATATTAAAAAATAATCAGACAATTTTATAAGAAACAAGTTTAGAGCCCCTAAAATAAAACAGGTGCTACTTACGCAGGGGGGCTGTCGCCACAATACTTTCCAATTCTTTCAGCGTCGTTGATCTCCCCACCATTAAACACAGCCACGTAATCGTACCGGCAGTAGTTATCACGCTCAACATCAAACTTCTCAAACTTTAATTCTATAAGCTTTAGTGAAAGCACAATATTAGAAGGATCAAAGGGGGTAGTGCAGAATAACCTCAAACAGAATTCTTCCTCTCCTCACGTTTGTAAGGGTACTGTGTTTTTCCTTCCTAAAAAAAATGTATTCCCCTTGTTTAAATATTTTCTATCGTTTTCAAACTTCTTCTTAACAACATATTCTCTTGCTTTCATTTTTAATTATTTCAAAAGATCACTTTAAGCACAGGTCAACCCTAGTTAGGATCTTTTTTAATGTTTTTTTAAATTGTGGTAAAAGTCACATAATATAAAAAGTACAATTTTAATCACACTTCCCTGATAGCTCAGTTGGTAAAGAACCCACCTGCAGTGCAGGAGACTCTGGTTTGATTGCTGGTTCGGGAAGATCTGCTGGAGAAGGGAAAGGCTACCCACTCCAGAATTCTGGCCTGGAGAATTCCATGGACGGTATAGTGGCACTCACATTCACGTTGTGCAGCTCTCACCGTCATCCATCTCCTGAATATTTCACCTTCCTAGATTGAAACTCTGTCCCCATTAAACTCCAAGTCCCCATTCCTCCACCCCCACCACCGGCCCCTGGCATCTACCAATGTACTTTCTGACTCTATAATTTGATTATTCCAGGTACCTCGCACAGTATTTGTCTGCACTTACAGAATCCCATGGACAGAGGAGCCTGGTGGGCTATAGTCCACAGGGTCACAAAGAGTCAGACACGACTCAGTGATTAAACAACTGTATATTAGAATGCATTTTTAAGGTTATTGATTTAGGATCTTAAACATGGAAACTCTGTTCACTTAGAGCTAAGAAAGTACAGAAACACTACATAATCCTAGCAATCTATATTAAGACTTAAACTGGGTTTGTATTGGAGTGGAAATTGGGGCTATATACCAACTTCATTCTTCTCTAGAAGAAAACTAATAGAAATAAGAAGTATTACCTACAATGTCCCCTATAGTAGTGTATGTTGGGATGTGGTGTTTGTGTATGTGTTTGGTTGTCTGAGATGGGTGGACACAGCAGTTCTACCTTCAAGGGAAGGAGGCTAATATTCCCATCACATGCAAAGAACTCAAATTCTTCAGGACCAGGGGTTCAGGGAAGTGGGAATTGACTCCAATGTCTTCTGGAAGTATGTTTTAAGACTGTGTCTGCAAGCAAGTATGCTTGGTGATCTGGTTGATTTTTGAAAAGGCTGCATAGAAGCATGAATGCACAAAGTCAGTGTTAGATTTCTGAAGTTTTTTGGGGGGGGGCACTGGTACCAACAATAGTGTCCTAAAATACTCAAGTCGATAGGAAGTTTTGATTTAAAAGCAATCATTCCCCTTATAAAAGCAGATCTTTCGAGAGTACCTCTACCATATGAATCAAAGGAAGTCTCACTGGGTTCATAAATACTCATGGCACCCAGAGACTGGTTCCTATTCTTCCTGGGTAAGCAGGCAACCCTCCCTAATGCTTACCAAAGATAATAGGTGTTAACTCATGTTAGGACAGTCACAATGTTATTAGCCGTTAGCTAGCGAAGACTTGGCGGAGAAGGCAATGGCACCCCACTCCAGTACTCTTGCCTGGAAAATCCTATGGACGGAGGAGCCTGGTAGGCTGCAGTCCATGGGTCGCTTAGAGTCGGATACAACTGAGTGACTTGACTTTCACTTTTCACTTTCATGCATTGGAGAAGGAAATGGCAACCCACTCCAGTGTTCTTGCCTGGAGAATCCCAGGGACGGGGGAGCCTGGTGGGCTGCTGTCCATGGGGTCGCACAGAGTCGGACACGACTAAAGCTACTTAGCAGCAGCAGCAGCAAAGACTTGGACAGTAATGTGGGTGAAGTTGTTACACAGTGACATTACAAAGAGTCATAAAAGGAAAGTTTGGCTTTGAACATGATTGCCACATATCCACATATTTATCCACTTTTCAAAAGCACCGGGAAAGGGTGAATAATAGCTTATTCATACTCAACACTGCTTTAAGTTACATTAAAATATTTCCCCTTTGGGTCCTGTAACTTTTCATTGGTCAGAAATAAAATGCATTCCAGGTTACTAAAAAACTGGCTGAACTTTTTCTACTTAGAAATTGGTTACAAATTTTGGGAGAGAAAATAAAAATAAGGAGGGTAAAGTGGAAAGCTATGATTTTTTAAAAAGATGTCTTTTAATAGAAGAACATCCCAAAGATTTACATAGAAATTACTTGACTTAATTTTCTCATCATATTTTTCTCATTTGGACAGTTTCCACTGATTTCAGACACTACAGCTATGACTAGAGACTCAATTGGCCAAAGCCAAAAATTAAATAAACTCTAAATGTAATTTAAATAAAGAGAAAAACATGGGGAAAAGATGCTAAATTGTAATCTGCAAGTATAATTAAATGAAAATCACTTAATCTAACATATTTACCAATGACACAAAGAGAAAAATAATTAATACAATCTCAAGAATTACATAATAGCTTAAATGTTGGATAAATTTAATTTTTAAATGTTATCTTAAACCATAAAATGTTCAATAGATTTACAGAATCCTTTATTATCAAATAAATGAGTAAATTTTTCATTTAAACATAAAACTGAGTTTTAGGATTATGATCAAAGTGTGTGTGTGTGTGTGTGTGTGTGTGCACTCAAATCACTGACTTGCATGGTATATTTGCCTGGATAATTTTCCACTAAAGAAATGAATATATGGCAAACAGTATCTGTATAAACAAAAGATCACGTTATAAAAAATTTTTTAACAATATCATAATATTCACCATACAGTGTTTGGATTAAAGTCTATAATGTTTTCCATAATAATAATTTTTAAAAGTTATTTTCAAAATTCTATAGCAAAAAGTTGGTTTATTCTCATGCTAAGTTTTGTCCTGAAATTAATATCTGAAAGTGGTCCCCAGAAAGGGTAAAAATTTATATAACCACAAACTAGTAAACACTGGAAAACTATATCTCTGTTGATTGTTTTAGAGCAAAGAATAGTTATTTGTGGGGAACCTGCACAAATTTTAAACAACAACCAAAAAAAGGAAAAGAAAAAGCATCATGGAGCACAGCAGTTTTCACATCAGAGACCTTGTTCTTAGAAAAGATGATGTGATGTGCTTGCACTGGCTTTGCTGAAGTGAAGCATTCTGGCTGTTTCGGATTTGGTGATTCGGAGGGCTGTTACCAGGACATGATGCTCTGTGGCAGATGGTAACCTGAGGTGTACGTAAACTTGGGGATTTGTTGTCCTCCTGCAGTTGGTCACTGCTGCTCATAAATCCGTGCTTATAACACCTTCCACAGTGTTTAAACAACCTCATGTGGGATTTGCAGGCCATTTGTATTTTAAACCTGTTGAAAATTATAATTCTCTAGTGGGAAATTAAATCCATGACTTTGCAAGTCAAAGAGCACAAAGGCAACTTTAACCTGGGTCTCTGCATGAAGAAATACTGTGTTCAGCAGGGCCTTCCTTGCCTGTTATCTTTAACAGTTCACATTGGGCAATTCACACATGCATACTTTCTTCATGTTTTCAGGGAACCTCACCTGATTCTTCGGGGCTACGATGTGCCATACACAAGTGACTCCTGCAGGGTAATCACGGTCTGGCCAGTTGGGGGTTTTGAAAGAGCCGGAAGGTCTTTCAAGGAGGCCTCCACAATACTGATCACCTGAAGTTATTAAAAATGAAAAAAAGTCCACGTTTACGGCAATGCAACCATATGGAAGTAGGAACTTGGAATATTGATAATATAATAAAGGCAGTAGCAGATTCTCTTAGTTTTTCCCTTAGAAATGGTTGTATAGTCTCCTTTAAACACACACACATACGCGCACACACAGAATGATCTCGAGGTTACCTGACAGATCACATCAGCATAAGCGAGTGAAGGAGTGAAACGAGGGCCATAGACTCTTTTCTTTTCCCCATTTTTCGGATGAGACAAAACATTTGGGCGGTTACTCACTCATTCAAACACCATGCAGGCTCAACCAAATCTATATATTTAAGACCTGAAGGCGGGGGTGTTTATTAATAAGGCTAAAATTCAGGTCCATGGACAAAGTCTGAATGAGTTATTATAGACAACTCTTATTACCAGAAAATTGTTTATAAATCTTTCAGAATTTTCAAGAATAATTTTGTCAAAACAATATATGTTTATAATCAGCGATACAGAAAAGCATTAAAGGTAGGATTGATTTCTAGATGGGCCTGATGCGGGCAAGCTCTCTCCTGGTCTGAGAAAAGTGACTGCTCCAGAAAAGTCTGCCGGATTAACAGGTACAGGTGCGTGGGGTGGCTCTGCGCCGCACAGCTAACCGTGCCCCCGGACTTGGTGCCGGGCACGCGCATTTCTGCTCTGATTGACGTCAGAACAGAACCAGGAAGGCCAGCCCCCAGGAGCCTCAGAAGGGGCTATTGGCGGCGCCCTCACACCACACGGCACAGGCCTGCATGGTGTGACAGGGACTGTGCTTCTTCACCCTGCGTCCCTCTGCTGTCCTCTGTCCCCAAACCCTCCGTTCCTCCCTCGCCTGCACACTGAGATGGCCTTGTGTGAGGGATGAGACCGTCCCCCTCCCACTCCTCTGTTTCTCCCACCCCAGACCCTAACCTAATATAGAGCCCAGACTCAGCTGTGCTGAAGGGCCTCCCTTTAGGCACAAATCTCATTATTTCACTAGGAGGTTCCGGAAGTTTCACCAGAGCCAGACTCAGCAGTAGCTCTGATAGTGAGGATACTAAGGATGAAGGTTTGGTTTCACACTTGGTTTTCAAGAGAATATTCTGCAATGCTAGCTTCGTGGCCTGTGCGAATATTAGCCTCACTTCCCTGGGACTGAACTGGGTTTCCTGGACACATCTAGACTCCTAGCAAAGCTGCTTATTCCCTGTGAGGGGTGGGGAGGGACTGCATTTGGGGTAAGATTCCCTCAAATCCCACCACTTAAAATGAACCACAATAAGGATGTGACAAATGCATTTCAGAAATCTCTATGCATATGTACTAAAGGGTTGATTGAAATAATTTTAGAAAGATATTTCAATACAAGTTTTAATTTAATTTTACTTGGATTTAACCAACAAAGAAAAACTGAAACGAATTCATATACTTTAATAAAATATTTGACACAGAAGCTAATCATTCTTAAAAGGATTCTTTAAATTGAAGACAATGTATTATAAAAATTGAGGTTGGAATAATTTCTACAACTTTTTGTTTATGGAAAACTTCAAGCTATGCAAAGCAAACAGACAATATGATGAATCTCTATGTATTCGTCGTTCAGTTTCAACAAGTATCATCATTCTACTATTCCTTTTTTAAATGTCTTTTTATTTATTTATCCTTTTTGGTCATGCTGTGTGGCATGGAGACCCTTAGTTCCCCAACCAGGGATTGAACCCAGGCCCCTGCACTGGGAGTGTGTGGAGTCTTAACCACTGGACCACCAGGGAAATCCCATCATTCTACTATTCTATCAATATAGCTAGCCAATGCCCACCACTTGCACTATTATTATTATTACTTTATAGGTTTGAGGGAGGTAAATTCGATACTTTGAAATGCACAAATCTTAGCTGTAAAAAATTGAAAAATGGTTACACCTGTGTGAACCACACTCCTATGATGTATGTATCCAAAATTTCTGTATCCTTCACCGGTCAGTTTGCTGGATCTCCACATCACTTTTCTGAAAGACTCCACTGTAGATTATTTTTATTCTAGAGCTTCATATAAATGGAATCATATGGTGTTCCTCTTCTGTGTTTGACTTCTCTTGCCTGGCACAATGAGATTCATGTTGCTGTGTGTATTGGTAGCTTGTTCCTTGACATTGCTAAGTAGTATTCTGGGATGTGGAAACAACAATTTGTTCACCCATTCTCCCGCTGATATCCATTTGGGTTGCTTCCAGTCTGGGCTACTGTGAATGAAGATGTTATGAACATTTTTGTACAAATCTCTTGGTGGACTTGTGTTTTCATTTCTCTTATATAAATACCCAGGAATGCAACTGCTGGGCCAAGAGTAGATGTAGATGTTTAGCTTCTTAAGAAACTACCAAAATATTTCCCCAAGTGGTTTTAGTATTTTATGCCTCTCAAGGGATGAGAACTTTGCCTGCATCACATCTTTGCCACCATTAAGTGTTGTCAGTTTGTTTTTTTTTTTACCCCAACCTGGTGGGTATGTAACGGTATCTCATTGTGTTTTTAATTTGCATTTCCCTGTTAACTAATGACACTAAACAGTTTTCATTCATTTATGAATCGTGTATCTTCTTCTGGAAAGTAAATGTTCAACTGTTTGCCCATTTTTATATCTATTGGGATTTTTATCTTTTTAGTGTTGAGTTATATAAGTTCTTTATATATTCTGAATACAAGTCTGTTATGAGGTATTTTTGCAAATGTTTTTCCTATTCTTTGGGCTATCTATGTAAAATTATCTTTTTATAAGCATTAGTTTTCACTTTAATGAAGTTTGCATGGTACATATTTTTCCATCCTTTTATGTTTAGCCTGTTTGGTCTTCATATTTCAAGTGCTTTTTTGTAGACAATTATGGTTGGGCTTTGCTTTTTAACCCATTCTAATACTTACTGTCTTCTAATTGGAGTATTTAATCCTCTATACTTAATGTATTTATTGATATGCTTGGATTGAGTGTGCCAATTACCATTTTGTTCTAATTGTCACACCTTTCTCTTGTTCCATCTCTTCTTCCTTTCCTGCCCTCTGCGGCGGTTAAATAATTCTGGTATTTATTTTAATCTTTTGGCTTTTAGTTAAAACAAAAAAGCCATTTTTAATGGATTCTCTAGGGACTGCAATATGCATCTCTAACTTATCACAGCCTTCTAGGGTTAACAGAATATTTCTTCATGTATTGTATATTTCCACTTGCTTCTCCATCCTTCGTTCCATTGTTGTCATATATATTATATCATATATTATACTTGCCACAATACGCACTTAAGCTTTTTGTTTTGTTTTGAACAGACAGATGGTAAAGAAATGAAGAGAAAAAAATAATACATAGTCTGCTATATTTACCATTTCTAGTGGCCTTCAATCCTTCCGTTACCTTTCCGTTACCCTGTGGGGCCAGTTCCCTTCAATTTAAGAAACTTCCTTCAATATTTCTTGTGACATGGTTGTTTATCTGAAAATGTCTTTATTTCACTTTCATTTTTGAAGTCTGGTTATAGAATTCTCGGTTGATGCTGTTCCACTGCCTTCTGGCCTCCACTGTTTCTGATTAAAAGAAAGCCATCCTCATACCATTGTTTTTCTATATGTAATTTGGGTTTTATCTGATTGATTTTAAGATTTTCTCTTTATCTTTTGATTTCTTTAATTATGATGTGGCCAGGTGTGGCTTCATTTTTTACTCATCTCATTTGGGGTTTGTTGACCTTCCTAGCTCTGTAAATTGATGTTCTTCACTAAATTTGGGTGGCTCCAAGCCATTATTTCTTTAGATTCCTTTTTCTGCACTTTTATCACTCTCTTTTTCCTCTGGGACACAAATTACACATATGTTAGAACACCTGATATTGTCTCACTAGTCTCCAAGGCTGTCATTTTTTCATCTTTTTCCTACTGGGTCTTCAGATTGAATCAGTTCTAATCAAAACCACTGCATTTTTCTTCTACCATCTCCAATCTACTTGTAAGTCCCTCAGATAAACTTCAAATTTTCATAGTCTCTATCTTTCAACGCTAGCATTACCATTGTATTCTTTTCTGAGATTCTCAATCAGTTTATTTTTTTTTACACATATATTTTCCTTTAAATCTTTAAACAAATGTATAATAGCCGCTTTAAAATGCTTGTCTGCTAATTGTAACCTCTGGGCTAGTTGCAGGTCAGTTTATTTATTTATTTATCTTTGGCTGTGCTGGTCTTTGTTGCTGCACTGGCTTTTGTCTTGCTGTGGTGAGCAGGGTTGTGGTGAGCGGGGGCTACTCTAGCTGTGGCGTGCCGGCTTCTCATTGTGATGACTTCTCTCGTTGCTGAGCACAGGCTGTAGGGTGCTTGGGCTTCAGTAGTTAGGGCACGTGGGCTCAGTAATTGTAACTCCTGGGCTCTAGAGCATAGGCTCAACAGTTGCGGTGCACAGGCTTAGTTGCTCTATAGCATGTGGGATCTCCCCAGATCAGGGATTAAATCTGTATCTCCTGCATTGGCAAGCTGATTCTTTATCACTGAGCCACCAGGGAAGCCCTGGGGGTCAATTTTTATTGACTGCTTTTTTTGTTGTATATAGACACACTTTCCTGGTTCAAGAGATGATGGATACTGGACATTATGAATACAATATAAAGTGTATACATATGTATATGTGTATACATTATGATACACTGTAAAGTCTCTAGATTCTACTGTGTTCCAATGAAAAGTGATTTTTGTTCTGGGAGGCATTCAACTTGGCTAGATCCAAGCTCGAAGTCTGTCACCCTGCTAATGGGCAGCAGCTGTATCTTGGATCGGTTTCTTCATATTCCAGATGATGCTTTTGTGCCAGGCCACCTGGGTTCTCCCCCATATATGTAGAGTTTAGCTGTTAGCCAAAGATTTGGGTGGATTTTATATGTATATTTTGTGCCTCAATTCTTCAGAAGCTCCCAGCCAGGATTTCCTCCCAAGTGTTCTGGCTGCTCTGCCAGCCCCAGATTCGGTACTCTAATATTTCAAGGCTGAGCTACAGTCCAAGGCAAGAAAAGATTAGGCGGTGCCTTTAGGCAGAAGGCTGCAGATCTTGGCCATTGCAGCTGTCTTCCAAGGACGGAGGTTTCTACCCTTGGGAGATCACATGTACTGACGTGAAACTACTCCAACTTGTAGGGTGAAGCAAAAAGAAAAAGCTGTGAAACAATATGAAAGCATGATCCCATTTATACATTTTTAAAGTTATTGTGAAAGTACAAACTAATAAGTAAGTGCACAAACCACGTATGGGACCCACCAGCCATGCATGGCTGTTTCTAACAAGCGACTACCATGGGGTGAAAAGTCTCTATATCTGTATGCAAGGTTTCACATTTTTTACTCCATGAATTTCTACATTTGAATTTTATAAGAATATATATGGGCTTTAAACAAATACTGATTTTTGTATATGGTTTATCTCAGAATACGTGAATATAATTCCCTGTGCCATACAGTAGGATTTATTGTTTAACCATTCTATATATAACAGTCTGCATCTGCTAACCCCAAACTCCCAGTCCATCCTTGCCCATTTAAAAAAAAGACTGATTTTTTTTTAATGGTTTCTTGATAGTTTGGTGGGTTCAGCAGTAAAGAATCTGCCTGAATGCCAGAGACCAGGTTCAATCCTTGGGTTGGGAAGATCCTTTGGAGAAGGGAATGGCAACCCACTCCAGTATTCTTGCCTGGAGAATTCCATGAACAGAGGAGCATGGCGGGCTATAGTCCATGGGGTCGCAAAGAGTCGAATATGACTGAATAACTAACACTGATGATTTGGTGGTATTTATTAGCTTTCTGTTTGAGAAGAATTGCTCTTAAACTTTGGATTAAGTGCCTAGAACAGTGCCTGACATAAGGAGGCATTCACTAACTATGGGCCCTTATTATTGCTGTAGTGTGGGAACAGTACCTCTTTCATTTGGTTCTGCGGCAGAGAACATGGCCATGAAGCCATTCCCAGCTGTGTTGGCGTCGGAAATCATCTGCACCATCATCTTGTTGCTGCTGGACACAAGGGCTCCAGGCCGGAACGTGCCACAGAAGCGCCCGATGCGCTGGCCGTTGGCATGGCCATTGTACACATCCACAAAGTCATAACGACACAGGTTGTCACTCTCCAGGTCTATGAATCGGAAATTAAGAACTACCACTTTTCCCTCCGGAACCTGCCAAGAAAACGGCCAAGGGGAAAACTGTGTCATGGAAACGGTGTCTGAAGCCTTCACGTCTAAGCCAATTACTGAAATGAGCAGAGAAAAGTTTAATACCCCAGATCATGCTTTTTTCCTTCAACTCTGAATGAGGCCAGAAAAGGCATTCTACCATAATGTGTTCCCAGTAAAAGACAAGCATTTATTATCTTTTCACAAATTCCACAATTCTCTAGGGTACATGAGCTTATTCTTAGGGAGTCTGTCTCAAAGTTGCAAACTATTGAATCAGTCTTACTTTTGAAAATTAATTATTAATTTGTTTGGCTGCACTAGGTCTTAGTAGCAGCATGCCTTTTGGGTTTTGTTTTTTTAGTTGCAGCATGCGAACTCTTGGTTGAGGCATGCGCAATCCAGTTGCCTGACCAGGGATCAAACCTGGGCCCCCTGCATTGGTAGCACAGAGTCTTAGCCTAGACCACGAGGGAAGTTCCGGGATCAGTCTTACTAATTAATAAATCATAGCTTACAAAGAATACCAGGCCCAACTGGATCTTAGCACACATCTCACAACTGGACATTCTAAAGCACCATGGCACTCAGACACAGTGCTCAGCAAAGATACATTTGAAATGTCAGTTCTTACAAATAACACAATAGGACAATCTCAAGATATAGAATGTTTCTATGAAATTCAAACTCAAAGGGTGATTTGGCAACTGTGTAGGTAATTTATAGATAATTAACTTTGGGTCCTCAAGAGGCCAGATCAATTATCTACACTGATTATATTGATTAATTATTGAATCAGCTCTTCTCAAATTCACTAAGCTTTTGTTTTCCAGGTGAAAACTATATACTAGGCAGCCTTGAAACATAACACACTGATGAAAAAGATGCGTTTTCACTTTCTCCACTTTCTCATAAGACTTTTTTTCACCATAATTTCCTCCTCCCTCCTTGTTCCCTGACTAGGTAGAGAAAAATGGCTACAAAAGCATTTGGCAGGATTCTTACAAAAGCCCCATTTATTTCACACTATCTTTTAATTTCTTCATACAACTGTTTAGTCATAAAGTCTTGATCAGATTTGTATCACACTCAATAGCATAAGAATTTCATTCTGTAAAAACCTACAGATGACAAAGATCAGTGATTTAAAAACAACAAAGATCCACAAGCAACACTGTTTGCTTCATCTTAATTAACCATCTCAGACTTAAGGATCAACAGACGCCATCACATAAATGTGGCTTCCCCGTGTTGCTAAGCTCCCCATACTGGTAAGTGACATGAATTTTTTTTTCCTATAATAAGAAGTGTGTCAGTGCCACTTGCCTTTTTAAATCAAACACATAACACCCAAAGGAGAAATTATAACCCAGTAATCACAAGAAGGGGGATATTTTAGCTTTATCATTGTTGCATTCTAATTGCTGGAGTCTTATCTTAAGTATGAACATCAGAAGCTCTAAAGCCACAGTCTAAGAAGCTGAAGCAGAAAACACAATTTAATTTTTAAACATTCTCACTGAGATATTTGTTGCAGAATGTCCTTGGTTTTGTTTTGTCTTGTTTCATACAATCTCTCTTTATCCCATGATCAGAAAATTATCACAATGTGATGCTATGTCTGCTACCTTGACTATAGGCAAGCTCTCCATGAATCACTGAAAAATTCCCAGTTAAGAAAAACATTTGGAACTAAATTAATTTGGATTGTCCTTGAGTGAATAATGACTATTTGTGTAAATGTATAAACTCTATGGAGGGCAATTCAAAGCTATGACAATCATCCCCCCACAGAGTGAGTGTAGATGAAAAAGGAAAGAGGTCTAAGGATGGAGTCCTGGGGCATTCCAATGTCATCGTGTCTCCAAGATGAAGCCAAACCACCAAAGGGACTGAGTCAGTAAGTAGGAGGCAACCAGAAGGAGGATGTGGTGCCCAGAAGCCAGATGAAGAGAGTGCGTCAAGCAGGAAAGAATGATTGGCTGAATCAGGCGCTGCTGTTTAGTCAGTAAGATGATGACTGAGATAAGACCACTGGGTTTAGCAACCGGAGGTCACTGGTGGCTCTGACATGGCTGTTTTGCTGGATCAGTAGGGATGAAGCCTGAGAAGAGAAGGATCGAGAGAAAATGGAGTGAGAGGAATTGGTGCAAATGAATACAGACAAGTCTTTCAAGGAGGTTAGCTGGAAAGATGAACAGAGTAAAAAGGCTGTAACTAGAAGGGGATGTGCGGTCAAGACAGGATTTTAAATGGGCTGAATTAGGGCATGTTTGCTTGCCAGTGGGAATAATCCTGTAGAGAGGGCAAAACTGATGAAGTAAAAGAGAGGGAGAATTGATTGAGCAATGCCATTAGCAGGCCGAGGAGAGCTGATCCAAGACACCGTGGAGCATGGATGGTCTGCCCAGTGAGATGAAAGCAGGCAGATGCAGGGAGGTTGGTACACGAGGCTGTGGTGGCATGTGAAACTTTTCTTCTGATCACTTTGCTTTTCTCAGTGAAAAGAGAATGAGGTCATCAGCAGCAAAAGAGTGGATATGGGAGGAGCTACTGGGAGTTTGAGCACAGATGAATAGGTGTGTAACAGATTAGGGAAGTGTAACAGGGCTGCCATGAGTGCTGAGGGTCCACTGGAAATAAATGAATTAAAAGTGCGTCCTCTCTACCATATGATCCAGCAGTTCCACTCCTGGGTACATATTTGAGAAAAACAAAAACAGTAATTCAAAGGCACCTGCACCCCAGTGTTCATATCACCATTATTTACAAAAGTCAAGATACTGAAGCAGCCTATGTGTTCATCAACAGATGAATGGATAAAGATGTGGGACATATATACAGTGAAATATTACTCAGTCATAAAAGAATGCAATTTTGCCATTTGCAACAACATGGATGGACTTGGACTCAGATTCCCTGGTGGCTCAGACAGTAAAGAATCCTCCTGCAATGTAGGAGACCTCGGTTCAATCCCTGCATTGGGAAGATCCCCTGGAGGAGGGCACGGCAACCCATTCCACTATTCTTCCTGGAAAATCCCCATGGACAGAGGCCTGGCAGGCTACAGTCCATGGGGTCACAAAGAGTCAGACACGACTGAGCAACTAAGCACAGCACAGGATGGACTTGGAGAGTATTCAGGTCAATTCAGTTGCTCAGTCGTGTCCGACTCTGCGACCCCATGAATCGCAGCTCGCCAGGCCTCCCTGTCCATCACCAACTCCCAGAGTTCACTCAAACTCATGTCCATCAAGTTGGTGATGCTATCCAGCCATCTCATCCTCTGTCATCCCCTTCTCCTCCTGCCCCTAATCCCTCCCATCATCAGAGTCTTTTCTAATGAGTCAACTCTTCGCATGAGGTGACCAAAGTACTGGAGTTTCAGCTTTAACATCAGTGCTTCCAATGAACACCCAGGACTGATCTCATTTAGAATGGACTGGTTGGATCTCCTTGCAGTCCAAGGGACTCTCAAGAGTCTTCTCCAACACCACAGTTCAAAAGCATCAATTCTTCGGCACTCAGTTTCTTCACAGTCTAACTCTCACATCCATACATGATCACTGGAAAAACCATAGCCTTGACTAGACGGACCTTTGTTGGAGAGTATTAGGCTAAGTGAAATAATTTAGACAGAGAAATACAAATACTGTATAATATCACTTAAATGTGGAATCTATAAAGTACAACAAACTAGTGAATATAAAAAAAGAAGCAGGTTAACAGATACAGAGAAAGAATCAGTGGGGAGAGGGCAGGAAGGAAAGGGAGCAGAGTAGGAAGGTAAAAACTATTATGTACAAAATCAATAAGACCTGGGTTAGAACCTTGGGCTGGGAAGATCCCCTGGAGGAGGGAAAGGCTACCCACTCCACTATTCTGTCCTGGGGAATTCCATGGACATCATAGTCCATGGGGTTGCAAAGAGTTGGACACGACTAAGTGACTTTCACTTTCACAAAATAAACAAGCTACAAGGATTTAGTGTATGACACAGGGGATATAGTCAATAATTTATAATGTCATTAACTATAAGTGGAGTGTAGCCTTTAAAAGTTGTGCATCACTATGTTGTATTCCAATAACGTACATAATCTTGTACATAAACTATATCTCGTTTAAAAGGAAACAAGTGAGTCCTCTGCCTGGTTGTATTCTTTCTCCCCAGCCATGTTCAGCTCCCTAGGTGGAGGTCCAGAGCAGGCAGAGTTGAAGTTAAGCAGTGTTGTGGGGGGAGGTTGGGGAGGTGGAGGGATATCTGTCAAGTTAGGATGATGAAGGGAGAGAGGACCTAGGCGGGGGAATGAGCACAGTGGTGGGCTACGGAATCCATGCTGGGTTATAAGGACACAAGTCAGGACTCAGTGGGGTGAGGACAGTTGTTGTTGTTTTTGTTCAGTGGCTCAGTCATGTCAAACTCTTTGCGACCCCATGGACTGCAGCACGCCAGGCTTCCCTGTCCTTCACCATCTCCCAGAGTTGCTCAGACTCATGTCCATGGAGTCAGTGATGCCATCCAACCATCTCATCCTCTGTCATCCCCTTCTCCCCCTGCCTTCAATCTTTCCCAGCATCAGGGTCTTTCTAATGAGTTGGCTCTTTGCATCAGTTGGCCAAAGTATTGGAACTTCAGCTTCAGCATCAGTCCTTCCAATGAATATTCAGGACTGATTTACTTTAGGACTGACTGGTTTGATTACCTTGCTCTTCAAGGAACTCTCAAGAGTCTTCTCCAACACTACAGTTCAAAAGCATCAATCCTTTGGTGCTCAGCCTTCTTTATGGTCCAACTCTCACATCCATACATGACTACTGGGAAAACCATAGCTTTGACTAGACAGATCTTTGTTGCCAAAGTAATGTCTCTGCTTTTTATGTGCTGTCTCAGTCAGTCACACCTTTTCTTCCTAGGAGCAAGTGTCTTTTAATATCATAGCTGCAGTCACCATCTGCAGTTATTTTGGAGCCCAAGAAAATAGTCTGTAGATTGTGGTGGAGGTAAGGATAATGACAATGGATGTGGGTGACTAAGAAGTGATGGAGGAGGGAAGATAAAAGACCCAAAGGGATCATCCACACAGATGTTGAAATGACTGTGAATAACGACAAGTCTGGTGCTGAAAACAGTGACCATAAGCCAGGGCCTAAAGTTTATAAGAAATGAGGAAGGCCGTCCTGAAGTCTTCTGATGACTGCAACATGGAGGGACCTGGGATNGCCTCCCTGTCCATCACCAACTCCCAGAGTTCACTCAAACTCATGTCCATCAAGTTGGTGATGCTATCCAGCCATCTCATCCTCTGTCATCCCCTTCTCCTCCTGCCCCTAATCCCTCCCATCATCAGAGTCTTTTCTAATGAGTCAACTCTTCGCATGAGGTGACCAAAGTACTGGAGTTTCAGCTTTAACATCAGTGCTTCCAATGAACACCCAGGACTGATCTCATTTAGAATGGACTGGTTGGATCTCCTTGCAGTCCAAGGGACTCTCAAGAGTCTTCTCCAACACCACAGTTCAAAAGCATCAATTCTTCGGCACTCAGCTTTCTTCACAGTCTAACTCTCACATCCATACATGATCACTGGAAAAACCATAGCCTTGACTAGACGGACCTTTGTTGGAGAGTATTAGGCTAAGTGAAATAATTTAGACAGAGAAATACAAATACTGTATAATATCACTTAAATGTGGAATCTATAAAGTACAACAAACTAGTGAATATAAAAAAAGAAGCAGGTTAACAGATACAGAGAAAGAATCAGTGGGGAGAGGGCAGGAAGGAAAGGGAGCAGAGTAGGAAGGTAAAAACTATTATGTACAAAATCAATAAGACCTGGGTTAGAACCTTGGGCTGGGAAGATCCCCTGGAGGAGGGAAAGGCTACCCAGTCCACTGGGTATTCTGTCCTGGGGAATTCCATGGACATCATAGTCCATGGGGTTGCAAAGAGTTGGACACGACTAAGTGACTTTCACTTTCACAAAATAAACAAGCTACAAGGATTTAGTGTATGACATAGGGGATATAGTCAATAATTTATAATGTTAATAACTATAAGTGGAGTGTAGCCTTTAAAAGTTGTGCATCACTATGTTGTATTCCAATAACGTACATAATCTTGTACATAAACTATATCTCGTTTAAAAGGAAACAAGTGAGTCCTCTGCATGGTTGTATTCTTTCTCCCCAGCCATGTTCAGCTCCCTAGGTGGAGGTCCAGAGTAGGCAGAGTTGAAGTTAAGCAGTGTTGTGGGGGGAGGTTGGGGAGGTGGAGGGATATCTGTCAAGTTAGGATGATGAAGGGAGAGAGGACCTAGGCGGGGGAATGAGCACAGTGGTGGGCTACGGAATCCATGCTGGGTTATAAGGACACAAGTCAGGACTCAGTGGGGTGAGGACAGTTGTTGTTGTTTTTGTTCAGTGGCTCAGTCATGTCAAACTCTTTGCGACCCCATGGACTGCAGCACGCCAGGCTTCCCTGTCCTTCACCATCTCCCAGAGTTGCTCAGACTCATGTCCATGGAGTCAGTGATGCCATCCAACCATCTCATCCTCTGTCATCCCCTTCTACCCCTGCCTTCAATCTTTCCCAGCATCAGGGTCTTTCTAATGAGTTGGCTCTTTGCATCAGTTGGCCAAAGTATTGGAACTTCAGCTTCAGCATCAGTCCTTCCAATGAATATTCAGGACTGATTTACTTTAGGACTGACTGGTTTGATTACCTTGCTCTTCAAGGAACTCTCAAGAGTCTTCTCCAACACTACAGTTCAAAAGCATCAATCCTTTGGTGCTCAGCCTTCTTTATGGTCCAACTCTCACATCCATACATGACTACTGGGAAAACCATAGCTTTGACTAGACAGATCTTTGTTGCCAAAGTAATGTCTCTGCTTTTTATGTGCTGTCTCAGTCAGTCACACCTTTTCTTCCTAGGAGCAAGTGTCTTTTAATATCATAGCTGCAGTCACCATCTGCAGTTATTTTGGAGCCCAAGAAAATAGTCTGTAGATTGTGGTGGAGGTAAGGATAATGACAATGGATGTGGGTGACTAAGAAGTGATGGAGGAGGGAAGATAAAAGACCCAAAGGGATCATCCACACAGATGTTGAAATGACTGTGAATAACGACAAGTCTGGTGCTGAAAACAGTGACCATAAGCCAGGGCCTAAAGTTTATAAGAAATGAGGAAGGCCGTCCTGAAGTCTTCTGATGACTGCAACATGGAGGGACCTGGGATACAATAGTCTTGCTTCACTGGTGATTTCTCATGAGAAAATACTGTGGCTGCAGTGAGGCTGTTGAAATGGAACCCAAGCTTTGAAAATTCATTCCCTATGGGATAAACCATTTCTTCTCCAATGTTCTTTACTTGGTCTGGGTGCAGTGAACAGTTGAAGCTTCTCTGAGAATGAGATACAAATATATTGGTAATAGAAAATGGGCTACATCGTGTAACTCTGAACACAAAATCCAACAACCCTAACAAAAATTCTTTGGAGGGAAGATTTCAGGGGAGATTGGTATTCACTGTGGGTCTCCTGGAACTAGATAAATGCCATCTCGCACTGAAGGCCAAGAGAAATTCTGTTGCAAGTGAGACGCAGGCCGCAGTGAACCCTTCACTATAGCACAACACTGTTCATCTTTGTATGAGGAAACAAGATTGATGCCCTGTGATGTGAACTCTGCTAAGAGTTCCTAGATTATCACTCTAAAGGATTTTGGAAAGCATCTTCTCTGAAGATGACCTTCCACTTCAAGAATCTATAGTCTGTACCCTTGGTTTTTCTTTGTTAAGAGTATAAAAAAATATTGAAAGATACATAAAGTAATATACACCTGGATACCAACAAGCCAGAATTGATTATTGTTAACATTCTTTAAAGTCTCCTCCAATAAAGTAACTAAACAATTTCAAATGAAATAGCTTTCTTTGTCCTCATGTACAGCCTCATTCCTCTGCCTTTCTCAGAAGCAAACACTCACAAATTTAGTGAGTTTCCTTCCGTGCTATTCCAAAAGCTGTTAATATACCTGTATATGTAGCCATGCAAAATCCATAATTGTGTTTTTATGTCTGTTTTTAAAATGAATGAAACTGGGATAATGTGGTACATATCACTTTCCAACCTGGGCGTCCTTGAATTTTCTCAAGGGTGAGGAAGAAGAGAAGCAGGAGAAATTAAAACAATAGAGACTCGGTAAGCTATTTCTTCTGCCTAGAGCACTTTTCCACTTCTGCTCTTCTCTTACTAAGGCTCAGGGTCTCAGTTTCAAGGTCACCTCTTCCTGGAGGTGCATCCAGACCCCTCCCACATCCTCCTCTCAAGATGGACTCTGCCCAGTTAACAGCCTGGCCCTCAGGTCTCCGAGCCCTGGAAGGCTCAACCCACTTACTTGGCCCCTGTCTGCTTTCCCTGAAAGATAGAGTTCTAGAAGGTAAGGATCCCTATGCCTTGTTCACTGTTGCATTCCCAGCTTTTGGACAACCCATGGCCCCAAGCAGTTGTATCATAAAGATTTACTAAATGAATGAATCCATCAAGAGCTAAATGGACATTAGGTTCTTTGCACAAATCCTGGACAAGGTACCTGCTGAGTGGCTCTGCCTCTTTGAGTTTTAACATCTCATACCCCATCCAGCAGCAAAAATCTAGAAGGCCCCTCTCTTTTCTAGGTCATTCTTAAAAAAAAAAAAGACATATCCTTAGGGAAACTATCTTTCAAATCTCCTGTAAATGCTAACACAATGCAGAAACTCAATTAAGACAGTTTCTTGGGGTAACATATTAGACAAGGCCACTGATTTGTGAGATCAAATTGACCAGAGGATAAATTATCTGCCTGTAGAAAAATAAGTGTGTATTCGTGTTTTTCCCTATCAGCAGCTGAATCCTTCGTCGGCCAAAGCCCGGCGCTGCAACAATGACCTCAGCTCACCCCGCAGCGCCTGGGATGTCCTCACGGTCACAGGCAAGACTGCCAAGTCGCTCAATGCCAATGCCAGGGCTGCTGCCAGAAAATGAACTGGGAATTGCATTCTAGGCTGGTTGTTTGTATTTTCAGGAAACTATAAGCAAGTGCAAATAGAAGTCAGCTTCTTTTGTGTGGAGGAGTAGATTTCCGCAGAAACGGGAATGCTCCTTTGTATCTACAGCTTTTCTTTCCCCAAAACACCATTTACTAATTTAAGCAAAAAAAAATCTGTTTCTAAAGCCTGATTTTTTTAAAAGCCCCTGTTTTTCATTCCTTTTTATGACTAATACCATGCTTCCCAGGTGGCTCAGTGATAAAGAATCTGCCTCCTGATGCAGGAGCTGCAGGAGACATGGGTTTGATTCCTGGGTCAGGAAGATCCCCTGGCAACCCACTCCAGTATGGGAATTCCAAGGACAGAGGACCCTGGTGGGCTACAGTCCACAGGTGACAAAGGGTCAGACATGACTGAGCATGTACGCACATATGTACTATATATCTTTATCCATTCATCAGTCAATGGACATTAGGTTGCCTCCCTGTCCAAGCTCCTGGAGCAGGAACTGGCAACCCACTCCAGTGTTCTTGCCTGAAGAATCCCATGGACAGAGGAGTCTGGAGGGCTAGAGTCCATGGGTGGACTCTAGTCACTGAGTGACTAGCACACACACACGTCTTGGCTCCATGTCCTGGCAGGCTGTACTCCACAGGGTTGCAGAGTCAGATACAACTTAGCAATTGAATGAACCGAATGAACTGTGAGAACACTGGGGTACACGTGTCTTTTTGAATTATGGTTTGCATAGGTTGCTTAGCTCGGTGCTCTGTGATGACCTAGAAGGGTGGGATGGTGGGGTGGGAGGGAGGCTGAACTGGGAAGGGATATATGTACACATATAGCTGATTCACTTCGTTGTACAGCAGAAAGTAATGAAACATTGTAAAGCAATTATACTCTAATTTTTTTTTTAAAGCCCTTGTTTTAATCTAAGATTCTCCTGTTCCACAGACCTTGGGGAAAGCGTGTTCTAAAACACTGACCACATTTTATTTATGGAAAGTTCAAGAGGCATAGCAGCTCTGTTGTCAACTCATTTATATCCCCAAATGTAATCCAGGGCAACGTACATACAAATTATGTACAAATATTTGGCGATGCCTCAAGAAGGGGATAAATCCAAAGCTTCAAGATCTTATTCATGTATATTCTGTGTCTATGTAAATACTCTTTTGAAAGATTGAACTGTATAAGCATTTGGAAACCAGAACACACATTTTGATTCATGGAAACAACATGTGATGTTTAGAAAAGAAATTTTTTTGGCTGGGGATTGAAAAAAACAACTCTATTTACCTGCATGTTTAAAAGGAGGGTGGAAACCCCCAACTACCTCAAGCCCAGGCCATGAGAATCAGTCAAAATGGAATGACATGCCTTTTCTGAAAACTGTCCAAAAGCTTTCCCATCAAGGTAGGAATAGAATCCTCATTGTACCTACAGTCACACACCTGGGTAGTGTGTATTAGGTGCCAGGTATTTTTCTAAGCACTTTACTCATATTATTCCATTTAATAACAGCAAACCTATGAAGGTGATGTTAGCCCAGTTTTATAGTTTACAGGTAAAGAAACTGAGGCACAGAGAGGGAAAGGCCACGTATAATATCCCTGACTCTCCGGCCTCATCTTTCTCTGTCATGCAACAATCTGGCTGTCCAAGGAACCCTCCAAGCTGGTTCTCCACTTCAGGGCCTTTGCAGAGTCAAGCCCCTTTGCTCAGCACACTCTCCTCCCTGATATTCACACACTTGCCTCTATCTACCTCATCATATAACACTCAGCTCAAGTGTCATCTTTCCAGAGGGGCCTCTCCTGAGCCCTTCAGTTGCTTTAGATCATGTCATCCACATAACCATGCTATTTCTTTATAGATTTTCATCTGTCTCTCCACCAGGATGTACAATCAAGAGACCAAAGCTTGTCCACAGCTAGTCCAATACCTGGCTATTACAGGAGTTCAAAAAGTAACTACTGAATAAATGACTGAGATCCTTATAATCTTTTTTTAAAGAAATTTTATTTATTTATTTTGCTGTGCTGGGTCATAGTTGGGACATGCGGGATCCAATCCCCTGACCAGGGATCAAAGCCAGGCCCTCTGCATCAGAAGTGTGGAGTCTTAGTCACAGGACTACCAGGGAAGTCCCCAAACACTCATAATCTTAATTTTTAAAAAACAGTGCAGACCACAACTCCTGTAACTAGCACATTAAGTTTATGTAACAATGTACATTAACTAATGGGCTTCCTCGGTGGCTCAGTGGTAAAGAATCCTACCAACACAGGAGACGAGAGTTCAATCCCTGGGTCAGGAAGATGCCCTGAAAGAGGAAATGGCAACTCACTCCAGTCTTCTTGCCTCAAAGTCTCATGGACAGAGGAGCCTGGCGCCCTACAGTCCATACGGTCGCACAGAGTCGGACATGACTAAAGCAACTTAGCATGCCCACACGGGACCCAGAGGAGGCTGCCAGGGGGAGGGAAGGGTTGGGAGTCAGGCGCTAGCAGATGCAAACTCTTCCAAATTGAATGGGTAAATAACATGGTCCTATAATACAGCATACCTGTTTTTACCTGGGGCCAAACTATGGTGGAGGTAATGAAGATAACTGCAACCTCCTTCAAAAGATCACATGCATGTACTGCTACACTCAGTTCCCCCAACCCTGCTGCAGGCCACCACCAACCCACGCCTCTGCTGGACACTCACAGGCAAGTCTGGGTCAGCCTCTTGTGTGGGAACACAGATCCACGCGTCAACAGAAAACTGGATTAAACATTTACTGAGCATGACCCTGCCCATCAGAACAAGACCCAGTTTCCCCCTCAGTCTCTCCCATCAGGAAGCTTCCATATATCTCTTATCCTTCTCCAGCAGAGGGCAGACAGACTGAAAAACACAATCACAGAAAACTAACCAATCTAATCACATGGACCACAGCCTGCCTAACTCAGTGAAACGATGAGCCATGCCATGTAGGGCCACCCAAGACGGGTGGGTCATGGTGGAGAGTTTTGACAAAATGTGGTCCACTGGAGAAGGGAATGGCAAACCACTTCGGTATTCTTGCCTTGAGAACCCCATGAACAGTATGAAAAGGCAAAAAGATAGGATACTGAAAGATAACTCCCCAGGTTGGTAGGTGCCCAATATGCTACTGGAGATCAGTGGAGTACTAACTCTAGAAAGAAAGAAGAGATAGAGCCAAAGCAAAAACAACACCCAGTTGTGGATGTGACTGGTGATGGAAGCAAGATCTGATGCTGTAAAGAGCAATATTGCATAGGAACCTGGAATGTTAGATCCATGAATCAAGGCAAATTGGAAGTGGTCAAACAGGAAATGGCAAAAGTGAACGTCGACGTTTTCGGAATCAGCGAACTAAAATGGACTGGAATGGGTGAATTTAACTCAGATGACCATTATATCTACTACTGCGGGCAGGAATCCCTCAGAAGAAAAGGAGCAGCCATCATAGTGAACAAAAGGGTCTGAAATGCAGTACTTGGATGCAATCTAAAAAATGCAGAATGATCTCTGTTCGTCTCCAAGGCAAGGCATTCAATATCACGGTAATCCAAGTATATGCCCCAACCAGTAATGCTGAAGAAGCTGAGGTTGAACGGTTCTATGAAGATGTACAAGATCTTCTAGAACTAACACGCAAAAAAGATGTCCTTTTCACTATAGGGGACTGGAATGCAAAAGTAGGAAGTCAATAAACTCCTGGAGTAACAGGTAAATTTGGCCTTGGAGTACAGAATGAAGCAGGGCAAAGTCTAATAGAGTTCTGCCAAGAGAATGCACTGGTCATAGCAAACACTCTCTTCCAACAACACAAGAGAAGGCTATACAAATGGACATCACCAGACAATCAACTTTAACAGGTAAATTTGGCCTTGGAGTACAGAATGAAGCAGGGCAAAGTCTAATAGAGTTCTGCCAAGAGAATGCACTGGTCATAGCAAACACTCTCTTCCAACAACACAAGAGAAGGCTATACAAATGGACATCACCAGACAATCAACTACGAAATCAGATTGATTATATTCTTTGCAGCCAAAGATGGAGAAGCTCTATACAGTCAACAAAAACAAGACCAGGAGCTGACTGTGGCTCAGATCATGAGCTCTTTATTGCCAAATTCAGACTTAAATTGAAGAAAGTAGGGAAAACCACTAGACCATTCAGGTATGGCATAAATCAAATCCCTTATGATTATACATGGAAGTGAGAAATAGATTTAAGGGCCTAGATCTGATAGACAGAGTGCCTGATGAACTATGGATGGAAGTTTGTGACATTGTATAGGAGACAGGGATCAAGACCATACCCAAGAAAAAGAAATGCAAAAAAGCAAAATGGCTGTCTGAGGCCTTACAAATAGCTGTGAAAAGAAGAAAAGCAAAAAGCAGACAAGGAAAGGAAAGATATACCCATTTGAATGCAGAGTTCCAAATAGCAGAGAGAGAGAAGCAAGCCTTCCTCAGTGATCAGTGCAAATGAATAGAGGAAACCAAAAGAATGGGAAAGACTAGAGATCTCTTCAAGAAAATCAGAGATACCAAGGGAACATTTCATGCAAAGTTGGGCTCAATAAAGGACAGAAATGGCAAGGACCTAACAGAAGCAGAAGATATTAAGAAGAGGTGGCAAGAATACACAAAACTGTACAAAAAAGATCTTCATGATCCAGATAATCATGATGGTGTGATCACTCACCTAGAGCCAGACATCCTGGAATGTGAAGTCAAGTGGGCCTTAGGAAGCATCACTACGAACAAAGCTAGTGGAGGTGATAGAATTCCAGCTATTTCAAATCCTAAAGATTCAGCTGCTGTGAAAGTGCTGCACTCAATATGCCAGCAAATTTGGAAAACTCAGCAGTGGCCACTGGACTAGTAAAGGTCAGTTTTCATTCCAATCCCAAAGAAAGGCAATGCCAAAGAGTTCTCAAACTACCGCACAATTGCAGTCATCTCACACACTAGTAATGATCAAAATTCTCCAAACCAGGCTTCAGCAATACATGAACTGTGAACTTCCAGATGTTCAAGCTGCTTTTAGAAAAGGCAGAGGAACCAGAGATCAAATTGCCAACATCTGCTGGATCACTGAAAAAGCAAGAGAGTTCCAGAAAAACATCTATTTCTGCTTTCTTGACTATGCCAAAGCCTTTGACTGTGTGGGAATACCAGACTACTTGACCTGCCTCTTGAGAAACCTGTATGCAGGTCAGGAAGCAACGTTAGAACTGGACACAGAACAACAGATTGGTTCCAAATAGGAAAAGGAATATGTCAAGGCTATATATTGTCACTTTGCTTATTTAACTTATATGCAGAGTACATCATGAGCAACACTGGGCTGGAAGAAGCACAAACTGGTATCAAGATTGCCAGGAGAAATATCAATAACCTCAGATATGCAGATGAAACCACCCTTATGACAGAAAGTGAAGAGGAACTAAAAAGCCTCTTGATGAAAGTGAAAGAGGAGAGTGAAAAAGTTGGCTTAAAGCTCAACATTCAGAAAACAAAGATCATGGCATCTGGTCTCATCACTTCATGGCAAATAGATGGGGAAACAGTAGAAACAGTGTCAGACTTTATTTTGGGGGGGCTCCAAAATCACTGCAGATGGTGACTGCAGCCATGAAATTAAAAGACGCTTACTCTTTGGAAGGAAAGTTATGACCAACCTAGACAGCATATTCAAAAGCAGAGACATTACTTTGCCAACAAAGGTCCGTCTAGTCAAGGCTATGGTTTTTCCTGTGGTCATGTATGGATGTGAGAGTTGGACTATAGAGAAAGTTGAGTGCTGAAGAATTGATGCTTTTGAACTGTGGTGTTAGAGAAGACTCTTGAGAGTCCCTTGGACTGCAAGGAGATCCAACCAGTCCATCCTTAAGGAGATCAGTCCTGGGTGTTCATTGGAAGGACTGATGTTGACTTCACTTTCACTAGTATCTCACTATATATCTACCACATCTCCTTTACTTTGGCCACCTGAAGTGAAGAGCTGACTCATTAGAAAGACTCGGATTCTGGGAAAGATTGAAGATGGGAGAAGAAGGGAATGACAGAGGATGAGATGGCTGGATGGCATCACTGACTCAATGGACATGAGTTTGGGTAAGATCAGGGAGTTGGTTATGGACGGGGAGGCCTTGTGTGCTGCAGTCCATGGGGTCTCAGAGAGTCGGACATTACTGAGCAACTGATCTGAACTGTATAGCACAGGGAACTATAATCAATATCCTGTAATAAACCATAATGGAAAAGAATATGAAAGAGAATGTATATACATGGATAACTGAATCACTGTGCTGTACAGCAGAAATGAACACAACATTGCAAATCAACTATACCTGAATAAAATATTTTTTTTTAAGAAATTACCATTTGTTGTGCTATGCCACGGAGATTTGGGGGACTTGGGGTACAGCTTTGTATTTTGGGTTAATTACCCTAACATGAGTCAGTTGTCCTGACCAAGCAGCTTGGTGACAGGCAACTGGGGAGATGTCTTTGTTGTTTTTTGGTGCCTGTTAAGTTCTATACAAATCAACATTATAACATGGCCACCGAAAAAGTGGGCATGGTCTCAGGCTGTGTGAATGGTGAGAGAGGTGACAATTTGGAGCAATCAGGAAAGTGAGTGAATTCAGTAGGCGTCACTGAGGTACATGCTGTAAATTCAATGGCTCCTGCAAAGTCTAACTGGCACCACCATCGTGACCCCATGATGCCTTTATCTGTGGCTGGGCAGTGAAGGTGAGAAGAGGGTCAGCAGCCAGTGAGAAGAGGGTCAGCAGCCAGTGGGACTGCTCCAGCTGGGAAAAGAAATGATCTTATGATTGAAGGCTTGGCTTAGTCTGCAAAGGAAAATTCTGGTGGGAAAAACTTGAAGAAGCAGTAAGGCAGAACCCAGAGCAACAGGATCTGAGGAAATTCCAGCCAGGATGGGGAGACAGGCAACTGGAAAACGAGCTGCTGGTTTAGGTTTTGTTTGGGATAGAAGAAAAAGTCAGGTTTAAATGCAGAGTATTCCTTTTTCTAAAATTCTGAATGAAGTTATTTTATTTTTTATTGAATTATAATTGATTTACAAAGTTGTGTTAGTTTCTGGTATACAGCAATGTGATCCAGTTATACATATATATGAAATATAACTATATATAAATATATATAATAAAACAGTTATTTATATGTGTGTGTGTGTGTGTCTGGGAGTTGGTGATGGACAGGGAAGCCTGGTGTGCTGCAGTCCATGGGGTCACAAAGAACGGACATGACTGAACAACCGAACTGAACTGAACTGGTATATATATGTGCGCACATGTGTGTGTGTTTGTGTGTGTGTGTTAGTTGTTCAGTCATGTCTGACTCTTTACAACCCTATAGACTGTAGCTCATCAGGCTCCTCTGTCCATGGAATTCTCCAGGCAAGAATACCAGAGTGTTTTGCCATTCCCTTCTCCAGGGAGACATATATATATATACATATCCTCTTTTAGATTCTTTTCCATTATCAGTTCAGTTCAGTTCAGTCGCTCAGTCGTGTCTGACTCTTTGCGACCCCATGAATCGCAGCACGCCAGGCCTCCCTGTCCATCACCAACTCCCTGAGTTCACTCAGACTCACGTCCATTGAGTCCATGATGCCATCCAGCCATCTCATCCTCGGTCGTCCCCTTCTCCTCCTGCCCCCAATCCCTCCCAGCATCAGGGTCTTTTCCAATGAGTCAACTCTTCGCATAAGGTGGCCAAAGTACTGGAGCTTCAGTTTTAGCATCATTCCTTCCAAAGAAATCCCAGGGTTGATTATTATAAAATATGGACTATAGTTCAAGATTCCACATTTTGTCTGATTTGCTTCACTTAGTGTGATAATCTGAAGGTCTATTCATGTTGCTGCAAATGGCACTATTTCATCCCTTTTTTATGTCTGAGTAGTATCCAATCCAGTATTCTTGCCTGGAAAATCCCATGGACGGAGGAGCCTGGTAGGCTACAGTCCGTGGGGTTGCAAAGAGTCAGACATGACTGAGCGACTTCACTTTCACTAGTATCTCACTATATATCTACCACATCTCCTTTATCGATTCATCTGTCGATGGACATGGAGGTTGCTTCCATACCTTGGTGGTTGTAAATAATGCTGCAATGAACGCTGGGGTGCATGTATCATTTCAAATTACAGTTTCTCTCAATATATACCCAGGAATGGCACCCCACTCCAGTACTCTTGCCTGGAAAATCCATGGATGGAGGAGCCTCGTGGGCTGTAGTCCATGGAGTCGCTAAGGTAGGACATGACTGAGCGACTTCACTTTCATTTTTCATTTTCATGCATTGGAGAAGGAAATGGCAACCCACTCCAGTGTTCTTGCCTGGAGAATCCCAGGGACGGGGAAGCCTGGTGGGCTGCCGTCTATGGGGTCACACAGAGTCAGACACAACTGAAGCGACTTAGCAGCAGCAGCAGTAGCAGCAGCATGGTAGCTCTATTTTCAGTTTTTTAAGGAAACTCCCTACTGCTCACATCTTTTCACTCTGGGGCCTCGTCTGCTTTTCCTGTGGCTCATGACATCACTAGTACCCTACTGTGGATGTAAGTGATGACAAATCTGAGCAAGTTAGGCAATTCATCATCACCTTTCTTGAGAACTGGAAATTCACTACTTAATTTTTCACTAAGTACAAGCTGCCTTTTTGGCTATTTGTTCCTGAAAGGATTTACTGCAAAATAAAAAAAAATCATTACCCAACAATAAAATAAAAAATCACTACCAAACAATAAAATAAAGATTTATAAAACAAAGAGCTGTAGATTTATACCAAGCAATAAATAACAAAACCATTCTAGCAAGAGCACTCAGACTATTTTAAACAGAACAGCTCAGCCTTTGTTTCCCAGCATACATTTCATGGACAATGAATCTATACTTCCCATGTTGTCCATGGGACCAGCCCACTGGAAGCCTGGTGGCCTCATGTGTCACTGGTGTCATGTGGCTGCGGGGAGCAGAAGCATAAAATACTTATCCTTCCACCACCTAAGACTGAACACAGTGGCTGAAGTCCAGGCTATCTCATGTGATCACTGTGCATCCTGAATACTGCCCTTGAGAGGTCTTAGCTGTGTCGGGAAAAAATAGACAAGTTCTCACTATTTGTCTTTCTCATCTAACCACATGTTTAAGAGAGAATTCTGCACACTGCATATGTGTAATATGTACTTCTAGGCAAGATCTCGGCAGAAGATGGAACCACCAAAGGAAGCTCTACCAAATCCATCTTGGATTACTGAAGCAACTCTTAGGAGTATATGCCTTTTAAAACAATGAAAAATCCACAATAAACAGTAAACTACATGAGATGCCCTGAATGACAGGTACACATCAGAATGGTCTAGGACAAATGAGGACATCTGGCTATCCTGGCCTCAGGGCACCTGGGTCCTTCCTCTAAAGTTTGAAGCTGCCCCATTAAAAACCGCAGGTTGAGAGACTCTTCTCATGATCTGGTGGCTAGGATGCTACAATTCCACTACAGGGCCTGAGTTCAATTCCTGGTTGGGGACCTAAGATCCTGCAGGCCAAATGGCATGGCCAAAACAATTAAAAAATAAAAATTTAAAAATTTAGAAAAAGGATTTCCCTGATGGTCCAGTGGTTAAGACTCCATACTCCCACACTGCAGGGAGCACAGGTTCGACCCCTGGTTGGGGAAGTTCTACAGGCCACCACTATCAGTTCAGTTCAGTTCAGTTCAGCCGCTCAGTCGTGTCCGACTCTTTGCGACCCCATGAATCGCAGCACACCAGGCCTCCCTGTCCATCACCAACTCCCAGAGTTCACTCACACTCACGTCCATTGAGTCCGTGATGCCATCCAGCCATCTCATCCTCTGTTGTCTCCTCCTCCTGCCCCTAATCCCTCCCAGCATCAGAGTCTTTTCCAATGAGCCAACTCTTCGCATGAGGTGGCTAAAGTACTGGAGTTTCAGCTTTAGCATCATTCCTTCCAAAGAAGACCCAGGGCTGATCTCCTTCAGAATGGACTGGTTGGATCTCCTTGCAGTCCAAGGGACTCTCAAGAGTCTTCTCCAACACCACAGGTATCAGGAAGCCATTCTTTCACCCTTTTATCCATTCAGCAGCTCCTCATTTAGTCAACCTATGGTTTTTATTTTACTTATGTATTTTTAAATTTATGTATGTATGTATGTATTTATTTGTGTGTATTTTTATTTATTTATGTATTTACATAAATAGATTTATACCAACACACATAAATAAATACATACATACATAAATTTAAAAATACATAAGTAAAATAAAAACCATAGTTGACTAAATGAGGAGCTGCTGAATGGATAAAAGGGTGAAAGAATGGCTTCTTGATACCTGGAGAATGGAGTCCAAACTCTCTAGAATAATAGTATGTGAGGCCCACCCTTCTGACATTCTACCCATCCTCGAACACACCCAGCCCCTTTCCGTTTCCACGTCTATGAGATCACGTGTGCATCCCCTGCCCGGAATCCTTTCTTCCTGTTTCAGACTATCCACTGCCACCCTGATCCCAAATTCTGGGCCAAGCAGCACCTTTCTAGGAACCCAGCAACCCCCAGTCCTCCACCAATGTCCACACTCAGGGGGATGTTATCTTCCCTCTCTCTGCTCCCGGAGCCCACTCATCTACTGTTCTCCCTGCTATCTTGGTAGATCCCTCAGCATCTACGGGGCCCACAGGGCCTGGGGTGTGTGTTCTCTGCCTCCAGAAGGACTGCAAACCTTCCACAGGCAGGACAGTTTCATTTTGATTCATCTGTGTCTGAGTCTGAACCCACAGGCAGCTGGAGGCCAGATATCAAAAAAAGTGCAGTGAAAGTTAGTTAGGTAGGAGATAGATGGCTCCTGGGTTGGACAGCTGGTGTTTGTCAAGTGCATTAAAACTGAAGCTTTGTTTTCACCCAGACACTCCAAGGACAAAGCTAGTGGCAGAATCTGAGCTCTGCAGAAGTAAAGAGATAAGATGACCACTCCTGGGGTCAAGGAAAACTTCCCTGTCTGCACATGTGCAGGAAGGTTCCTTGGGGGTCAAAAGGGAGGGGGCAGCACCCCGTAAGAAGTGTGGGCTTGCACCCACAGGCCTCTGCATGACTCCATTTTAGCAAAATGTTGCACATGAATGTTGGGGAGGGTCCTAGAACAGGTCAGGTGTGGAAAAAGAAACAAGACAATTGGCCAAAGTAAACAAAAACCTGAGCTTCCCTGATAGATCAGTTGGTAAAGGAAATCTGCCTGCAATGCAGGAGACCCTGGTTCAATTCCTGGGTCGGGAAGATCAGCTGGAGAAGGGATAGGTACCCAATTCCAATATTCTTGGGCTTCCCTTGTTGCTCAGCTGGTAAAGAATCCACCTGCAAAGCAGGAGACCTGGCTTCAATCCCAGGGTTGAGAAGAACCCCTGGAGAAGGAATGGCTACCCACTCCAGTATTCTGGCCTGGAGAATTCCATGGACTGAAAAGTCCATGGGGTCTCAAAGAGTTAAACACAACTCAGCGACTTTCACTTTCAAACAAAGACCCGGAAGAACTATATAAGTGATTTAAATCACCTCTTTTCCGTGCTCCTCATTCAGGACACACACACACCTCTCTGGGTGTGTATTTCTGCCTAGCTTCTGTCTTAAATAATAAACTGCTTCTCTGTGTGCTCTCCCATACCTTGTACTGTGTCTCCAATAATATACTTTGTACCTGTTTTTACAGTTTTTGCCTCCTTGAAATATTTCCTGCTTTCAAATGGAGGACGCCTTTGCTTCTAGCCTCTAGCCCCAGGTGATCTAGAGGTTAGAACTCCTGGTTTTCATCCAGGCCACCCAGGTTCAATCATGGGCAGGGAACTATGATCTCTCTTCAGGACAGCTCACTGCTCTCTCCAAGATCATTAGAATGGAGATGGGGAACAGTTTCCAATCTTCACTTCAGTCCCAGATCTGTGTACAGTTTGGGGAATTTCTATGCCATTTGATTATTTGTTCTGCAAATCAATAAGTATTCGTTAAATACCAGCTGCTGGCACAGCATCATACATCAGGCTGGAGAAAACAGACTCCAAGGTTCCCTGTGACCCGACAGTGTCTCCCTGGAGCAAGCTGTGGATGCTAAGTCGCTTCAGTCATGTCAGGCTTTTTGCCACCCCATGGACTATAGCCTGCCAGGCTACTCTGTCCACAGGATTTGTTACTGTCTGAGCCACCAGGGAAGTTGCTTGGAGTAAGTTAGGGCTTCACTAAGACATGTGAGAGAAGTTTTCCTTGACCTCAGGAGAGAGAAGTTGATTTGTAAGAGCACCCTTCCCAAGCTGTCTGCTTTGTTATACTTCTCAATCTGCATGGGATTCCCAGGTGGCACTAGTAGTGAAGAATCTGTCTACCAATGCCAGAGATGCTGAGACTTGGGTTCGATCCCTGGGTCAGGAAGATCCCCTGGAGGAGGGCATAGTAACCCACTCCAGTATTCTTGCCTGGAGAATCCCATGGACAGAGGACCCTGGCAGGGCTACAATCGCAGAGTCGGACACGATTGAAGCAACTGAGCATAAACATTTATATTGCTGCTCTGGGCCTGTTTCCTCATCTACAGTTCATGGGGCTGCAAAGGGTTGGACATGCCTTAGCACACACACACTCTCAACCTGAATATAATGGATTATGACTCTTTACAGTAAGGATATTCATTGCTTCTTCTTAGCTGTGTTTCAGTAGACTGCAGATAGGTCACAGAGATTAAAGCTAGCCAGTTTTTTCATGCCTTCAAAATATGGAACAAGGTACTTCCTTAAGTCATTTTAGGATATGTTTTCAATTCTCTAGAAGCTGTCAACACAAGTTAATCCAGAATGGGATAAACATGATTGGTGGAGATTCTTGGAGAAAAAGCGTTTCTACCTTAAGCCATTGTTTCATGTTTTCTGACAGCAAAGCTTAATGGTAACGGATACAAAAGCCAGGGTTGTTCTTTGCTAGCGAGGGGCCTTTCTGTCATACAGTACCCAGGGTTTTCTCCTTAAGAACATGTGGGTATAATTTTTTTTGAAAGCTTTTATAGGACAGCATTGATCTTTATGCAGTGACCTAAGGAAAAAAATCTGAAATATTTTCAGAAAAATAATTTTGTAATCTGTGATTTCATCTGAGAAATCTGTAACGGCCTAGGAATACAAAATTCTACTATTTTACTAGGAGTGAAACAGAAAGCCCTTCCCTTCTGGGATGAGAGAAGTCACAGGAAGGTAATAAACACATTTCAAGCAGAACAGATGCAAATGTGAGCATCCATCCAATGTTCTCCTCAAGGAGTAAGAAACAGGGTTCACGTGGCCGCATTAGGTTGTTACAAGAAAAACTCAAGTTGTTTTTAAACCTCATTCTTGGACTTCCCTAGTGGTCCAATGGTTAAGAATCTACCTGCCAATGCAGGGGACATAAGTTTGATCTCTGGTCCCAGAAGATTCCATATGCCTCAGGGCATCTAAGCCCATGCACCACAACTACCGAGCCCAACCAAGTTCTGCAGCCCCATGCTCCACAACAAGAGACGCCACCACACCACGACTACAGAGGAGCCCCTACTCGCCGCGATTAGAGAAAGCCCATGCAGCTTCCTGAAGACCCAGTGCAGCCAAAAATAAATAAAGTTTAAAATAAAAAAATAATAAACCTGATTCCCTTATCCAAAAAATTCATGCTATTTTATAATTTAAAATAGCACTACAAGACTTTAATGGAAAATAACAGCCTTGACTCTCTTCCGATCCCTGATTTCCACTACTCAGGGACAACCAAATTAAATCTTTTGTCTGTTTTATCTGGCCTTTACCTTCTGCTTTTTAACAAAATGCTTATACTGCTATTTCTTGACTTATCCTTTTAAAACTTCATCTCTTTACTCACTACTTTGCCCCCGTTCCTTCATCAAGAAGTGAAAGTGTTAGTAGCTCAGTTGTGTCTGACTCTGGGTGACCCCATGGACTGTAGCCCACCAGGCTCCTCTGTGCATGGGATTCTCCAGGCCAGAATACTGGAGTCAGTCACCATTTTCTCCTCCAGGGGAGGAACCCAGGTTTCCCTCACTGTAGGCAGACTCTTTACCGTCTGAGCCACCAGAGATCCAATCATCAAAATTCTGGTTAAATCAATATTTAGCATTTTCAGTATTGTGACCACATACATATTACTCACTGCTGAACTAAGCTGTTACAGTTCTTGTATAATTTTTTGTTTTTCTTAGGTTAATAAGTTGCCTTGTTCCTTAAGAGTCCTTTGTTTGCCTCGTGCCTGTCACTCAAACCCTTCACAATAACGGACAGGCACTGGTGTCCTATCAATTCCATTTTCCTCTTGGAAACAATGATTCTGGAACCTTTTACAGTTCTTGTATAATTTTTTGTTTTTCTTAGGTTAATAAGTTGCCTTGTTCCTTAAGAGTCCTTTGTTTGCCTCGTGCCTGTCACTCAAACCCTTCACAATAACGGGCAGGCACTGGTGTCCTATCAATTCCATTTTCCTCTTGGAAACAATGATTCTGGAACCTTCCACCCTCCTGTCGTCTCTCTCTTTCCAGTCTGGACTGGCCGCTGCACAGCTGCCAGGCTGGGATTTCCCTTTATCATCAACTCAGGAAATCTCCATGGGGCTCCTATGTCTCCTTTTTTGTTTACTTTATTCCCTCATTGTGCTAGAGCTCACCCTCCTATAGTTCTCTTACAAAGGGTACACAGAGATGAAGAGTTTCAGATCTTGCATTTCTAAAAACACCTTAATTCTGTGCTCACAATTGTCTGCCAGCTTGGCAGGGTATAAAATTGTAGCTTAAAATACTTCTCATCAGAATTTTAAAGGCAATGTTCACCACTGTCTTCTAGTTTCCAATAAGTTAATGTTCCTTTCTCTTTCTACGTGACTCCCCGTCCTCCAGAAAGGATTTTCTCATCTAAGTTTAGCAAAGATGTGCCTTGGTGTTTACCTTTTTCCATTCATTGTGCTGAGTATTATTTCTTTGATAGTTTCCTCCCCTTCGTATTCTGTTGTTTTTTTTTCTTTCTAGAACTCATCTTGGTCATACAGAGGTTCCCTAATTTTCTTTTCTCTGCAATATCCTACCCCTTCTCCTTTTGTTCTACTTTTTGAGTGTGTTCAGGTTTATCTTCCAGCTCCTCTATTGATTTTTTTCATTTCTACCAAGTTATTAATTTCCAAGAGCATTTTGCTTATCTTCTTGTTTCTTTTTTTAAGTATCCTATTTTTATTTTACAATAATCTTTTTGACCTCTCTGAGATAACAATATTCATTTTGAAATTTTCTTCTGCCCTCTGTACTGTTTCTTTGGAGTTTCTGGTTTTTGTCTGTTTGGGGCTCCACTCTTTCAGGTAAGAGGTTTTCCTCAAATATCTAGGGACCTTCAGCTGTCTGTCCATATTCAGAACTGGGGCCAGGCTGACAGAAACCCTGTGGCAGGACCGATCACTACAGTGTGACTGAGGACAGACTGGCTTTTTTCTTGAGTCTCCCAAAAGTCAGTGTCTAGAGGGCCTTCCTTTGGGGTTATTCATTTTCTCTGAGATTCTTCAATGCCTTGCCCAAAGGGTAAAGACCCTGCTGTAGCTTTCATGAAAAGAGCAGAGAGTAAGGGGATCAGGAGGGCCCCCTCTTTCCATATGCAGGCTTTAATTACCCAGTTTTCAGTGCCACACCTCGGCCTGACCCTTTCTGCTGGGCCTGCAGTTCCCAGGCCTGGAACTGCTGGGCCTGCAGGTCCAGAGTCCCTCTGCTTTCTGAAGAAGCAGCCCTACCATGATGGAGGCAACAGGCAGGGGAGGCACCCCATGCTGCAGGGAGTGGGGAGGGAACTGAGGTGGGTAATTGCTCTTTCATGTGCACGCTAAGTTTCTTCAGTTGTGTCCAACTCTGTGTGACCCCATGGACTGTAGCCCCCCAGGCCCCTCTGTCCATGGAATTCTCCAGACAAGAATACAGGAGTGGATTGCCATGCTCTCCTCCAGGGGATCTTCCCAATCCAGGGATCGAACCTGCGTCTCTAATGTCTCCTGCATTGGTAGGCGAGTTAGCCACCTGCTGCTGCTGCTGCTGCATCGCTTCAGTCGTGTCCAACTCTGTGCAACCCCATAGACGGCAGCCCACCAGGCTCCCCCGTCCCTGGGATTCTTCAGGCAAGAAGCCCAATTGCTTTTAAAACGCTTTCAGCTATAACTCCAGTTTTTAACCTCCCCTCCTCTGCTGCCTTCCAAGAAATCTGGCACCTCCAGTTCCTTTCAGGGATTCTGTGGCACAAATCAGCTTGCTCTGCTGTGGCTCTGTCCCCTTCCTCTCTGGCAGATACACAATTTTCATTCTCTCTCCTTTGCTAATACAGTTACCACTGATCATCTGCTTTCTTACCCTCCAAAATTTTGTCAGTATCTCTCATCTATTGTTAGTTCCATTCCATTGCCCTTTGTTCTTGTGGGTTTAAATTTTTTAATTTCCTTACCATAATTTTTGTGGGATCTTGAGAGAAGGCAGAAATAAGCACAAGCATTTAATCTACCATGCTTAACCAAAAGTCACTAAGGTGATTTTTATAAAGACTAACATTTATCTTATCCCTTTCCTTTTCTGAATGCTTTCCTGGTGGCTCAGTTGGTAAAAAATCTGCCTGCAATGCGTGAGACCTGGGTTCGATCCCTGTGTTAGGAAAATCCCCTGGAGAAGGGAAAGGCTACCCACTCCAGTATTCTGGCCTGGAGAATCCCATGAACTGTATAGACCAAGGGGTTGCAAAGAGTCGGACACAACTGAGTGACTTTCACTTTGTCACTTTTCCTTACTGATAAATATCTCTCTTCCTCCTTCCTTCCCTCGTTCTTTTTTCTTCCTTCCTTCCTTCCTTTCTCTGTATCATAGATTTCAAGCATGTTTGATAGAAAATAATAAGAATGATGACACTACATTCTAGGTTATTTGTAAGACTATGCTATGTATAACATTATAAAATTATGTATAAGAATACGCTTAAAAACAAAAGCCAGATTCTATTAAGCACTTGGAATAATGCTTTTATTCTATTAAGCATTATTCTTAAATACCAAGAACAATGCTAAATGCTATGGAGGACTCAAAAGAACGAAAAGACAGCTATGTTATCATTTTTAATGGCTTTATTCTAGTGTATGCCTATACTACAGTTTACAGAAACAATCACATCTTTTTCTCCCTTTAGCATGTTTCACGGGGCTTCCCTGGTGGCTCAGGCAGTAAAGTATCTGCCTGTAGTGCAGGAGACCCAGGTTTGATCCCTGGGTCAGGAAGATCCCCTGGAGAAGGAAATGGCAATCCACTCCAGTATTCTTCCTGGAGAATCCCAGGGACAGAGGAGCCTGGAGGGCTACAGTCTGGGTTAAAAAGAGTCAGACACAACTGCGTGATTAACACATGCCAATATGTTTCTAATTTTTCTCTTTTTTTTGTTTCTAATTTCTCATTACTATATGATCACAATTATATAAGTCTTCTTGTGTTTAAGGGAATATTTCTGTAGGATGAATACCTAGAAATGGCTCAGTCAAGTTAAGGAGTATGGGCATTTTAGATGATTACAAAATATACCCAAGAAAAATGCATATTCTCATATTTCACACCCTCAGCTACACTGATGCAATCAAGACATATCAATCTGGTAGGCAAAAAATGACATTCCATTGTTGATTAATTTTACAATGGGCACCTGCAGGGGACACCTGGGTTCACTTAAGATGATGGAGATGAAAGGGAGAATGGCAGGGAAAAGAAACTCTAAAGATGACCTTGAGGCTTCAAGCCCACAGGTACCATCTGCATTAGAACAGTGAGAAAGAGAGAAAGCTTTTGTTTTGTTTTAGAGGAAAGCAGGCTCCAGTGTTCTTGCCTGGAGAATCCCAGGGATGGGGGAGCCTGGTGGGCTGCCATCTCTGGGGTTGCACAGAGTCGGACATGACTGAAGCGACTTAGCAGCAGCAGCAGAGGAAAGCAGGATGGATGGACAAAGGGTGTCATAAGTTTGCTTTTGAACATGACAAGAATAATATACAGAGGTATAATTTCAGTATCAAAAGGCAGCTGGAATGATGGTTGGAGGGAGGGGAATGATTTTAAAAGGTGTCGTTCTCTCAGGAAAGAGGACATGGAAAACTTTTACAAGAGAAAACACAGTCTGAGGCCAGAGATGACTCTTACTCTAGCCACATGTCTCCCAAATGTGAAGCCACAAGGCAAGGGTAAGAGAGGAGGGTGTGTGCGGGGCTGAGAGATGCCAGGAGCCACAACCCAGAGGGCATGTCCTTGGTACGCGGTTAGGAGCGTAAACAGAGGCAGCTTCTCCATTATTTCCACTACTTCTTCCCAAGACCAACAACCTCGCTAACTCTGCTCATAAATTCTCCTCCCCTCAGAGCCCCACTCCCCAAGGAAGCTTTCCAAAAAACGTAAATGAAATTACAAACACAAGTGGACAGACGAACATGCTTTTTAAGAAAAACCTCAGGACTCTCAGAGGAGAGTTTAGTCAGCAGGAGAAAAGACACTGAATCCTTTTGCTCAGATGGTGTGACATTTAAATTAAATGTTCTGTGGCAACAGCACATTTAGGGAAAATCACAAAAAGAAGGCACTCGTGGATGGAAGAGGAAAATTGGAGAGAAGCTGAGAACGAACTCAGTGGTCCAAACGGCGTGTAACTGGCACAGATGGTTTGAGAAGTCACGGCAGGGCGGAGGTCGTCAAACACGGCCTGGCGTGGTGTCCTGCTCCGCCTCTGCGCTGTCCCCTGTCTGTTCTTGTTTCTGCAACTGCAAACCTTGGGCTTATTCATAAAATGGAAAAAAAAAAAAAAATTCACCCTTTCCTCAAAGCTCTTGGCTCCCTAGAGAGGTGGCTGATATCAAGGCGGTGTTATCGTGTGGGTTTTTAATTCAAGAAAATGATTCTTGAAATGAGGGCCCTGTAATGCCAGACAGCAGTTCTGCTTTTATTAGTCCCCACTTGGCCACAGGTGTCAGGTAGAGTGTTTCTTTCGTATCTCAGACCCCATTCCTATTCTGAAAACTTAAGAAAAAAAACTTCACTGAGATAAAACTTACAAACCATACAACTGATTCCTCTTACTGACACATGAGGTAAAACTTGCAAACCATACAACTGATTCATCTCAATGATTTTTAGGAAATATTTAGAGTTGAGCAGTCATCATCACAATCCCATTTTTTATATGTGAATTTATTTTTACTTTTAAATTAAATTTTTTTAGCTGCACCATGCATCTTGCAGGATGCTTAATTCCTAGGCACTGAACACAGCCATGGCAGTGAAAGCACTGAACACTAACCACCAGACCCCAGGAACTCCCTCTTGATCCAATTTCTAACATTTTCATCCCTTCAAAAAGATCCCTCAAGCCCATTCAGTCATTCCCCATTCCCATGCCCAGCCTCGGACAACCACTAAGCTACTTTCTATCTCTATAAATTTGCTTTTTTGGATATTTCGTATCAATGGAATTATATAACACGTGGTCTTTTGCATCTGGCTTCTTTAACTTAGCATAGCGTCTTTGAAGTTCATACATGTTGTAGCATGAACTTCATTAGCACTTCACTCCTTCTATGGGCAAGTTATATTTCACTGTGTGACATACCATGTCTTATTTATCCATTCATCAGTTGGTGGATATTTGAGATGTATTTACTTCTTGGCTATTGTTAATAGTCCTTTCATAAACATCTTTGTGCAAAGTTTATGTAGATGTGCGTACCTAAGAGTGCAGTTGCTGGGTCATTTAGTAAATGTTTAACTTTAAAAGAGTCTGTTTTCCAAAGTGGCTACAGTACTTTCCATTCCTACCATCTGTATGCAAGTTACAATTTTTCCACATCCTCAACAACATTTGTTAAAATTATCTGTTTTCTGATGATAGTTATCCTAGTGGAAGTGAAGTGATACCTCATTGTGGTTAGGGTTGTATTTCCCTAGCAGCTAATGATGCTGAACATATCTTCATGTATTTATTGACCATTCATATATCTTCTTTGGTGAAATGTGAATTCAAATGTTTTGCCTGTTTTTCTAAATTGTTAACCCTAAAATAGTTTCAAATTTCAAACAGAAAGCATCAAAACTTAATGTGTAATAAAGATGAGCATCTGAGTCACACTGCAAAACCTGATTTCATACATCGATTTCATGATAAGAGGAATGTGCAAGGCACCCCTAACAAGTTTGGTTGATGAAGTTACCACACAGAAAATTACAGTGAGTTGGCAACGGTACCTTTTAAAGAATGTGTTTGTTAGGAACACTGGATTCTCATTTTAATTTCTCAATCGGCAACAGTTTCTACAAAAGATGTTGAAAAACTGAACTGGAAATCCACAGAAAAATAAGAACTTGACTCCCACCTCACAATCTCACAAAATTAATCTGAGATGGATCATAGACATAAACATAAAAGCTAAATCTATTGATACTTCTAAAAGAAAATATAGAAGAATATCTTTACAACCCTGGGTAGCAAGAAAGCACTGACTATAAGAGTAAAAACCGATAAATTGGACTTCAAAAAATTTTCAGTTTCTGGTCATCTAAAGAAACTCACAAAATGAGTAGATAAGCCACAGATGGTAAGAAAATAATTGCAATACATGTATCTAACAAAGAACTTATATTCAGAATAATTAAGGAACTCCTACCATGGGAAATAGATGGGGAAACAGTGGAAACAGTATCTGACTTTATTTTTGGGGGGCTCCAAAATCACTGCAGATGGTGATTGCAGCCATGAAATTAAAAGACACGCACTCCTCAGAAGAAAAGTTATGACCAACCTAGATAGCATATTGAAGAGCAGAGACATTACTTTGCCAACAAAGGTCAGTCTAGTCAAGGCTATGGTTTTTCCTGTGGTCATGTATGGATATGAGAGTTGGACTGTGAAGAAGGCTGAGCGCTGAAGAATTGATGCTTTTGAACTGTGGTGTTGGAGAAGACTCTTGAGAGTCCCTTGGACTGCAAGGAGATCCAACCAGTCCATTCTGAAGGAGATCAACCCTGGGATTTCTTTGGAAGGAATGATGCTAAAGCTGAAACTCCAGTACTTTGGCCACCTCATGCGAAGAGTTGACTCATTGGAAAAGACCCTGATGCTGGGAGGGATTGGGGGCAGGAGGAGAAGGGGANCCAGTCCATTCTGAGGGAGATCAACCCTGGGATTTCTTTGGAAGGAATGATGCTAAAGCTGAAACTCCAGTACTTTGGCCACCTCATGCGAAGAGTTGACTCATTGGAAAAGACCCTGATGCTGGGAGGGATTGGGGGCAGGAGGAGAAGGGGATGACCGAGGATGAGATGGCTGGATGGCATCACTGACTCGATGGACGTGAGTGTGAGTGAACTCTGGGAGTTGGTGATGGACAGGGAGGCCTGGTGTGCTGCGATTCATGGGGTCGCAAAGAGTAGGACACAACTGAGTGACTGAACTGACTGACTGACTGACTGACCACTTAATGATAACAGACAAATAATCCAATTAAGAAATATGGGCGCAAAACTTGAACAAGTCACAAAGCCAGACTAACGTGCACATGAAAAAGTGTTCAACTTCATTAGCCATCAGGAAAATGCAAACTAAAATTACAGTGAGACATTACTGTACACTCTCTAGAACAGCTAAAATTAGAAAGACTGATGAAGATATCAAATGTCAGAACATGGAACGTACAGAACTTTCTACCATTGCTGGTGAGAGTGTAAAAGGGTCACTATTTTGGAAACTGATCTGGCAGTTTCATATGAAGTTAAACATATACCTATCTCATGACTCAGCAATTCCACCCCTAGGTAGCTATGCAAGAGAAAACGTATATATTTAAAAACCTTACCGAAGAACATTCATAGCAGCTTTATTCACAACAGCCCTTCAAATGTCAACAGGAGAATGGATAAACAAACTGTGGTTCATACGATGGAATAATCCTTAGCAATGAAAGGGATAAACTACTATACAACAATATAGATAAATCTGAAAACATTATGGTGAGTAAAGCCTGAAGAAGGAAAAAGAGTGCATTCCAAATTATTCCATTTTATGAAGTTCTAGAATAGGAAAAACTAATCTATGGTGCTTTTGCCATGGAGGGATATGGAACAAATGGGGAAGAAGGGAGAGGTAAGGTTCTGCATGCTGGAAATATTTATGTGGATGGAGGTGTCAGTTACACAGGTGTAATGTGTTTGTCAAATACACTAAACTGTAAACATTAAATTTGCATTTTACTCTATATAAAGTATACCTTAAAAAACCCAAACTAAAATAAGCAGAAACACAGAATGTCATGCAGTGGTAAGAACATATATCTATCAATCTACTGAGTTTAGAACAGTGCCTGCCAGTTATTAAAAGCTCAATAAATACTGGGTAAAATTACAAGTATTATCTATTATAACACAGCCACTAGTTAAGGGCACCCACAACATTGTGCAAACTTGAAATCTACTATTTAGGAAGTCTGAAATTGATATGAACCTGTATAACAAATTGCTATAAAGTCTAGTCTCATTTGCTTGCTCCGTGTTCTAGAATAAAAACTCACTTCTTTCTGTATGCCACATCCAATTTATCCTATTTTGTTAATGAAACCCAGTCTCCTTAAAATTGACTTACCCAGCTAAGTTTATGATTGGTGTTGGAGAAGACTCTTGAGGGTCCCTTGGACTGCAAGGAGATCCAACCAGTCTATTCTAAAGGAGATCAGTCCTGGGTGTTCATTGGAAAGACTGATGCTAAAGCTGAAACTCCAGTACTTTGGCCACCTCATGCGAAGAGTTGACTGATTGGAAAAGACTCTGATGCTGGGAGGGATTGGGGGCAGGAGGAGAAGGGGACGACCGAGGATGAGATGGCTGGATGGTATCACTGACTCGATGGACGTGAGTGTGAGTGAACTCTGGGAGTTGGTGATGGACAGGGAGGCCTGGTGTGCTGCGATTCATGGGGTCGCAAAGAGTCGGACACAACTGAGTGACTGAACTGACTGACTGACTGACCACTTAATGATAACAGACAAATAATCCAATTAAGAAATATGGGCGCAAAACTTGAACACGTCACAAAGCCAGACTAATGTGCACATGAAAAAGTGTTCAACTTCATTAGCCATCAGGAAAATGCAAACTAAAATTACAGTGAGACATTACTGTACACTCTCTAGAACAGCTAAAATTAGAAAGACTGATGAAGATATCAAATGTCAGAACATGGAACGTACAGAACTTTCTACCATTGCTGGTGAGAGTGTAAAAGGGTCACTATTTTGGAAACTGATCTGGCAGTTTCATATGAAGTTAAACATATACCTATCTCATGACTCAGCAATTCCACCCCTAGCTAGCTATGCAAGAGAAAACGTATATATTTAAAAACCTTACAGAAGAACATTCATAGCAGCTTTATTCATAACAGCCCTTCAAATGTCAACAGGAGAATGGATAAACAAACTGTGGTTCATACGATGGAATAATCCTTAGCAATGAAAGGGATAAACTACTATACAACAATATAGATAAATCTGAAAACATTATGGTGAGTAAAGCCTGAAGAAGGAAAAAGAGTGCATTCCAAATTACTCCATTTTATGAAGTTCTAGAATAGGAAAAACTAATCTATGGTGCTTTTGCCATGGAGGGATATGGAACAAATGGGGAGAAGGGAGAGGTAAGGTTCTGCATGCTGGAAATATTTATGTGGATGGAGGTGTCAGTTACACAGGTGTAATGTGTTTGTCAAATACACTAAACTGTAAACATTAAATTTGCATTTTACTCTATATAAAGTATACCTTAAAAAACCCAAACTAAAATAAGCAGAAACACAGAATGTCATGCAGTGGTAAGAACATATATCTATCAATCTACTGAGTTTAGAACAGTGCCTGTCAGTTATTAAAAGCTCAATAAATACTGGGTAAAATTACAAGTATTATCTATTATAACACAGCCACTAGTTAAGGGCCCCACAACATTGTGCAAACTTGAAATCTGCTATTTAGGAAGTCTGAAATTGATATGAACCTGTATAACAAATTGCTATAAAGTCTAGTCTCATTTGCTTGCTCTGTGTTCTAGAATAAAAACTCACTTCTTACTATATGCCACATCCAATTTATCCTATTTTGTTAATGAAACCCAGTCTCCTTAAAATTGACTTACCCAGCTAAGTTTATGATTAACCAATCCAAAACTTTACTGAGCTTTCTTGCCCGCTCCCTTCCCCTCAGGGTTGAGGAGTATCAAAGAGAAGCGGGGAGAGAACCTGAGCAGGACCCTTTGGAGCCTTCTGAGGCGCAAAAGCCCCTCCATGCCTCCTATTTCTTGTTTGTAGAGAAAGGCTTTACTCTCCTGGGCCTTCCCTCAGTTCCAGAGAACAGATCCAAGAAACTATACTAATTAGAGATGTAGTAGAATTCAGAAATAAAGGAAAAGCAGTTAACCAAGAAAAGTAATGATAGTCTAAACAACAGTTCAGTGAAAAAACAAGAGTCTTAGTTCCTCCTTGAAGGATATATTTAACTATCTGATGCCATGAAGTGATGGGACCAGACGCCATGATCTTTGTTTTTTGAATGTTGAGTTTTAAGTAAGCTTTTTCACTCTCTTCTTTCACCTTCATCGAGAAGCTCTTTCTTTAGTTCTTCACTTTCTGCCATAAAGGTGGTGTCATCTGCATACTGAGGTTCTTGATATTTCTCCTGGCAATCTTGATTCCAGCTTGAGCTTCATCTAGCCTGGCATTTTGCATGATGTACTCTGCATATAAAGTAAATAAGCAGGGTGACAACATATAGCCCTGATGTACTCTTTCCCAACTTGGAACCAGTCCGTCGATCCATTGTTCCATGTCCAGTTCTAAATGTTGCTTCTTGACCTGCATACAGATTTCTCAGGAGGCAGGTAAGGTGGTCTGGTATCCCATCCCTTGAAGAATTTTCCAGGTTGTTGTCATCCACACAAAGGCTTTAGGGTAGTCAATGAAGCAAGAGTAGATGGTTTTTTGGAATTCTCTTTCTTTTCCTATGACCCAGTGGATGCTGGCAATTTGATCTCTGGTTCCTGTGCCTTTTCTAAATCTAGCTTGTACATCAGGAAGTTCTTGGTTCATGTACTGCTGAAGCCTAGCTTGAAGGATTTTGAGCATTACCTTGCTATCATGTGAAATGAAATGAACATTCTTTGGCATTGCCTTTCTTTGGGATTAGAATGAAGACCGACCTTTTCCAATCCTATGGCCACTGCTGAGTTTTCCAGATATGCTGGCATATTGAGTGCAGCACTTTAACAGCATCATCTTTTAGGATTTGAAATAGTTCAACTGGAATTCCATCACTTCCACTAGCTTTGCTTGTAGTAATGCTTCCTAAGGCCCACTTGACTCCACACTCCAGGATGTCTGGCTCTAGGTGAGTGATCACACCACTGTCGTTATCTGGATCCACAGTTCTGTGTATTCTTGACACTTCTAAATCTCTTTTGCTTCTGTTATGTCCTTGCAGTTTCTGTCCTTTATTGTGCCCATTTTTGCATAAAATGTTCCCTAATGTATCTCTAATTTTCTTGAAGAGATTGCTAGTCTTGCTTGGTGCCCTGCAAATAAACACTGTACTTAGTGTCAGTAGCTTGCCTGTGTTGCACTGGTTGGCAAAAGGATCCAAGTTCAGTTCAGTAGCAGTTCTGTGTAGCAGAAATTAACACACATTGTAAATCAAAAGAGCATCGTCTTGAATAGTGTTTCTCAAATTTTCGACCTCCAAGGACCATATTATGGATACTGAGAATATACAGTTTGTCAACTTTAGGTCTGTTTTGAAAAAGTCTAAAATTAAACTCATTTACTGTCTTATAATTAATAGTATTTTCACACAAACAAGAGGGGTGATTACAAACTGTGCCAATGATAAAAACAAGGTTCTACTGTATAGCACAGGGAACTATATTTAGTATCCTATGATTAAGCCATAATGGAAAAGAATGTAAAAAATAATGTGTATAAATATATATATATACACACATGTATACGTGTGTGTGTGTATATATATATATATATACATGTATATATATGTGACTCACTTTGCTGTATAGCGAAAATTAACACAACATTGTAAATCAATTACACTTTCACAAAAAAAGTGTACCAATACATTTTATAACAGTCCCAGAGGCAGTCAGTTTTATTTTTTATTCTTGTCTCTAAAAGTTAGAAAATACTAAGAATCATAGGATGTCAAGAAAGGCAGTGAGGGTTTCCTGGCTCTGTCAGAAAGTTCTGATGAGTCAAATCAAATCAGGATCCAGAATAACAGAGTGTCTTCTCATTATAAATGACAGCATTCTGTAAAATGTCAGATTGATGGGTTTATCTCACTCAAGGCCTAGAAAGCTGTTTCAATTTGGGCAGGAGCAGTGAACGGGTTCCTGATTCTGTCTATGATAACATTTAGCTCTAGAAAGTATTTTTTCATGTTCTGCTACAGCATTTGGGTGTGGTTAGAAAATATGTCTATTATTAAGTTATTGATTTATTTCTCTGAAAAGTGAAGAAAAACATCCAGTGTTGGGAATATGCCAAATTCTCAGCAACTAAACCCTATGTACCCCAATTCAATCTCAGTTCAGTTCAGTTCAGTCGCTCAGTCGTGTCCTACTCTGCGACCCCATGAATNCTTTTAATTTCATGGCTACAGTCACCATCTGCAGTGATTTTGGAGCCCAAAAAAATAAAGTCTGACACTGTTTCCACTGTTTCCCCATCTATTTCCCATGAAGTGATGGGACTGGATGCCATGATCTTCGTTTTCTGAATGGTGAGCTTTAAGCCAACTTTTTCACTCTCCTCTTTCACTTTCATCAAGAGGCTTTTCAGTTCCTCTTCACTTTCTGCCATAAAGGTGGTGTCATCTGCATATCTGAGGTTATTCATATTTCTCCCGGCAATCTTGATTCCAGCTTGTGTTTCCTCCAGTCCAGCATTTCTCATGATGTACTCTGCATAGAAGTTAAATAAGCAGAGTGACAATATACAGCCTTGACGTACTCCTTTTCCTATTTGGAACCAGTCTGTTGTTCCATGTCCAGTTCTAACTGTTGCTTCTTGACCTGCATACAGATTTCTCAAGAGGCAGGTCAGGTGGTCTGGTATTCCCATCTCTCTCAGAATTTTCCACAGTTTCTTGTGATCCACAGAGTCAAAGGCTTTGGCATAGTCAATAAAACAGAAATAGATGTTTTTCTGGAACTCTCTTGCTTTTTCGATGATCCAGCAGATGTTGGCAGTTTGATCTTTGGTTCCTCTGCCTTTTCTAAAACCAGCTTGAACATCAGGGAGTTCACGGTTCACGTATTGCTGAAGTCTGGCTTGGAGAATTTTGAGCATTACTTTACTAGCATGTGAGATGAGTGCAATTCAATCTCAAAAGGTTCTAATTCCTAATTTTTAATGTAAAATACTGACATTATGGATCTGAATAATAGGTTTACTCTAGGCAAGAAATAAGATTTATTGCAGTCATACACCAGAGCAAGTCATTTGAAGTAAAAGAAATGTCTTTATCAACATTATCATGAAGCAAAGCTATTTTTTTTAACTCTGTACGCCACTTCATTTAAAAAACTTGCATGAGCACACTTATCTTCAGCTGCCAGACACCTAAGCATATCCTTTACTGCAGCTATTCCCTTGAACTGCAAATTTTAAAGACAGAGGCTCGCTGATGTCATGTGATAATTTCTGTATTTTCCTTAAGCACTGATTCAGTAGGAAGCCAACTGTTAACTGCCACCTGTTCTCTTTCCGAGTTAAGCAGTATTGGAAGGACATTTTGGTGTGGAGTCTGATGTACACTCCAGCTTAACACGTTGAAACACTACCCCTGATCACCCCGGCAAATCTGCTCCATCCCACCTTCCCTGCCACACTTGGTCTCACCCTTCCAGTATGCTCAGACCAGTAACTTTGAAGCCATCCTTGGCTCCTCTCTGTCTCTTCCACCCCACATTCTGTCCATCAACAATTCTTATTGGCTCTACTTTAAGTATACCCAGACACTAACCAGCTCTCACCTACCCCTCTGTGGCTCTCATGCTGGTCCAAGCATCATGACTTCTTGCCTAAATTATAGAAAGAGCCATCTAACCAACCTCCCCTCTTCCATCCCTGCCACACAGCCCATGCTCTGCTCTCAACACAGCATCCAGGGATCTATTACAAACACCAGTCATGTTGTGTCACTGCTCGCCCAGAGCTCGGCACTGGCTCTGGATGGTTAGTTTCAGCTTGGCTGGCCTGTAGCACCCAGTGATTCAATCTCACACAATTAGATTCTAACTGAATTTAATTAATTAGATTCAATTAATCTAAGTGTTGCCGTGAAGGTATTTCACAGATGTGTTCACATCTACAATCACCTTGTTTTATTTTTTTAAATTAATCTCTTTATTTATTTATCTGATTGTGTTGGGTCTTAGTTGTGGCATGCTGGATCTTTCCATACAGCTAACAGATTCTCTAGTTGTGGTGCTCAGGTTCCGTAGTGGTGGCATGAGGGCTGAGATGCCCTGCAGCATGTGAGATCTTAATTCCCAGTCAGGGATTGAACTTGAGTCCCCTGCAAGGTGGATTCTTTACCACTGAAGTTCCTACAATCACTTCACTTTAAATAAAGATTATCTTGATAATGTGGATGGGCCTAATCCAATCAGCTGAAGAGCCTTAAGAGCAAAACTGAGGTTTTCCTGAGGAAGAGAGAATCTGCTTCAGGACTGCAACATCTTTGACCTCGACTGACAAATGCTAGCCTGCTGACTTGCATTACAAATTTCAGATTGGCCAGCCTCCACAATCACATAAGTTGATTCCTTGAAACAAATCTCTTTACATATGTACTTCTGTGGCGCAGTGGTAAAGAATCCGCCTGCCAGTTCAGGAGACACGAGACTCGGGTTTGATCCCTGGATGGGGAAGATCCCTTGAAGGAGGAAATGGCAACCCACTTCAGGATTCTTGCCTGGAAAATTCCATGGACAGGGAGCCTGGCGGGCTACAGTCCCTAACATCGCAGAGTTGGATGTGACTGAGTGACTGAGCACACACACACGTGTCGGTATATGTGTGTGTGTATACGTGTGTATATATTTATATGCACATATATATATATATATATATATGAAGGGTTTCCCCTGGTAGCTCAGCTGGTAAAGAATCCACCTGCAGTGCAGGAGATCCCAGTCCTATTCCTGAGTTGGGAAGGTCCCCTGGAGAAGGGATAGGCTACCCACTCCAGTGTTCTTGGGCTTCCCTGGTGGCTCAGATGATAAAAAATCTGCCTGCAATACGGGAGACCTGAGTTTGATCACTAGGTTGGGAAGATCTCCTGGAAGAGGGCATGGCAACTGACTCCAGTATTCTTGCCTGGAGAATCCTCGTGGACAGAGGAGCCTGGCGGGCTGTGTGTGGTCCATGGGGTCGCATGGATGACTGAGCTACCAAGCACAGCACAGCACAAGTATATATGGATGTATACATGTATGCGTGCATGCTAAGTCACTTGAGTCATGTCCAACTCTTTGCAACCCTGTGGACTGTAGCCCACCAGGCTCTTCTGTCCATGGATTTTCCTGGCAAGAATACTGGAGTGGGTTGGCATTTACTTCTCAGAGGATCTTTCCAACCCAAGGATAGAACCCTCGTCTCCTGTGTCTCCTGCACTGCAGATTCTTTACCCACTGAGCCACCTGGGAAGCCCATATATACATATACATGTTGCATATTTATATGCACATAGGCATATGTTTGTATGTGTGTAGTTTATCTAGCTCCTACTGGTCCTGTTTCCCTGGAGACTGCTGACACAAGTTCCCCATGTCCAGTGCCTTCCATTGGCCCCTCTGGATCCATTCTCTTCCCATCTCCACCCTACTCCCCTTCCTGGATAGTTGATCTGGATCCGTGTATCAACCAGTGTCTTCAGGGTGCTGGAGCCATGGGAAGCCCCAACAGGAAACTGAAGTTAGGAAGAGTGAGATGGGGATGTTAACTTCCCTGGTTCTTTCTGAGGTCATCGTGGGTTGACTCCTGTGTTCTAATAGTGTCTCCCTCTTTCAGGCTTCCCTTACCTTTTTAAACATCTTTGTAAACAACACCCACCCCCCATCATCATCATCTTTTGAATGTGCTGTTTTCTATGGAGACTCTGACTGATAAGACTACCTTGCTCACACTGGTCTCCAGGCCTTATATGATCTCCTGGTGGCTCAGATGGTAAAGAATCCACCTGCATTGTGGGAGACCTGGGTTGGGAAGATCCCCTGGAGAAGGGAAGGGCTATCCACGCCAATATTCTTGCCTGGAGAATTCCATGGACAGAGGAGCCTGGCAGGCTACAGTACGTGGGATCACAAAGAGTCAGACACAGCTGAGCAACTTTCACACTTTCACTTCCCTGTCTGAACTCAGCATCTGCTCCCCTTCGTTTCATTCATACCACAGGCCTCTTCGCTGCTCCCAGCACATGCCAGGCATGCAAAGCTCCTCGAGGGCAAGAAGCTCTGCCTGAAAGGTTCCTTGATGTATCCCTGGTGCCCAAACAGTGCCTGGAACACAGTTGCTGTTTAGTTGCTCAGTTGTGTATGCTCTGCGACCCCAAGGACTGTAGCCTGCCAGGCTCCTCTGCCCATGGAATTTTCCAGGCTGGAGTGGGTTGCCATTTCTTTCCGATCCAGGGATCCACCCAGCATCTCCTGCATTGGCAGGTGGATTCTTCATCACTGAGTCACCAGAGAAGCCCCCCTGGAACATAGTGCTCAGTAAATATTTTTTGCATAAATCAAACAAAATCATTTCATCAGTTTCCATACTAGCCTTGTTCCCTGTTGTGTCCCTAATAGATGCTGCGTCTTGTGTCTTTATCACAGCTCACAAAATAACACCAAGTGGAAAAAAAAATCTTGTCTCTTGTTGCCTGGATTTGCAACAGAAGCCACCTTGTCTGTTCCCCTCATAAAGGTCCCCAGGATCACTAAATACATATCTTAGGAAAGTGTGAAATCACTATTCACCCAGAAAGAAGTATCATCATCAACAAGATGACAATTTAACTGTTAATTCATCCTCACAAGACGTGAAGAATTCCCCTCAAATGACTTTTTTTTCCCCCAAAAGATGTATAGCGTAAATGGAATGAAATATGTAAACTTAAATATAACACTTAAGATGTTGTGACTGGATGTTATAAACACTCATTCACCAAACAATTCTACAAATGTTAAAATGATACTATAATCTAATCCATTTCATTCAGCTCTGTATCACTCACGTTTTTGTAAGACTGGCTGGCTTAAAAAGTCGATAACACTTTTCCCAAAGTGAACTAGGTAGTAGAATACACTCTTAACTTACATTAGCTGTCCATCGACTTCTCTGTTTTACTATTTACAGATTCCAATCCCAAATGGTTGTATGTGTAAAGCTGCAGCTTTGAAAGTCAACACGAATAGTGCAGCCTATACTTTGTACTGTCGCCTATACAAAATGAATACATACATAAGCACACGTATACTAACACTGCGCAGTGGAACAGAAGGCATAGAATAGCTTCACTCCATGATGCATCTAAGACTATTCACTCCTGCTGGCAAGGAAAGTAAACATTCAGAATCAACATGCAATCCACAGGGTGTGTTGTTTGCTCAATCACACAGTGACTTATAATACACGAACCCCAGGGGAAGTGCAAACAGCACACACGTGTAACACAACTAGACACAAGGGAGGATGGAGGAAGGGAACATTTCTTTCAGCAGCAGCATTCTGCAGATTATGAACATCTTCAGATTGTCTCCTTCCCCAGAGATCTTAGGCAATAAATAGATACTCTTCTGCAGGGATCTGCAGCTTCTGTGCTGTTCTGCCTAAAATCAGGTTTGGTCATTGAATCTGTCCACTCATTCATTCACTCATTTATACATTCATTCTTTCACTCAGCTACTACTACATGTGTCAAGCACTATGTTAACTACTAGGAGAACAGAAAACTAAAACAAGGATCTCGTCCTCAAGAGCTTTGCAGTTTAGTACAGAAGACAGATTAGTAAACAGATGATCAGTGATCAGTGCTGTAATACAGATATTCCCCAGATGCTATGGGGTCACAGAGGAAGTAGATTTCAGTCTTCACTGTGGGATAGAGAGACAGCCAGGAATGTTAACTGGGAACTCCTTTCTGACTTAATAATTCTATGATTCATTTCTCTAATAAGAAATACAGTTTCATTATTTTCAGATATATAAATAGCTAAGATTTGTCTCTATAAATTGTCTCTACACCACTGTAATCCCTAAATACAATGATGCAAGTAATGAAATAATATATGTATTGCTAAGATTTATATGGATAAATATATATAAGACTTATGGAGAATAATAAAGCAAGTTCATTAAAACTGTAACTCACAATTATAATAATAAAAACAAGTATGTTAGATAGCTCTTAGGGTAGCTGCCTGACTTGTGATAAACCTCTTGCTCTAAAAATTTTTTTCCAGCTATATATATGCATCCCCCAAACAACACAAGCTTAGCTGTAATCCCTAAAAACAATGGTGCAAGTTCATATTAACGTGATGACTGTGCCAGAACCCCCCCTAAAATCTCAGTTGTTTTGGAGTATCCCAAAGGATATCTACACAGGCCCACAAAGCAGTCTGGCTCCCTAGTGATAGTATCCACAGGTCTTTCTTCTCTTACTGCTAGAAAATAAGTTGCGTGTGTGCATGCGTGCTCAGTCACCAAGTATATCCGACTCTGCAATCCCATGAACTGTAGCCTTCCAGGCTCCTCTGTCTGCGGGATTTTCCAGGCAAGAATACTGAAGTGGGTTTCTATTTCCTTCTCTAGGAAAAAAATTGATGGCTCCCGAAAAAGCCGAAAATTACCACATGATCCTGCAATTCCACTCCTAGCCCAAAGGGATTAAAAGCAGGGACTCAAACAGGCACTTGTACATCCATCTTTGCTGCAGCATTATTCAAAATTGCCAAAAGGTGGAAGTAATCCAAGTGTCCCTTCACAGACAAATGGATAAACAGAATGTTCCTGGTGACTGATGTGCCATCCAAGTTCCCTGAACAGGTCGATAAAGAGGAAGCCTCTATCTATTTCAAGGGTGCTATCTCCTGATGCCCCTAAGATTCTGCACTGCCCACCTGCCCCCACCCACCCAAAGGTTGCAGAAACTTGTGAGCTGGGATGATGAGAACACCTACCTCCCATTCTGCATCCCACTGTGTCACCTGGAACCCAAGGCAACACTACTTACAAAAACTGACCCTTAAGCTCCACCCTCTCTACATTCTAAAGCAGCTTGCTAAAGTAAACACCAAACAACTTAAACATAAATAGACAAAGAAGCAAACCAAATCCACTACTCTCTCCGCAGGAGCTAACCTTAATTCGTGAGTAAGGCCTTTGCACTCATAATCATCTGGAAGATATTTCGTATTCACAAAGGACAAGAAACCTCAGAAGTTGCTGAATGTCACATACCAAGTCATCTGCATTCAGAGCAGTGATGACCTCACCATTTCTTCAGGGAACATCAGTCGGGAAATGCTTTGCATCATTCAGGTTTCAGTTCAAATGTCACATCATCAGCATCAATCTCTATTACATCATCTTCGTTTACTGTCTTCATGGTACCCTTCCCATCCTACAATCAGTGAGCTATTTTATTGTCTCTCTTTCCCCCCAGAAAGTAAACACCATCAATGCAAGAACCTTCAATACTGTATCCTCAGAATAGAAAACAAGGCTTGACACATACTAAGCATTCAGTAATTATTTCCTGACTGAATAATATCTTTGTTTCAGTATTTACCACATGGTAACAGTATTTTAGTATTTACCACTGTTCTTAACATGTACGTGCAATAGCTAACTTAATGTTCAAAGTGATCCTACGAGGTAGGGAGTATTAGTAGCCATAGTTTATAGATAAGGAAACTGGAGCATGGAGGAAACTAACAAATTCCAAACTCAACCTCATACAGCTAGTAAGTTACAACCCCCAAATCTGATGACTTGAAACAATAATGTACTCGTTTCTTTTAATAATAAATTTTATTTATTATTATTTTATAGTAGGTCCTTGTTGGTTATCTATTTTAAATATACCAGTGTGTTGTTATCATTTAGTTGCTAAGTCGTGTCTGACTCTTTGCAACCACATGGACTGTAGCCCTCCAGGGTCCTCTGTCCATAGGATTTCCCAGGTAAGAATACTGGAGTGAGTGGCCATTTCCTCCTCCTGAAGTTCTTCCAAATCCAGGGATCAAACCTGAATCTCCTGCATTGGCAGCTGGGTTCTTTCATGTACTCTCATTTCTTATGGTTTTGTGAATTCACTGGTCTCAGTTGGGTGGTTCTCACTTGAATTATCTCATGCAATTACTATCAGTTCTCCGTTAGGGCTTAAGTCATCTGAAGGCTTAACTGGGCTGATCCTCCAACATGGCTTTTCCACTCATATGTCTGACACTCTAGCTCAGAATACTGGAACAGCTGGGGGTTATCTGAGCATGGTTCTCTCTCTCTCCATGAAGCCTCGCTACAGGGCTAGCTTGGGCTTCCTCACAGCATGGTCATCCTTACGTGGCAGCTTTCCCCAGAGTTCATGTTTTAAGAGACTAAGACAAAAGCTTTAAGATTTCTTATGCCCTAACTCGGAAGTCATGTAGTGTCACTTTTGCCTCATTCTATTTTTTCATCAGGTCAGTCAAGATTCAGCATTTGGAGGGACTAGGAAAAGGCATGAATACCAGAAGGTGAGGTTGTTTAAAGGTCATCATTGGAGATTCACCACCACAACTGCAGAGCTGGTGTTTGAACCCAGGCAATCTGGCTCCAGAAACTATACTCATGGAAGTGTCTCTATTAGGAATAATGAATAAATTCATTACTTAATTTGTAATAATGGGAACTATTCTGATGATTTGAGGCTCCAAAAGTGAATTAAAATCTCCATCTCTAAAGACAGAAAATTATTTCTAATTTTTAGCTGGCAATTACTTCTCTGCCTCTAACATCTAAGTTTTAAAAGTTAAATGGCATTTTCATATGGAAGATGGTATGGAGATTCCTTTAAAAACTAGGAATAAAACCACCATATGACCCAGCAATCCACTCCCAGGCATGTACCCTGAGGAAACCAAAATTGAAAAAGACACATGTACCCCAATGTTCACTGCAGTACTATTTACAATAGCTAGAACATGGAAGCAACCTAGGTGTCCATTGACAGATGGATAAAGAAGTTTTGGTACACATAACCAACGGAATATTACTCAGCCATAAAAGGGACACATTTGAGTCAGTTCTAATGAGGTGGAAGACCCTGGAGCCTACTATATAGAGTGAAGTAAGTCAGAAAGAGAAAGATAAACATCATATCCTAACGCATATATATGGAATCAAGAAAGATGGCACTGATGAATTTATTTGCAGGGCAGCAATGGAGAAACAGACACAGAGAACAGACTTATGGACATTGGGGAGAGGGTTGGAGAGAGTGAGATGTATGGAAACAGTAACACGGAAACCTACATTACCATATGTAAAATAGATAGCCAATGGGGATTTGCTCTATGGCTCAGGAAACTCAAACAGCGACTCTGTATCCACCTAGAGGGGTGGGATAGGGCGGGAGACGGGAGGAAGGTTCAAGAGGGAGGGGATATATGTATATCTTGGATGATTCATACTGAGGTTTGACAGAAAACAACAAAATTCTGTAAAGCAATTATCCTTCAATTAAAAAATAAATAAATTAAAAAAAAAAAGTTAAAGGGCATTCTCAGGTGGTGTGGGATGGGGGTGGTTGTTTGAGGGCCCATGGCTTGAGGAGAACCAGGGAAGGTTTGGAAGCGCTTCTGTTGACAAAGTCTTATGAAAGACCATATTTTAAGTGAAGAAAGGACATAGTAAGTAGGAATGGATATTTCCAGTGGGAGCTAGCCATGCCCCAAAGGGATTACCATCCAGTTTGAAATGCACTGGCTTGCAGACAAATTCTACACAAACACCACACTTTTATGCCTTATTACAACCTTGGAAGAGAGGTTGAAAAAAAACACATTTATTGAGTACTTTCTTGCATCACGCACTGTGCCAAGGGCCTTTCATCTACTACCTCCTTCAATTTTCACACTACCCTTATGAGGCAGGTCTGGCCATGATAACCAACTTTGGAAAGTTCTGGAAACTGCATCACATTCTTAGCAAACGGCTGAACGATATTTCAGTATGACTTGCCAATGCCCTTTCTTCTAGTTACTGGGTAATGCCATACTCAAAAAGTTCCACCATGAACCCTGTCACAATGTGCTACCATGATTCATTTCCCGGACATCTCCCAGACGACTGACTCTTCTTTATTATCCCAAGCTCTGTTCTGGGACATGGTTTTCCAATCATTACAGTCTCTGTGCCCAACCCAGCACCTGATCTCTGGTAGGTACTTTAAATTGTCATGAAGTATGATTTATTCACAGAAAATCAGTCATAGCCCAGGCTTTTAGGAAGTCTGGATCAGACCTCCATCAGACCCCCACTGAGACAGGCCAAGGCTTCAGACCTTTTGCTGCAGGGCCTGTACCTGGAAAAACATCACCTCCATCAACAAAATACCAAGAAATTTTAAGGAACTAAAAATAATTGTGCGCATGTGCAGTTGAGCTGTGAACTTGTGCAGTTGGGGCAAATTCTGGACACAAGATACAAAGACCAAATACCCAACTGCCACTTCCAAGAGCCAGGAGCAAAAACAGGGTACTGTGAATGACCCCTGCACTCAACACCACCTCAGGGGTGGGCCAACCACCTCAGCTCCCCCTGACCCAACCCCAGGACACACTCCTACCATCACCCTGTGTGAGGAACCAGCTCACCCCTCCTCAGGGAATGAGCAAGGGAGCGTGTTACTTGTTTTCACTCCCCTCTGCTGCTGCAGGGGCCCCAGTGAAGCCTTGCCTGCATTTCTTGTCTGGCCTCTTATCAGTCTCCATTGATTAAGGGCCAAGAACCCTAGTCAGTAACAATATAAACTCCTTTCTGGGAGCAGTAAACAGCAATCCAATCTCCACTGGCTTCCCCGTGCTTTTTCTCAGCCTGGTCTACGGAACAGTCCGTCTGTGACTAAAAGGTCTCCCCCTCCCTCCACACTTTGGCAAACACTATTTTATTATTTGTCATGCTCAGCAGTGTGTTGGAGAGGTGGTGAGAGAGAGGTGACACTTAGGGGCAGGACTTGTCCTGCTTTAACTGCAACTCCCCACATTTCTATGGGTGTCTCATTTATTTTCAGATATTTATACTGGTTTTCCCACAGAAGGCAATGGCACCCCACTCCAGTACTCTTGCCTGGAAAATCCCATGGACGAACGAGCCTGGTGGGCTGCAGTCCATGGGGTTGCTAAGAGTCAGACACGACTGAGCGACTTCACTTTCACTTTTTACTTTCATGCATTGGAGAAGGAAATGGCAACCCACTCCAGTGTTCTTGCCTGGAGAATCCCAGGGGTGGGGGAGCCTGGTGGGCTGCTGTCTATGCAGTCGCACAGAGTCGGACACGACTGAAGCGACTTAGCAACAGCGTACTGGTTTTGCAGAGACCGGTCACATTGACTCTTATGACCTAAGAAATAATGTAAATGAAGAAAACCCTTCTATTCTCCCAAGTTCCTTGAGTAAGAAATTCAAGAGTACCCCCAAAGTGCCATTGCCACTGTTGATAAGTTGTTAAATTATAAGGGGTGGGTGTGTAAGTTCCAGAGCTTCCCTGGTGGTTTAGTCAGTAAAGAATCCGTCTGCAATGCAGGAGACTCAGGTTCGGTCCCTGGGTCGGGAAGATCCCTTGGAGGAGGACAAGGTAACTCACTCTAGGAGAAATACCACTCCATGGCAACCCATTCCAATTGTAAGGAATCCACAAAATTCTTGGAACAATTCAAATTTGCCTGTAATTCCATATCATAAATTGAACTCTGAGAAAGGGAACTCTGGGAAAATAACTCCACCAGTCTTTTTAATAATAAAATATTTAAAATCACTCTGGGTGTTTTACCTCTGTTAAATGGTTTCTCATTAGACAGCTTTTTAATAGAGAGTTTTAGATTGCTATATTTGTTCTCTATTATAGCAATATTTCAGAAAAATGACTTTTTGTCATTAATATATTATTGAAGAGAATGTTTTTTAGAAAAAATATCCAAAGAGTTCATTTTCATGGTCTCTCGTTTCCTTCTCTGTTCATTAAGCCCTTTCTAAGATATCTGCCTTCACCAAGCACTAAAAATACAGGCAGTACAAATAAGCACATTAATAAAACATCATGTTGTCAATCAACAAAAACATACTTGATTTCCATGTGAGACAGCAAAGAAAAACAAAACGAAAACAAGCAACAGAAGCCCTTAAAAGCAAACAGCAAAATAAACAAATTCAGAAAAATTGGACTCAGGCCCCAGTGGGAAAACGTCATCTACTTGGCTTATTTATTTAGGATCTATATTCCTCCCTCCTTCTCATAAGGATGGAAGGCAGCAAGGAAAACGTTTTAATTCTTCCAGTGTTTTATCAACTGAAACCTCACTGGGACAATTTAAGGGTCATGAGGGGGCTTCCCCAATGGCTCAGCAGGTAAAAAATTCGTCTGCAATGCAGGAGATGCAAGCTCAATCCCTGGGTTGGGAAGATCCCCTGGAGAAGGCCATGGCAACCCACTCCAGTATTCTTCCCTGGGAAATCTTATGGACAAGAGGCCTGGCAGGTTACAGTCCAAGACACGACTGAGTCGGACACGACTGAGCAACTGAGCATGCGCGCGCGCGCGCGCGCGCGCGCGCGCACACACACACACACACACACACACACAAGGGTTGTAAGAATCACAAAGTTTCTGAATGACACTCTCCTAATTAGGAAACAAACAACAAGCAGCTATGGCGCTCTTGTTCATATAATCAAGTTTGGGTATGAGACATTTCTGTTAACTGTACTCATCTTTACTAAGGAATTTGATATAAATAATATTAAGTCAAACATTGGGTTAAATTACTACTCAGGCAGCTGAAATAATGAAGCCTAGTCCAACCAATGTATATGTACATTAAGACAAACCCCACAGTTAAGACTGGAATTTAAATCTCTATTTAACTCTAAATCCTACATGTAGTTTAAAGCCAGGAAATATTTGTTGAAGGCCAAAATTCCATTCCCCTATCTGTGCTGCTGTGGTTATGCCAGTCAAATAATAATTACAGTAATTTTAGAACTCCTTGCTATAGCCTTCAGTATAATTAAGGGACTTAAATGTTGAGTTCCTGTCTAAATTCCCTATTTGTTTTCTCAAATTATATCCCTAGTGCTAATCTTAATAAATAATCACTATATGTATCAATTTTCATGAAATTCCATGTCCCACCCCTGCTTTATTTTCATGAAGCCATATGAAGATTATTGGGAGGATGTACATCCCAATCAAATTTTCAGTCTATCATTTCTTTAAACTAAATGTGAATGCCATTTAAATTTAATCAGGCTTTTGGAGGATGTATTCTGTATGATGACTTTCACACACATTAGTAACAAAATCCCCCCATGGTACGGGAATGCCTATACATCATTGTTTGTTAGGCATACTTAGAACTATCAAGGCACGTGTTGTGAAATAGCCCTGTGCTATCAAACAAAGGGCATATAACAATTTCTCAAGTCTCAGGGCAGCATAGAGGTAAAATGAGTCATGGCATCTTTTACTCTTTGCATGACGTGAGAACATTTTCATTTAAATCATCTAAAACCTTCAATAATTTAAAAAATCTCATAAGCCTTATTCCACATTATCAATACTTAAAACTATGCTTACAATGAACAGCATAGTTATTTACATGAAAATTATTCTGTCCTTGCATTTAAAAGTGGGCATCATTAACAAAAACAGTTTTTAAACATGAGATAATTCATGTATGTGGTCCTATTGTTGACAGAATTGCTATTGATTTTCTATTTTTAAGGTGTTTATTTTTTTTAAATGTTACACCTTTATTTTTGGCTGCACTGGGTCTTTGTTGCTGCACGAAGGCTTTCTCTAGTTGCAGCAAGCAGGGACTACTCATTGTGGTGACTTCTCTTGTGAAGCACCAGTTCTAGGGCTCATGGGTTTCAGTCGTTGCAGTTCACAGGCTCTAGGGCTCGGGCTCAGTTATGGTGCATGGACTTGGTTGCCCCGCAGCATGTGGGATCTTCCCGGATCAAGCATTGAACTGGTGTCCCCTGCATTGGCATGTGGACCAGTGGACCATCAGGGAAGTCCTTGATTTTCCTATCTAACTCCTCCTTGTTGTTGTTTAGTTGCTAAGTCGTGTTTGACACTTTGGCAATTCCATGGACTGCAGCCCACCAGGCTCCTCTGTCCATGGGATTTCCCAGGCAAGAATAGTGGAGTGGGTTGCCATTTCCTTCTCCAGATCTTCCCAACTCAGGGATCGAACCCAGGTCTCCTGCATTGGCAGGTGGATTCTTTACCACTGAGCCACCAGGGAACCCTAACTACTCACTACCAGATTATAAACTCCCTAAGGACAGAAACTAGGTCTTCCTTTTTTACTCCCAGGACCCCACCCAATGCTCAGTACACAGTAGATGCTCAGCAAGCATTGAATGAATGTTTGTTTATTTATTATAGAAGGGCATAAGCGTGCATTTGTATCGCCAAGTTAGAATTGTGCTAGTCTTTTCATGCCATTTTCAGGGATATTTGTAAAGATACAAATGCTTTAGACCTCAGTTTCACCATTTGGAAATGGACATAATAACATGTATCCACTGACATCATGGAAGAGGATGCAAATGAAATAACTACGTGTTATTATTTTAGATCTGTGACCTACATAATAACTAGTATATTTAATTGCTGTTGAACAGAAGAAAAAAGGTAGTTATCAAAGTGCCAGTACGTATATTACTTGGGGAACCTGAAGATCTACATATGACAATTGATGCCTTTTTTCTTGTGTGAATTAGCTAAACAAGGAACATTTTGCCACATACTTTCAGCTTAAATGGGACTGACTCTATTCATTGCTGTAATTCTCCTCCCACTTCTGGCATAGGTCTGTGACTTTCTGATCGGCCCACATTACTTACTTCAGAGTTAAAGGAATCTCCAGTACCAAATTTTAAATTGCTCAAATGTTAGCTGGTTTTTTTCCCAAGCCAGATTTCTGCCAAAAATAATAACTGAAACCTTCAATAATCTGCTCTCTAATTTCAGTGCCTTTAAAAAAATTGGAAATAAAGAAGAAACATAAATCATAAATAAATGCCTTGCAATTTCAATGATGATTTATAACAATAGGACCACATACATGAATTATCTCATGTTTAAAAACTGTTTTTGTTAATGATGCCCACTTTTAAATGCAAGGACAGAATAATTTTCACTGACATCTGCATGCCAACTGCTATTTCTTTAGATAATAACAGCAATTCAGATGCAATATTTAGTTTTAACGTCAGGAACCAATTTTAAAATAAAGATTTCTACATACCTAGTAGAGGAGAGTTCCCAGAAGGTTCTAGGCTTCAAGTTTCCTCTAATTTGCATAGTGGCTATAAACAAAGGTTCAGCTGGTTCCACTTAGCTGGCTATGGCACACGCAGCCCAAGTCAGACTCTGAATAGAATTGCTTTCGCAAGGTGTTATTTTGCTACTTGTGTATGCTCTTATTTTAAAAAATTGTTTCAAATCATCACTATGAATTTCTAGTTCTACTATGAGATTGAAAAATGAACAAGTTATGGATGAGACTATCACGGTTCGTAGAACTGCTGATGTGCCAAGTTAGCAACGGATTTATCAGGAAACCACTAATAGAATGGTGATCTTTGTGTCTTTGGGATCAAGAAGTCAAGGTGCCTGTTGGGCTTTACCTCCCTTCCCACTCAGAGCCTGGGAAACACGTCATCCCAGGCTGCCCAGCCCGCCATGCTCGCGTATCCCACGTATTCATCTGTGTGTCTCCAGCACCCAGAACCATGCTTGGGGGCTCTTTGTAAACGTGCCTTGCCAATGTAGCAGTAAGCTGTATCCCACTGGCTGTGCTTTTGTTGACAATGGTTCACTCTTTCTGACTTCTGGGCGGGGGCGGGGGGATCTCCGGCAGGACGTTCTCCAGCAAAGTCCTGCCCCTCTGGGCATATGTGCCCACCACAAGGACCACTGTAATAGAGAGGTCCAGGTGGTGATATGTCAATAAGTGGAGCTTCACTTCATGTTGCCAGGTTTGATACAGATGCAGTTACTATTAACAGTTCTTATCCTTCAATCACTTTGGATGACTTTTGCCTCAACCCAATCATGCTTAGAAGACCAGCCACCATTTTCTAAAAATTAGATATCTTTCAGCTGTCAAATCATACTTAACTCCTGACCACCCCTATGTATGCAGGCTTAGCATTTTATGCAGACACTCCTTAGGTCACAGGAGTGAACATCAATTCATAAAGGAAACTAGGAAAACCTTAACCCCATCACTGATAACAAAAGATTTTAAAATTTCTTAATCCTCAAATTCTCTGATTTGATCTCTTTTTTTAGAACACACTCAGGGAAATTGATTTGAACATTTTTTAGAACACACTCAGCAAAATTAATTAGTAAAACCTAATACCAACTCACGGAGAAGGCAATGGCACCCCTCTCCAGTACTCTTGCCTAGAAAATCCCATGGACAGAGAAGCCTGGTAGGCTGCAGTCCATGGAGTCGCTAAGAGTCAGACACGACTGAGCGACTTCACTTTCTCTTTTCACCTTCATGCACTGGAGAAGGAAATGGCAACCCACTCCAGTGTTCTTGCCTGGAGAATCCCAGGGACGGGGGAGCCTGGCGGGCTGCCGTCTACAGGGTCGCACAGAGTCGGACANGCCTTTGACTGTGTGGATCACAATCAACTGTGAAAAATTCTGAAAGAGATGGGCATACGAGACCATCTGACCTGTCTCTTGAGAAACCTGTATGCAGGTCAGGAAGCAACAGTTAGAACTAGAACAACAGACTGGTTCCAAATAGGAAAAGGAGTACGTCAAGGCTGTATATTGTTACCCTGCTTATTTAACTTCTATGCAGAGTACATCATGAGAAACCCTTGGGCTGGATGAAGCACAAGCTGGAATCAAGATTACCGGGAGAAATATCAATAACCTCAGATATGCAGATGACACCACCTTTATGGCAGAAAGTAAAGAGCCTCTTGGTGAAAGTGAAAGAGGAGAGTGAAAAAGTTGGCTTAAAACTCAACATTCAGAAAACTAAGATCATGGCATCTGGTCCCATCACTTCATGGCAAACAGATGGGGAAACAGTGGAAACAGTGGCTGACTTTATTTTTCTGGGCTCCAAAATTACTGCAGATGGTGACTGCAGCCACGAAAGTAAAAAATCCTTACTCCCTGGAAGGAAAGTTATGACCAGCCTAGATAGCATATTCAAAAGCAGAGACATTACTTTGTCAACAAAGGTCTGTCTAGTCAAGGCTATGGTTTTTCCAGTAGTCATGTATGGATGTGAGAGTTGGACTATAAAGAAAGCTGAGTGCCAAAGAATTGATGCTTTTGAACTGTGGTGTTGGAGAAGACTCTTGAGAATCCTTTGGACTGGGAGAAGATCCAACCAGTCTATCCTAAAGGAAATCAGTCCTGGGTGTTCACTGGAAGGACTGATGCTAAAGCTGAAACTCCAATACTTTGGCCACCTAATGTGAAGAGCTGACTCATTTGAAAAGACCCTGATGATGGGAAAGATTGAGGGCAGGGGGAGAAGTGGACAACAGAGGATGAGATGGTTGGATGGCATCACCGACTCAATGGACATGGGTTTGGGTGGACTCTGGGGGTTGGTGATGGATAGGGAGGCCTGGCGTGCTGTGGTTCATGGGGTCACAAAGAGTTGGACATGACTGAGTGACTGAACTGAACTTAATACTAACTTCACTCTATACGCCAGGCTCTAGATTCATCCACAACACTATGACTGACTAAATTTCTTTCCTTTTTAAGGCTGAGTAATATTCCAGTATACATATACACACACACACACACACTACATCTTCTTTATCCATTTATCAATGGACATCTAGGTTGCTTCCATGTCCTGGATATTGTAAATAGTGCTGCAATGAACATTAGAGCACATGTGTCTTTTTGAGTTATGAGGGTCATACTGCATATATGCTGCTGCTGCTAAGTCGCTCCAGTCGTGTCCGACTCTGTGCGACCCCATAGACGGTAGCCCACCAGGCTCCCCCGTCCCTGGGATTCTCCAGGCAAGAACACTGGAGTGGGTTGCCATTTCCTTCTCCAGTGCATGAAAGTGAGAAGTAAAAGTGAAGTCGCTCAGTCGTGTCCGACTCTTAGTGACCCCATGGACTGCAGCCTAGCAGGCTCCTCCGCCCATGGGATTTTCCAGGCAAGAGTACTGGAGTGGGGTGCCATTGCCTTCTCCGACTGCATATATATGAAATCTAGAAAAACAGTACGGATGAACCTGTCTGCTGGGCAGGAATGCAGATGCACACTTAGACAATGGACATGCAAGGGAGGGAGACAGTGGGAAAAACAGAGAGAGCAGCACTGACATGCATACACTACCATGAGTAGAGCAGGGATCTAGCAGGGAGCTGCTGTGCAGAACAGGGAGCATAGCTAGATGATCTGTGATGACCTAGAGGGGTTGGAAGTCGCTGCGGGGCGGCTGGAAGGGCGGTCTAAGAGGGTGGGGATATAGCTAATTCACCTGCTATACAGCAGAAACAAACACAATGTTGTAAAGGAACTACATTCCAATTAAAAAAAAAAAAAACAACCTTGAACATTATCTACAACGGCACCGTCCAAAAGAACTTTTTGTGATGATGGACATATGGTGACTGCCATCTACATGTGGCCACTGAGCATTTGAAATATGACTGAGGAACTGGATTTTTAAAAAGTTTTATTTGGCCACGCTGGGTCTTAGTTGTGGCATGCAGGATCTTTAGCTGTGGCATCTGGGACCTAGTTCCCTGATCAGGTGTCGAACGTGGATCCCCTGCATTGGGAGTGCAGAGTCTTAGCCACTGGACCACCAGAGAAGTTTCAAGGAACTGGATTTAAAGTTTGTAACTTAAATTTAATTAAGTTTAAATTTAAATAGCCAATGTTGATTGTGCATTTAGACAGTGCAGCTGTCCACAGAATAGCAATGAATTCTAAGTACTATAATTTAAAGACAAATCTAAATTTCCACTCTGCAAATTGAACTTCCATATCAGAAAGTCCAATACAAATGGCTAGAAAGTTTGCTTGTGACCACTACCTAGCCTTCACCTTTCTCAAAGTATACAGACATTAACATCAGACTTTCTCCAACCCCCCACTGATAAGACAGAGTTTGATGACAAGGATTTGATGGCGAAAGCCACCTTGCTGGGACACATCTTCAGACTAGAAGAATGGACTGGGAGGCAGATGTGGGCTGAGAGGTGGGATATTTCTAGCTATGGGAACTTGAGTTTGAGGGCTACCCTGAGACTCTTCCATCTTGAGGGGTCTCTATGATATTGAATCACTAGTGGGATTTACTGACTGCAGGAGCTGGAAGGTAAAGTGGATCCACTAGCTTTCAGAAAGCCTTTAATAGACTGCCTTGACTGAGGCTATACCAGAACACAGCTCTGTCTGGAGCAGGTGACAAGGAAAGGTCTAGAGACAGCCTGGAGCGTCAGGCCTCTTGGCTGGTACCACTCCACCCTTGCTGCATTCAGAACCTCTAAGACAACTGCGTTAGGCAGAAGGCTCCATATTTCTTCATCTCCTTGGTAACTACCCTTTCCGTTCTACCACCTTCTCTCTCCTGAAGACCACAGAGCTTCCTAATTGGTCTCCTGGCTTCTACTCTTAGCTCCCTACAACTCATTTTCCACACAGCAGCCAGAATCATCTTTTCAAGTCAAATCCTCTCTGGACTTCCCTGACAGTCCAGGGGTTAAGATTTTGCCTTCTAGTTCAAGTGTGCGAGTTCAAATCCCTGGTTAGGGAGCTGAGATCCCACATACCTGGAGGATAAAAGCCCAAAACATAAAACAGAAACGATATTATAACAAATTCAATAAAGACTTTAAAAATGGTCCACATCAAAGAAAAAAATTCTTAAAAAAAAAAAAAAAACAGATCATTTCACTCCTCTGCAAGATTCTCCAGTAGCTTCCCACTCAAAAAATTCAACCTCTTTACCATGGCCTGCGAGACCCTGCTCACCTTTTTGACTTCTCTAGTCATCCCCTTTGCTCATTCTGTTCCCAGCCACACTGATCTCCTGGCTGTTCTTCAGACAAGTCAAGCTTCTTTGAATCCCAGGGCCTTTGTACCGATGCTTGCTGGTCCCTCTGCCTAAAATGCTCTTCCCCAGACCTTCACATGGCTGGCTCCTTATCACTCAGGCCTCAGTTCAAATGTCAGCTCCTCAGAGTGGCCCTTCCTGATCACCTCATTCATTGCTCCTGCTACTCCACCACTAGGTTATGTCTGTTTAGTTGTTTCACAAATTTCTTGAGGAATATTAACATATTACAAAACTCACCCATTTTAAGTGCACTTTTAGTGAAAATACCAAGTTGTACAACCACCACCATAAGTCAATTTTAGACTGTTTCCACTTTCTTGAGATCCCTCGTGACCATTAACTGTTAATCCCCATACCTACCTGTCCCCTGCTGCAGGCAAGCACTAATCGATAATACTCTGTCTCTACGGATTTGCCTTTTCTGAATATTTCATGTAAGTGAATTATACAATTATTATCTAATACTCCACTGCTCTGTTTTATTTTAATTATTATTACTTTCTTTTGACTTGCCATGCAGCTTGCAGAATCTTATTTCTTGCACCCTTGGCAATGGAAGTATAGCATCCTAACCACCGAGCCACGAGGAAATTCCCTTATTTTGAAAATTTTTTTTTTATCTTGGTAGAATATACATAACATAAAATGCACCCGTTTTCGCCATTGTTGTAAGTGTATAGGTCAGGGGCATTAAGTACACTCACATTGTGATGCACCCATCACCAACATCCATCTCCAGAACCTTCTCATCCCTCCCAACTGAACCTCTGTATCCATTAAATACTAACTCCTTTCCTCCACTCCCCAGCCTGAGAAGACTACCATTCTACTTCCTTTCTCTGATTCTGACTACTCTTGGTGCCCCCATGTTAAACGAATCATACAATATTTGTCCTTTTGTGACTGGCTTATTTCACTTAGCATAATGTCTTTGAGGTTTATCCATGTTGTAGCATGTGTCAGAATTTCTTTAATAGTTAAAGCTGAATAATATTCCTCTGTATACCACATTTTGTTTGTACATTCATCTGTAGATAGATACCTGGGTTGCTTCTACCTTTTGGCTATTGTGAATAATGTGGCCAAGAACATGGACATATAAATATCTGTTCAAATTCCAGCTTTCATTTCTTTTCAGTATACACCCTGATGTGGAATTTTTGGGTAATATGATAATTCTATGCTTAATTTCTTAAGAAAGTATCCCATTGTTTTCCACAGTAGCTGCATAATTTTACATTCCTACCAGCAATGCACAGGGTTCCAATGTCTCCACTTCTTTATCAACACTTGTTATTTTCTATTTTATATAGTAGCCATCCTAATGGGTATGAAGTAGTATCTACTTTATTTTTATAATTCATTCATCACTACTTATTTTCTTATTTAAATAAGAAATATTTAAATATTTTCTTATTTACTTGTTTAAACATTAATTGCCTCATCTCTCCAAACGAGGATGCTAGCTGCATGAGGATAAGGAGCTTGTTCACCATAACTCCAGTGGTATCCAAGACCCAAGATACATTTGTGAATGAATAACAGACCTTAGGGCTACAAGCTTCTACAAACTGTAGCCCAACCACCGTTCTCCTTCTTTTATCAACCCAGGGATACACAGAAGCTGCTAAGTCGCTTCAGTTGTGTCTGACTCTGTGTGGCTTCCCCGTCCCTGGGATTCTCCAGGCAAGAACACTGGAGTGGGTTACCATTTCCTTCTCCAATGCATGAAAGTGAAAAGTGAAAGTGAAGTCGCTCAGTCATGTCCGACTCTTCGCGACCCCATGGACTGCAGCCCACCAGGCTCCTCCATCCACGGGATTTTCCAGGCAAGAGTACTGGAGTGGAGTGCTATCACCTTCTCTGACACAGAAGTTAGGGAGCTCTTTTAGCTACTCTGACACACCAGAGGACCATGAGGAAGAACTATAAAGATTTTTACCAATGACGTAGTTCTTTTCCATGTGAAATATGAAGAAAAGAAGATACCGTCAAACTATAACCTTGAGAGCATCCACGGCCTTTGTGAACATTCTGCTGAGGATACAGTTATAACCAGGAGAATGTGCTGGGCCCCTCTGGAAGCTCTTGGTGCTACTCACGTGCAAACATACAAGAGGCAGCCGCTTGAAATAGAATCAACCAGCTAAGAGTGAATGACTCTGTGTGGCTTCCCCGTCCCTGGGATTCTCCAGGCAAGAACACTGGAGTGGGTTACCATTTCCTTCTCCAATGCATGAAAGTGAAAAGTGAAAGTGAAGTCGCTCAGTCATGTCCGACTCTTCGCGACCCCATGGACTGCAGCCCACCAGGCTCCTCCATCCACGGGATTTTCCAGGCAAGAGTACTGGAGTGGAGTGCTATCACCTTCTCTGACACAGAAGTTAGGGAGCTCTTTTAGCTACTCTGACACACCAGAGGACCATGAGGAAGAACTATAAAGATTTTTACCAATGACGTAGTTCTTTTCCATGTGAAATATGAAGAAAAGAAGATACCGTCAAACTATAACCTTGAGAGCATCCACGGCCTTTGTGAACATTCTGCTGAGGATACAGTTATAACCAGGAGAATGTGCTGGGCCCCTCTGGAAGCTCTTGGTGCTACTCACGTGCAAACATACAAGAGGCAGCCGCTTGAAATAGAATCAACCAGCTAAGAGTGAAAACTATAAAGCTTTTCCCTAGAAAAACAAATTGTGCCGTCCTTTCTTGTACATTACCTATGCTTTCTAAAAATACATTTTTTTTCTAAAAAGGCTGGCATTTGTTATTCCACTTTCGAACATTAGTTCAGGCAGCCTAGGCAAACCACAAATAAATATGTCACAGAGACTGCCTGTCGTCTGCTTGTTTTCCCTTCTTTCCACAGTTGATAGAAGACGTTTATTCAAAAGAAGACTTCTGGATTTTAGCAGAGCACACAGATTCCTGACAAGAAGCCTTCATTTCAGGGCTTCCTTGCAGCTAGTAGGGGCCATGTAATTAATAACTGGCAAATGTGATGTGAATAGCGAGATGTGTGTAATTCTGCACAATGTCCTTAAAGGGAGGATCTGTGCCCTTCTTCTTTTCCTTTTTGCTGGCTAGACCATGTACCTACCTGATGGCTGGAACTTGAGCACACATCTGAGTAGATACTGAGTTACTAATGATTTGAAGCAGCCACACCAGTTCTGGATTGTCTACCTCCAGATCCCTTCACGTAAGAGAGAACCAAGCTTCTGGTTTTGTTGTTGCTCTAGTTGCTAAGTTGTGTCCGACTCTTTGCAACCCCATGGACTGTAGCACGCCAGGCTCCTTTGTCCACAGGATTTCCCAGAAAAGAATACTGGTGTGAGTTGCCATTCCCTTCTCCAGGGGAATCTTCCCAACCCAAGGATCGAACCTGTGTCTCCTGCATTGATAGGCGGATTCTTTACCACTGAGCCACCAGGGAAATCCAAACTTCTGGTTAAGCTATTGTTACTTTGGATCCATTTAATTGGGAGCTGACCTAGTCCTAACTCACATAGAATCTCCCCAACAAGATTATAGGAGAACCAAAGTACAAAAATTTCCTAAAGGTACATGACAACATTGATTGTTCCATCAAAGATGAGCTGCTTATAGCTGATGCCAAGCCCAGCTAAGCCAATATACTAAGTGGGTGGCAGTGATCTGCCACATTGCCTGTGGGTCAGAAGGAAAGATGAGTCAATACCAGCAACAAAGGGTAACAGTGTTGACTAATATTTAGTGAGCACTTATTATATCCCAGGCACTCAGCCCAAGAGCTTTATATGTACCATCTCATGTTGTCTTTACAACAATCCTGAGGTTTAAAGATAAATCCACCACACAGCTTATGAGTGAAGAAATGTGGGCCCACCTACCTCACCTTTGCATTGTATCCATATGCAGCATCCATTAATACTTCCCTCCCCCATACATAAGATGGGGTAGTCAGGGCTCTCTAGAGCACTCTAGTTTGTCAAGGAGAACTTTCACTGGACACCCTCCTCTGTCCCGCCAACACTAACAATGCCCCTAACACCCAAAACACTGGGCTAACCATGGAGTCTACTTGCCAGGGACAAGATGCCTCTCAGTCCCTAATTTCCTTGGATCACTTTTAACTCGTAGCCATTTATTTACAACTGAAACACAACTATAACATGAAAACCAAGCTACATGTGTGTTTCAGAGCCTTATTTTACATTTATGCTAATATCAACATTTCGAGGGGCTTCCCTGGTGGCTCAGCAGTAAAGAATCTACCTGCAATGCAAGAGACCTGAGCTTCATCACTCGGTCAGGAAGATCCCCTGGAGGAGGGCATGGCAATCCACTCCAGTATTCTTGCTGGAGAATCCCCATGGACAGAGGAGCCTGGCAGGGCTACAACTGAGTCGGACACAACTGAAGCAACTGAGCATGAACATTTATACCGCTGCTCTGGGCCTCAGTTTCCTCATCTATAAAATGGGAATAATAGTACTTTCTCACAGTGATTTCAAAGATTCGGTAAAATTATGCCTGTTAAGTTCTGGCACACAGTAAATGCTCAACAAGAGGTATCTACTTTAAAAAAATCATAATTCATGGCTGACATTGAATGAAACTTTCAGTGAACTAACGTGTTCAATTATTAAACAACTTCCGTAAAATGAAAAAATACAGAAGATAACAGTCATTACTGTGCTGACTGGAAAGATGACTTTAGTCTAGTTGACTAAATCCAGACTTTTTTTTTTTTTTTAAGTTAGCTGTCTCTAAATCTGACTTCTTATCTTTACTTAACTTAATCTATGCTATTACTAACCAGCCTAGGCATTCTGTTAGTTTTTGTTTGATTTTTAGCATTTTCCCCCCTGAAAGTGAAAGTAAAAGCTGCTCAGTCCTGTCTGACTTTTTTCGACTCCATGGACTATGGAATTCTTCATGCCAGAATATTGGAGTGAGTAGCTGTTCTCTTCTCCAGGGAATCTTCCCAACCCCGGGATTGAACCCTGGTTTCCCACATTGCAGGCAGATTCTTTACCAGCTGAGCCACACGGGAAGCCCTTTTCCCCACTAAGTTATTACTATTCTCTATTTTTAGATTTACTTTAGTGGTAGCTTTTTAAAAATATCCATTTGCCCCAAATGCATTTGTAAGAACAATCATTTACTTTTTTTTAAATATTTATTTATTTGTCTATGCCAGGTCTTAGCTTCAGCATGCAGGATCTTGTGTTGTGAGATCCTTTTTAGCTGCAGCATGCTAACTTTTAGTTTCAGCATGTGGGAATTCCCCCACCAGGGCTCAAAGCCCTTGCCCTCTGCATTGGAAGCTCAGAGTCTTAGGCATTAGACCACCAGGGAAGTCCCTTTAGGGTGGTTTTAAGTCAGAGACATTAATAGGATTTTTTTTTTCTTTTTCTTTTGCCTAACCGCCTTCCAATGGATATAAAGTAGTCAGAGGTGAGTACTACCTTTGATTTTCTATCCACCACTGGGAGACATTTATGAAAGGCACAGGCAATAAATAGCTCCTAAAAGTCTTTACAAGGGGCCTTTGCCTGAAAATAGCCTTCATTCTGAATCCATGAAATTCAGCTGAGTCCAACTGGGTTTTCAGAAAACACATCTGCTTTAAGAATTTATCCTTCCAAGCATTATCTCGAGCCCTTTCTAATTGTTAACGCAGGACACCACCAGTTCTATTAAAAATCTCCCAAATAGTTGAGGCAAAGCCAACATTTCACTATTTCAGACATTTACCCCCAACCCAAATTCTGTCATCAGGGGAAAAAAGCAGCAGCTCTTCTAGTTTTCAGTATTCATTTTTGGAGAATAATCTTTTAAAAACTGCTTACTGTGATTTTCCAGGTACATTTGCTTTGGGAGGGTACACTCCAGGAAAACCTTCGCTGCCAATAAATCCAGACTCTCCGGTAAGAATGCCGCCACATGTGAAAACAGGTCTGGGAAAATAAGAGAGGAAAAGAAATCTGAAACAGAGCCTAACAATTCACTGTCAATTTCAGAAAGATGTAGTTTATTAATAGGGATAAAATGAATACTGACTATTAAGTGTCTGCATCATATAGGAAATTTGAAATACTTATTAGCTCTTAGAATATTTAAATTATAGCCTAATAAAACATTCAGTCCCACTATAATAACAAGATCAACCAACCGATCGATCTATCCATCCATCCACCCACCATCCATATGCAATCAAGTCCTTATCAAGTGATAAGACTTCACTGGAAAATGGTAAATAGAAAATGTAACTGGGGGGAGTGAGAGAGAAAGGGTGAGAGCTAGGCTCTGTGAAGTGCATGGTTTAAAGATAGACAAGTAATTAGTTAATGTGGAAAAGTTTTAATTTCCTAGATTAAGAGAGATGCCTAATTCTCCCCGTTTTGGAAAATAGTTGGCCATTGGCAGAGCCTCCTCACTGAAAAGGGAGGTTGACGGTGATGGAGGTGGAAAAGCAGATGCCAAAGTTGGCCATAGGTCGAGTCCCCAGCCCAGGTCCTGGAGCCATCCAGCAGCTCAGAGGTTGGTGAAGAGTTAACTTTCCGAGAACCGCTCCCGGGCGCCGGGCAACTCGGGCTTTTCCGTACGCTTAAGCCTCTGGGCAAAGCGTCTCCAGGGAAGAAAACAGAAGTAAACCAAAGTTCACATATTTGGGCCCCAGTGCTTCTTTGCACCCACATACAGCTGCGGGCAGAGGAGACCCAGGGCAGGTTAAGCCCCTACCACGTGGTGGCTGGCCAGCTGCAGGGCCGTCCAGCGGGCGAAACTGGGGGCGCAGGAGGGAGCCCCGACGACGGGCGTCGTCCCCTGTCTCAGTGGCGCGTGAGTCCCCCGGCGCCCCAAAGTGGACTGGGTAAAGCAAAGCAGCGGGCGAGGGAAGGGAGGGAGGAGGAGAGGGGTACGGATGGGGGTCGCGTTACCTCTCCGAAAGCTGCGGCCGCGAGTGCTGGGCGGCGGCGACCAGCAGCAGGCAGAGCGGGGCCCAGGCGCCCGCGCCCCTCATGGCTGGGGAAGACGCTCGGGGCTCGCCCCACCCCGGCGCGCACACCGGAGCACCGCGCGCTCCGCACCCGCCCGGGCTCCCGCCCCGGCGCGCCCCGCACCCCGGCTTCTCCCGCTCGCTCGCACGCGCCGCCGCGGGGCAGCCCAGGTAGCTGGGTGTGCGCGGCAGGCGGGGCCGGGGCGCTTTTCTAGAGGCGATTACGGTGCAGTCTGCTTCGCCGCTGGATGTCCCCTGAGGAGTTGCTCTGGCAGCCACAGGCCACTGCTGAATATCCCGTTTGTTCTCCAGCGGCGAGAGGGGGCGGCTCCCAGGCCGGAGCCTCCTCCTCTCTTGGGGCGGGCGGGCGGCTCCTCGCTGGCACCCCGAGACCCGCAGTCCCGGTCACATCCCGCCGGCAGGGGCGGTGAGGAGAAGGATGAAAGAGAACCCCCTGCCAAGTGGTACCCAAATGGGACTTGGTGCCTTGATCCACAGATGATGGGGGGTGGGGTGGCCTTGGTTTGCTTTAGGAGGTGTTTTTCTCTAGTTGCTTTTAAATAAAAAGTACTGACGCTTGCTGGTTGTTGGAAAACGTAGGGTTCCTCCTTCAAACACCCAGCTCCAAGGACAGAAAGGGGAAAATAAAAGAGGGATTCTATCATATTTTAATTCCTACCCTAATTCTCTTACTTTAAGCAAACACGGACCTACACACATACACACCCCTCTATACACACGTACGGTATCAGTAGATTCTTTTTATTTATTTACTGGTGTGTGAGAATAGGGAGATAGTTTCTATTTGGGAAGGGGATTAGGAGTTAGAAACAAGTTTTCAGCCATGCGATTTGTGACTGAATTATCATTATTGTGCCAAATATAAGACAAAATCCGGATCATCAGTTCTCACTATCCCCGTTATGTTTTGAAAATAGTATTTCTTTGCTGGCATCTCTCTCTTTTTAAAAAGATATTTTCCAGCAATGTCTTTTTCTGTAGTATTAATTACTTAAGATTTACAGAGAATTTGTTTTTCTAAGAACAATTGCAGTCTTAGGGAGTCAAGACTTTATTTCTTTTAATTAAAAATTATTTTAAATATTTATTTTGCTAAGTGCTTCTCAATAACCATGGATTAGTAAAAGAAAAACAAGAACGGAATGGCTTCACTGAGGTTTTTCAATGACCAGATCCCCACAAAAGGGATATAACTGAATTTAGATGCCTCCTTTTAAATGTTCGTCCTACATTATTTTCACCATTCTAAGCAAAATAATAATAATAAGCATTAAGATAGTACTTACCAAGACTTCATTTCTAATAATGAACCTACAGTGTTAAGAACATAAATACTCCTGGCGAGGAAATAAACAAAAGTTGGCTACATAGAATAATCTTATTTTTAGAAAAGTGGATTCTAGGAGTCAATAGTAGGAACCAGAATTTCCCTGTGGGGTTTAGATTTTCTTACTATTTTTGAAAAAGTGAAGGAAAAATACACCAAGAACTACAACTTTTAAAAAATTTTCTAAAGGCACCACACCCTGTAAGACATTAAAAAAAAAGGATTACAGAATTTGGCAAACAACATTGCATCCTGAAACCTACACCCTCAACCCAAAAGGAAATAAACAAAAGTTGGCTACATAGAATAATCTTATTTTTAGAAAAGTGGATTCTAGGAGTCAATAGTAGGAACCAGAATTTCCCTGTGGGGTTTAGATTTTCTTACTATTTTTGAAAAAGTGAAGGAAAAATACACCAAGAACTACAACTTTTAAAAAATTTTCTAAAGGCACCACACCCTGTAAGACATTTAAAAAAAAAGATTACAGAATTTGGCAAACAACATTGCATCCTGAAACCTACACCCTCAACCCAATAAAATTGTTTTAAAACAGCAAATAGGAAAATAAATGATTGTTTATTTTGCACATTTTTCAAGAGTATGCTATCCAATAGCATATGTGTTTTAGATGGTATTTTATTGAAAAGTCAGAGTTTTAAATTATAGAGTGAAAATATTGCTCAACTCACTTTCTGGTAATGATTTGAAGTGATCATAGCCAGAAAATACTTCATTCTTAGGACTAAGCTAAGTTTTCAAAATTTTAAATTAAAAAACAAAGTATTAAACATGACTAAGTGGGTAGATAACTGTTTGAACAACTCTTTTCTTAATTTATGTGTTTATATAATGACTGTGTTTATTACTGTGTTTATATCCTCACTGAAAAAGAGTTTTAGCACTGATAGTTCTGTTATTGTTGAGATATGTAAAAAGACATGGATGTTACCATATGACTTTAGAAATTTACTAAGACCTTATTATTTGCTGTTAGATATGCATATTTAACTTGGAGCTACAATTCTGACCAAAATTATAAACCTTTAATGTCCCGAGAAGTTTAATGTGTTAAAATTGAGACAGACCCAAGTGGACTCTGAAGGTTCATGTAAGAACCTTCAGTGAGACCGATTTTTGGTCTTCGGAGATGGAGTGTTGGTATAATGGTAGGTAGCCACAGAATTCTAGGCACTAGGAAAGGGGAAAGGTGGAGGGGACCAAACCCTGTGGATGCAGAGTGGTAGGTATTGTTCAAAGTGTATATTACCCAGCCTTTGCAGTAAACCAAATTGCACAGACTCAAAGTCATAAGAGTATGAGAATATTCACCAGTGGACTAACCACCAACAAAATCAGACCACATCAAATGTATTTTGCTGCATAATATCAGCACCTGTGTGGACATAATGTCAACACCTGTGTGTACATTTTGAAGAAAGTGGAGAAAACCACTAGACCATTCAGGTATGACCTAAATCAAATCCCTTATGACTATACTGTGGAAGTGAGAAATAGATTTAAGGGACTAGATCTGATAGACAGAGTGCCTGATGAACTATGGATGAAGGTTCCTGACATTGTACAGGAGACACAAATCAAGACTACCTCAAGAAAAAGAAATCAAAAAAGCAAAATGGCTGTCTGAGGAGGCCTTACAAATATCTGTGAAAAGAAGGGAAGCGAAGAGCAAAGGAGAAAAGGAAAGATACCCATTTGAATGCAGAGTTCCAAAGAATAGCAAGGAGAGATAAGAAAGCTTTCCTCAGCGATCAATGCAAAGAAATAGAGGAAAACAATAGATTAGGAAAGACTAGAGATCTCTTCAAGAAAATTAGAGATACCAAGGGAACATTTCATGCAAAGATGGGCTCAATAAAGGACAGAAACGGTATGGACCCAACAGAGGCAGAAGATATTAAGAAGAGGTGGCAAGAATACACAGAAGAACTGTATAAAAATGATCTTCACGACCCAGATAATCACGATGATGTGATCACTCACCTAGAGCCAGACATCCTGGAATGTGAAGTCACCTGGGCCTTAGGAAGCATCACGATGAACAAAGCTAGTGGAGGTGATGGAATTCCAGTTGAGCTATTTCAAATCCCAAAGGATGACGCTGTGAAAGTGCTGCAAAGGCTGGGTAATATACACTTTGAACAAATTTGGAAAACTCAGCAGTGGCCACAGGACTGGAAAAGGTCAGTTTTCATTCCAATCCCAAAGAAAGGTAATGCCAAAGAATGCTCGAACTACCACACAATTGCACTCATCTCACACGCTAGTCAAGTATTGCTTAATATTCTCCAAGCCAGGCTTCAGCAATATGTGAACCGTGAACTTGCAGATATTCAAGCTGGTTTTAGAAAAGGCAGAGGAACCAGGATCAAGTTGCCAACATTCGCTGGATCATGTAAAAAGCAACAGAGTTCCAGAAAAACATCTATTTCTGCTTTATTGACTATGCCAACGCCTTTGACTCTGTGGATCACAAGAAACTGTGGAAAATTCTGAAAAAGATGGGAATACCAGACCACCTGACCTGCCTCTTGAGAAATCTGTATGCAGGTCAGGAAGCAACAGTGAGAACTGGACATGGAACAACAGCCTGGTTTCAAATAGGAAAAGGAGTACGTCAAGGCTGTATATTGTCACCCCACTTATTTAATTTCTATGCAGAGTACATCATGAGAAAAGCTGAGCTGGATGAAGCACAAGCTGGAATCAAGATTGCTGGGAGAAATATCAATAACCTCAGATATGCAGATGACACCACCCTTATGGCAGAAAGTGAAGAAGAACTAAACAGCCTCTTAATGACAGTGAAAGAGGAGAGTGAAAAAGCTGGCTTAAAGCTCAACATTCAGAAAATGAAGATCATGGCATCTGGCCCCATCACTTCATGGCAAATAGATGGGGAAACAGTGGAAACAGTGTCAAACTTTATTTTTCTAGGCTCCAAAATCACTGCAGATGGTGATTGCAACTATTAAATTAAAAGATGCTTGCTCCTTGGAAGGAAAGTTATGACCAACCTAGAGAGCATATTAAAAAGCAGAGACATTACTTTGCCAAGAAAGGTCCATCTAGTCAAGGCTATGGTTTTTCCAGTGGTTATGTATGGATGTGAGAGTTGGACTATAAAGAAAGCTGAGTGCAGAAGAATTGATGCTTTTGAACTGTGGTGTTGGAGAAGACTCTTGAGAGTCCCTTGGACTGCAAGGAGATCCAACCAGTCCATCCTAAAGGAAATCAGTCCTGGGTGTTCATTGGAAGGACTGATGTTGAAGCTGAAACTCCAATCCTTTGGCCACCTGATGCAAAGAGCTGACTCATTTGAAAAACCCTGATGCTGGGAAAGATTGAGGGCAGGAGGAGAAGGGGACAACAGAGGATGAGATGGTTGGATGGCATCAGCAACTCGATGGACATGGGTTTGGGTAGACTCCGGGAGTTGGTGATGGACAGGGAGGTCTGGTGTGCTGCGGTTCATGGGGTCGCAGAGAATCGGACACGACTGAGCGACTGAACTGAACTGAACTGTCTGTACTCAGTTGAACAGAGGATGAGATGGTTGGATGGCATCAGCAACTCGATGGACATGGGTTTGGGTAGACTCCGGGAGTTGGTGATGGACAGGGAGGTCTGGTGTGCTGCGGTTCATGGGGTCGCAGAGAATCGGACACGACTGAGCGACTGAACTGAACTGAACTGTCTGTACTCAGTTGCTCAGTTGTGTCCGACACTTTGTGTCCCCGTGGACTGTAGCCTTCCTCTGTCCATGGCATTTTCTAGGCAAGAATACTGGAGCAGGTTGCCATTTCCTACTCCAGGGGATCTTCCAGACCCAGGGATCAAACACACTTCTCCTCTGTCTCCTGCATAACAGGTGGAATCTTTACCATTGAGCCACCTGGGAAACTCCCTAGGTAGGCCCAATATGTCAACATCTTTGTTAGTTAGTACCTGGTCAGTTCATCAACCTTGCAAACATCTGAAAATGCAACATAAATACATTGCACATTTAATCCATGGTGCAGTACTGATCTTGTAAAAGATCCAGAATCTCACAAGATGGAAATAAGTGATGTTGAAAGAAGTAGAGGGATGATGGACTTTTTTGACAAATGAAAACCTAGAAGGATCACTCCAGTGAACAACTGAAGGAAAAAAGCTAAAGGTCTCTGACCAAAAAAAAAAAAAAGATTTTTAATGCCAAAAATATTAGAGATGACCATGTGAACAATTAAAACTCCCTAAGCTATTTTTTTTTCAAAAGTAATCTATTTTATGATTTTGTGAAAGTCAAAGGTGGAGGGAAGAATGTTTGTATCTTGCTCAAATGCATTTTCATAGGGAAAACTATTCTAAAAAATCCACATTTGATTCAGTATTTTGAGAATTGGCACATAGCTGTAAATATAGATGGAATTTTGTTAAATACAAAATTTAATTTAAAATTTTTTAGTTTTGTTTTTGAAGGTAAAATTCTAAACAGTTTTTCAATATCTGCTGTGAAAATTTGGAACTTGTTTTCAGTACATTTTAAGTGGCCTTTTAATCTCAGATATGACCATCTCAATTACCCTGAAAGGCACCTGAACCACAAGCCAGGGCTCTGCATCAGATTGAGGAGGAGAGGCCGAGAGAGGACATAATAGGGAGCTGGGTTCTATCCTCACACCCCTCCCATTTGTTCTCTTAGAGGCACGAGCCATATCTGGAACTCAGGTGTGCTCTGTGCCCCCTTGAACTCGACACTGCTCCACCTGCAGCACACGAGTCTCAAGATTTATAAGTGCTCCAACTGTATAAAGGAAATGAAAAGTATATGGAAAGCAATGTGTAGAATTTTTTTTTATGGAGCCCAAGTCAGTGACAATACAATGTTCAGGATGTTTGTTTCCATAACGTGTGTCATTCTTCAAAACTATCACACTGGAATCTCCCTGTGTGCTTTTATCTAGGAAAATATAATAGTGCAGACTTATGATATTAATACTTAAGTGGTGAAATGCCTTTCCTGAATTCAGTTTTCTAGATACTATCAACATTTAGGAACACTCTGTAATCTTTGAATTCTTGTGCACAAATACTCTGTTCTTGTGACCAAGGATTTTGGAAATTAAAAGTTCAAATTTTTTTTTTTTGATGAATAGTAGCCATACTATTCCTCCTAAGAACAGAACATTGGAAAGGAATTGTACTGGTTAGTCTTCTTAGCTTCAAACAACTGAGTTTATTCTGGCTGGCTCAAGCAGTATAAGGAATTTATTTTAAAATAGAAGGTAGTTTATATTACCATTAAGAGAACTGGAGAAACTTATTTCAAGGCTATTTCCTCCAGAATAATAGGCAAAACCTTGCTTCAGAAATGGCCCCATGAGAAATCTGTTGACATTGCTGCCACCAAGGCTAAGCACTAAATGCAAGTGCTTCAGCTTGTTGCACTGCCACCTCTGTGAGCATAGCACATGCATTTCTGCCCAGTGAAATTCAGTCTCCAACACTCCTACCTCAAAGGCCAGACAGCTCTGCTGCCACCTACAGAATGAAAGCTCATCACAGACCCTTTTCCTTGGATCTCTTGAATGAGTCTTCTCAAGTGCATATGGTGATGTTCATGTCTCATGCCTGCATCTCAGCTGCAAGAAAAGCTAGGAGCTCAACTCTTTGTGGGTGATAAGAATTGCATGTTGTATCAATTTCCCTCAGTATTGAAAAGCGACTCAAAAAATAATGGCTGGCACAAATACGATTAATGTCCAAGACAGGAGAGTATACGAAGTTCCATTAACCTGTCTCTACTGAGGAAATCTGACGTGAAGAACAGACTCATTGGAAAAGACCCTGATGCTGGGAAAGATTGAAGGTGGGAGGAGAAGGAGACAACAGAGGACAAAATTGTTGGATGGCATCACCGACTTGAAGGGCATGAGTTTGAGCAAGCTCCAGGAGTTGGTGATGGACAGGGAAACCTGGCATGCTACAGTCCAGGGGGATTCACAAAGAGTCGGACATGACTGAACAACTGAACTGATTGAGGAAATCGGCTCCCAGGTGGTCTTTATGTAAACAGGTCCTGAAGAAACCTAATGTGTGTTGAATGAAACCAACTCCACTCATCTGCCCATGTTGGACAAAGAGGTCAGCAACATTTTCCTGGTTTGGAATGAAACTCGGTCCAATGGAAGCACTCCATGATAAATCACCACCATCGACATCATCACCATCATCATCGCCACCATCTCTAAATTTTACTGAGCACTAATATTATGGCCTTCCCTTGTGGCTCAGCTGGTAAAGAATCCGCCTGCAGTGTGGGAGACCTGGGTTTGATCCCTGGGTTGGGAAGATCCCCTGGAGAAGGGAAAGGCTACCCACTCCAGTATTCTGGCCTGGAGAATTCCATGGACTCTATAATCCATGACTATACATGACTGGACTGAGCGACTTTCACTTTCAATATTATACACCAGAAACTGTGATATAAATGCTTTACAGCAACATTTTGTTTAATTATCTCAAAAACCCTATATAGTAAAAATGATGATCACTATTTTTACAGGTGAAAATTCTGAGATGTATAGAGGTTAACCAATAAACCAAAACCTGCCATATGTAAAGAAATGCTAGAATTTGAACTCACATTGACTAGAAAGTCCAAGCTCTTGATCAACACTGCACATCAATTCAACAGAGCCTTGCAGGGGATTCTAAGTTCAGTGTACATGGAGATGGTGCCTGGAGTTGATGGATATACGCTGTGTATATGCACCCAGGAACACTGATTCCATTTTCAGTGTTTCTCCAGCCTCTGCCTCACCTGCCCACCTTGGGGCATGTGACCAAGGACTGTCCAATCAGAAGCTCTCCTGGGACTCTTCTGTTGTTGTTTAGTGCTAAGTTGCCTCTGACTATTTGCAACCCCACAGACTGTAGCCCACCAGGCTCCCCTGTCCACAGGGTTCTCCAAGAATACTGCAGTGGGAGGCCACTTCCTTCTCCAAGGGGTCTTCCTGACCCAGGGATCAAACCTGCATCTCCTCTACTGGAGATATTGGCAAAAAGGTTCTACCCTCTGGAAGCAGCATGTAAGCAGATGTTATAGGAAAGAGGAGTGAGCCTGAGGTAAATGCTTCAGAGAAACAAGATATTCAATTTCCACATGAAGATGAGCCTCCAAGAATTTGGAAAAGATTCTGTTGGGAACCCAAGATTCTACCACAGAATAAGGAGACTTGGTCATGAGAAAAGATATATACCAGTGTTAATCAAAAAACTAACTTGATCCTAAAAAGTCCTCAGTGAGTGGAACATTAATGATACCAAGGGCCATGAAGTAAAAAGTATAATTATCAACATGACCAAATCAAACCAAAACACCTCCAAATGATTTTATTATGTTGACTTTTGGGGATAAATATTTGCCTAAAAGAATGATTATTATTAACTGTAGGTAGGAGGTTTCTTTTTATTTGTTGATTCTTTTGAACTGTGGTGGAGAAGACTCTTGAGAGTCCCTTAGACTGCAAGGAGATCCAACCAGTTCATTCTGAAGGAGATCAGCCCTGGGATTTCTTTGGAAGGAGTGATGCTAAAGCTGCAACTCCAGTACTTTGGCCACCTCATGCAAAGAGTTGACTATTGGAAAAGACCCTGATGCTGGGAGGGATTGGGGGCAGGAGGAGAAGGGGACGACAGAGGATGAGATGGCTGGATGGCATCACTGACTCGATGGACGTGAGTGTGAGTGAACTCTGGGAGTTGGTGATGGACAGGGAGGCCCGGTGTGCTGCGATTCATGGGGTCGCAAAGAGTCGGACACGACTGAGCGACTGAACTGAACTGAACTAAAGAGGTTTCTTTTTATTTGTTAGATATACATCCCATAACTAAGTTAAAAAAGTCATCTGGATGCTTTTGGTAGCTAACTCATCCAGCTATCTCACCAGGACTCAACTTTACTCATAATCATGTCATGCCAAGATGGCGGCTGTCTTCAAGAAGGCAGTGCAGTGGAGTCACTTGGGGGAAAGTGATGGGACCCCAAAGATTAGAGGACTGCCACCATGATTGCCCACTAGCAAGGAACCAGGAGTCTGGAACAAGAAATACCAGAGTACCACAGAGTATTAGTTCGGATCCTTTTGCCCTAGACCACCCTGAGGTCCTATGTCCTCCTCACTGATTCTCAAAGCTCAAGAGTTTGGTGTCAGACCCAACCCTAACCAGCACCAAGGAGCAAAAACTGAAACTCTCTCTTAAGCTATGTGGGTTTTCATCTTCGGTCACCATGTCTTCTTCTTATTTTTTAAGTCAAAATTTCCCTGAGTAAAAAGGAAATACATGCTCATGATATAAAATCTGGAACACATTTAAAAAGAGAAAGAAGAAAATCACCATTAACTTTGCCACCCGAAGATGACACTGGTGTCCATTTTGTTTCCCGTCCTTTCTGATGTGCCTCTTCTATAAAATTGTATCTAGGGATTTGAAGAGTTTGTTTTCAATCCAAGTCCTTCTTTGATTTGGGGAAAGTTACTAATAGAGAAAATCAATGATAATTTTAGAGTGTCAACATTACTGCAATGACAGGCTGAACATGACTTCCTAAGAGGAATGGTGGTTTATCTTTTTCTGTTTTAACTCCATTCACAAATCACTTCTGCTTACTCATCACTCTTCTAAACTGCTGTTTGGAGAAACCAATTCTAATCACAGGCAGAACTAGCAATCTACGTCCATTCAATTGTCTTTTATTTGTCCCTCAAGGAAAAGATTCACATTCATTGCTCATTAAACATCTGGAATAAAAGAATTTGTGTTTGCAATCTGAACTTGTTTGTTATGAGTTGCAAGATTGTTTAGGGGTTATTGCTTTTGAAAAAGTGAAGTAACTAGCTAAAAGCCATTATCCAAATAAATATTATATGTAAACAAAGACTGTAGAACTATGAGACTGAATCATTAAGACATTCTTTAGAGTGCTGTGAATTATGCAGTTTGTTTTCTTTTAAGCATTTCTATAGAGATATTGCAATTTGAGAATGAATGAAAGTTAAACAAAATTAAATTTAAGAATTTCTCTAAAAACTTTATATATAAAGAATTTATTAATATAAAATTATGTGTAAAGAATTTATATGCAGTATAGTACATGAATATGTTTATATATAAATATATATAAATTATGGCTATGAACACAGTTCTAAATCCATGCTATTAATAAAACTAGCTTCAAGTATGTGTCCCAAGGCCTTTGACTTCAGAGTTCTAAAGACATTTTATAGTCTTGTAAATGCTTTTGAAATAATCCCAACGAAAACTTCATTTTTCCTAAGAAACGAGTTGAACTCTGAATACGTATTTTTTTCCACTAAGATAATTGCAAAAGAAGATACATGTAAGAAAATATCACTTTGCATAAATTTAAATAAACCCTCAAGGTTTGCACATCAACATGTATTTATTGTGGATATTAAGTGGTTATTCATTTTAAAAATTTGCATGAGACTTGTTTGATGGAATTTAATAGGATAACAGCCCTTGACAGAGTCCAGAGCCTCTTCTCAGGGACACTGCAATTGCAACATCCTAACTGAGGGATGTTTGCCAGATGCTAATGACAGGAGTATCCTGGCTCTCTGTATAGAACTAATTGCACAAATGAGAAGTTGTACCAACAGAGTGCTGTGTCTGTGCCTGGAGCTGGCATTGTCTGTTTTCTCAATTGGTAATGTTTCCATTGGCAGTGTGGAGAGATTTTTTTGTTTGTTTGTTTCATTTTCCTTTGAACTTTGTGCTTTATTTTTGGTAAATATTGAGAATTCTGAACAAAGTAATATATGAATAATATATGTATAATATACCCAGCATTTTCTGCACATGTACTGTTTATGCGTATGTGATAAGGATACAGCTTTGAATGTGTGTATGCATCGTCCCTAGACAGTGCTGAGAATGCAATAACAAATTTTTACTCTTTGAAGTTCCTTTTTCTAAATGCCAAACTGACCAGCCTCTTCTGACTACATGTTTTTCCTTATAATGCTACAGTTCTGACTCAATGGACATGAATTTGAGCAAACTCTGGGAGATGGTGAAAGACAGGGAAGCCTGGCCTGCTACAGTTCATGGAGTTGCACAGAGTCAAACAAGACTTGACGACTGACCAATAGCAACACAACAACAAAGTTTAATTAGAGGTGACTGCAGCCATGAAATTTAAAGGCGCTTACTCCTTGGAAGAAAAGTTATGACCAACCTAGATAGTATATTCAAAAGCAGAGACATTACTTTGTCGACTAAGGTCCGTCTAGTCAAGGCTATGGTTTTTCCTGTGGTCATGTATGGATGTGAGAGTTGGACTGTGAAGAAAGCTGAGCACCGAAGAATTGATGCTTTTGAACTGTGGTGTTGGAGAAGACTCTTGAGAGTCCCTTGGACTGCAAGGCAATCCAACCAGTCCATTCTGAAGGAGATCAACCCTGGGATTTCTTTGGAAGGAATGATGCCAAAACTGAAGCTCCAGTACTTTGGCCACCTTATGCGAAGAGTTGACTCATTGGAAAAGACCCTGATGCTGGGAGGGATTGGGGGCAGGAGGAGAAGGGGACGACCGAGGATGAGATGGCTGGATGGCATCACGGACTCAATGGACGTGAGTCTGAGTGCACTCTGGGAGTTGGTGATGGACAGGGAGGCCTGGCGTACTGCGATTCATGGAGTCGCAAAGAGTCGGACACGACTGAGCGACTGAACTGAACTGAATCTCAGCTAATCCAAAATCTTCCCTTCCTCCCTCCCTCTCTTCCTTTCATAAGTTTTTGAGAGTCTACTTTATGTCAATTGCTGCACTAAGTCCTGGATATACAGTGTTGAATAGAGCAGACCCAGCTTGTATTCTCACCATTGAGAATGCCCTTCAAGGTTATTTCTCCTTGGTGAGTCAAGGGAACTAATCTCTTTCATTTTGTATGGTGTTGGTTTGGTCCTCTGGGAGGCAAACACTAGTACAGACTTAGGTGTCCAAGAAATGCCTGTGGGAGATAAAGGCAAGAGGAGGCATGAGTAGATGGGGAGCCTCAGACTGCAACGCAGACTGGTACCTGTGAAAGGAGTTAGAGAAAGAAGTGGGGTTGGGTTGGAAGAACTTTGGGTAACAGTGCAATCCTGAGTAAAAGCTGGGCCGCAGCACCAAGAAGCTCTCGCAAGAAGCCTGTTAGAGGAGACCTGGGTTGGGTAGGAGGGGCCTGGCTCTAGTATTTCTGCCATCGACTGGGAACAGCCTGGTGGCCTTGGCATGCATCTTAGCAGATTCCTAAAGTATGGCAGCTGGAGGCTACCAGCTAATGACAGTTCTTAACCCAGGTTCTCTCCTGGGTATGGTATTCTCCATGACTGCCACGTAGATAGATTTTAGGGTTTTATCCACAGATTGTACAGTATCTGCATACTCAGTTGTGTCCAACTCTTTGCGACTCCATGGACTGTAGCTTTCCAGGCTCTTCTGTCCATGGAATTTTCCAAGCAAGAATATGGAGTGGGCTGCCATTTCCTTTTCCAGGGGATCTCCCTGACCCAGGGCTCAAAACCGAGTCACCTGTGTCTCCTGTGTTGGCAGGCAGATTCTTTACCACTGCACCACCTGGGCGATGATCTTTAGAGGCAACTGTATTTTCAAGTTTTTGGAAGGCATAGGAGGACAGTGAGAGTGAAAGAAACATTTCACTGCTGCCCCCATGTAAAGACTACTGTATCAAGAATTTAACTGTCTGGCAACAAGGGACACAAGCAAGCACAGGGAACCATATTCAATATCCTGTGATTAAACCATTATGAAAAAGTATATGAAAAAGATTATGTATCTATATATATGTATAACTGAGTCACTTTGCTGCACAGCAGAGATTAACACAATATTGTAAATCAACTATATTCAATAATTTTTTAAAAAGAATAAATAATATGAATAAAAATTTATGCTATGAATTCACAGTGATGGTACAAAATTTGAAAGGTGAAATTTAACAAAAATAATTTTATGTGGAAAAAAAATTAATTTTGTAACACCCAAACAAGTGTATTACTATGTTCTTCCATTTTAGGAGAGAAGTCTAGCGCCCTCCGTGGTCCAACTCCACTGAAAGTGTATATAGCACTATTTGTAATGATGCATTTCTTCTGATGTCTAAGGCAAATTATATGAATAAAAATTTATGCTATGAATTCACAGTGATGGTACAAAATTTGAAAGGTGAAATTTAACAAAAATAATTTTGTGTGGAAAAAAAATTAATTTTGTAACACCCGAACAAGTGTATTACTATGTTCTTCCATTTTAGGAGAGAAGTCTAGCGCCCTCCATGGTCCAACTCCACTGAAAGTGTATATAGCACTATTTGTAATGATGCATTTCTTCTGATGTCTAAAGCTCCAAATCCTTTTTTTCACTCTTGCACAATAGACACTTACCAGCAGTAAGGTATAAAATTAGACACACAGCAGGCATCTTATATTGCCTGTCTCTTCTAGAATGCTTGTGCTACCTACAAATCTAGGACATCTTGGATTGCCTTTCCTCTTCTCTTAAACAAAATAAAGCCAAAACCACACCATCCCATGCCACCACCACCACCAAAAGACTTGTAGTTGAGGAAAAGAAAGACCAAGTTAAAAAATGGATTAAAAAATGAAAACTACAAAACCATGTGATTATCTCCAGAATAATTGTACACTAATGCATTTCCATTGGACCCTCCTCCAGCTTGCCGTCTCATCAGGTAGCTCTAGTGGGTCTGAAAACACAGGCAGCCCAAAGGATTTTAACTGATAGTGTATCAAGCCAACAACTCTCCATCTCCAAAATGATTATCACCAAGAAAAAATTGAATACCAGCAGTCAACTGAATCCTTCAGGCCAAAAACAAATAACTGAATACTAACTGTCCAGATGGGTAGTATTTCAGATGAAGACATGGTGGTTGGAGTTTTTTTTTTTAATCTCTGCTAAAAGCACTAAAGAAACAAGAGAAACTTGCTTCTTGATTTCCAAAAAGGGAAACACGAGAACATTAGACACAATGAGAAGGTGATTAGGAGATTCTCGCTATTGCTACTCCTCAACATTTTTGTGGTTGGATCTATACTTATCCAAAATACTAGCTCCCTACATTAATTTTAAAGCATAACTATGATGTTTTTAATGTTTTGAGAAACAGAAATTAAAACATAATTTAGCTGAGCATCCAAATGTGTGCCAATCAATGACAGCCACCAGTCATGTGACTATTTAAATTTAAATTAAACTTATATCAATTAAAATTTAAAAATTCAGTTCCACAGTTGTATGTTTCACATTTTGAGTATCCAGGAGCCACAGCTATGGGGCAGCACTGATCTAGATGCTGCTGCTGCTAGGTCGCCTCAGTAGTGTCTGACTCTGTGCAACCCTATAGACGGCAGCCTACCAGGTTCCGCCGTCCCTGGGATGCTCCAGGCTAGAACACTGGAGTGGGTTGCCATTTCCTTCTCCAATGCATGAAAGTGAAAAGTGAAAGTGAAGTCACTGAGTCGTGTCCAACTCTCAGTGACCCCATGGACTGCAGCCTACCAGGCTCCTCCGTCCATGGGATTTTTCCAGGCAAGAGTACTGGAGTGGG